>CM053417.1:3103461-3226685 GCA_028644305.1 Xerus rutilus
TTGAGTCACTTTCTTCCCTTGTTTTCTCATGATGTTTGTGTGTCTTTCCTTCTAGCTCTGCTAATCCAAGGTGTTACAGCTTCAACTCCTATATGGTTATAGGTTCCCTGCAGGGTTTCATTACTTCTCCTCCAGTAGGTGGCGTTGTCTGTTGTTTGCTGGACTTTCCCGGCTGGTATCCTTGGTACTGGTCCCAGGCCAAGGTGAAACTCTGGGCCGCTGGTGGAGTCGCTGTTCCACCGTGGCCAAGGTTTGCTCCCAGGTGTTCACCTGCACCCCCTGGTGTGTAGGAAGTTCCGCTGTGTTAGAGCGTGGTCCACAAAGAACAATAGCTGGGGTTCCGCTCAGGAGACAGTCAGTCCACAGAAGCAACTGCTAGCGGTCTCTCGCGGTTGGGTGGGCACTGGGGCCAGGCACCCTGTGCGGGAGCAGGCCCTGCACGCCCGGCATAAACTCTGGGCTGAAGCCCTGGGCTGGATCCCCCACCGCAATTGCACTCCAGCGGTCGGTGCCGAAGTCGCTCCTCCTGGCTACCGGTGTCTCCCGGTGGCCCTTTGCTCACACACGCAAGCGAGACTCTTGTGTGGGGCGGTGAACTGCAGAGAGCTGCCCAAGAAGCTGGTTGGAAAATGGCACCCCGCTACTTCCAGTCTCAGTTTCGGAGAGCCGGAGCCCTGGGCTGAGGCCCCCGGCCGCAACTGCTTTTCTGCCGGCTGGCGCTGAGGCCACGCCTCCCGGCTACTGCTGTCTCTCGGTGGCCCTGTGCCCACACACGCGAGCGAGACTCTTGCGTGGGGTGGCAAGGCGCAGAGAGCTGCCAAAAAACTGGTTGGAAGATGGCACCCCGCTACTTCCAGTCTCAGTCTCGGATAGCCAGAGCCCCAGGCCGAGGCCTGAGCTGCACCCGCGTTTCTCCGGCCGGCGCCGAAGCCACACCTCCCAGCTACTCCTGCCTCCCGGTGGCCCTGTACTCACACACACACACACACACACACACACACACGAGCGAAATTCCTGCGTGGGATGTTGAGTTGCAGAATGATGCCAGGAAGCTGGCTGGAAAACGGCGCCTCCACCACTTCCAGCCTTGGTCCCTGAGAGCCTAGTGCAGAGTGGACTGTCTAGGCCGCCATCTTGGAACCGCCTCCCCAAGTAACCGATTTGTGTACAAAGAAGACTCAGCCTTAAGTTTCTCCCAATTTCAGGAAGAAACATAGCTCCCACAATAAACACATCATAAAAATCAAGTTGATTTCCATTGAACTTCCTCAATCTCATCTCCTAAGTCAGATACTGAGTTTGGCTTGGCTGTGAGGGCTGTGTTTTAGTGAAAGGTCCCATTGCTCAGCATTAGTCACTCACAAAAGTGTCCCCCAAGGCTTCTTCCCATGGAGGTGACAACTCATAGCCTTTTCGGTAGATAAAGGACAAAGTGGAAACCTTGAAGAATCTAAATGTGTCAGTGGTCTCCTTACTTCCAAAATGAGAAATGGCTTCTCTGGGATGCAGAGGTCTCTGCTAAAACAGAAAGATCTAGCAGTCCTTATATCCCAATCAAGGGCCTACTCAATGTTGCCATATCCTTTCTTAGACTGTACAAGGACTTAACTCCCCAGTGTGAGCCACTGACCTGGTTGTATTCAGGTTCCCCAGAACCTGCTAGGTGGTGGCAATGATGCAGACCTTCGAAGAGGAACTTTAAAGCAAGGAGAAATTTTCACTAGTGGTATTCAATAGAGAGGATTTCAAGCTGAGGTTACAGCATGAGTAAAGGAATGGAAGTGGAAAAAATCAACAAAATGAACATATCAGCAAGTTATTTTATTATACCCTAGGACCTTGAAAATAAGCATAAGAGATGAGACTGGGTAGGGTTGCTGGAGCTGGATATCCAAAGGTCTATGACATGAGTTGCCTTTGAAGGCATGGACTTTGTGCCAAGGTTGTCAGCCTTCTGGAATGTTCTGATCAGCTCCATTTGGCTGTTGTGTGGAGAATTTACTGAAGGAGGAAAAGAGTGGGGTTTGGAAGACAACCCGGGAGGCTAGTTTGGGCATCAGAATGGTGGTAGCCTAGACCAGGAAGAAGGTTCTAAAGTTGAAGAGAAGTACATTGGATAAAGGGATAATTAAGAAGATAAAGAGAGAAGACATAGTAAATGGCTGAATTTAGGACATAAGAGCCAATAAAAAGTTTAGGATTTATGAATCTGTAAATTTTTTTAGGATTTATGAATTCATAAAAATACATTAAGTAGCTTTTATTTGGGGAGAATCTATTGAGGATTGAACTCAGGGGCACTTGACCACTGAGCCACATCCCCAGCCCTATTTTGTGTTTTATGTAGAGACAGGGTCTCACTGAGTTGCTTAGCACTTCGCCGTTTCTGAGGCTGGCTTTGAACTCACAATCCTCCTGTCTCAGCTTCCCAAAGTGCTAGAATTACAGACATGTGCCTCCGTGCCTGGCTAACTAGCTCTTGTTGAATATCAATTGTATACTCAGCTCGGTACTTGGTAATAGGAACTCAAAGCTGCATAATACTTGGTTCCTGCACTCAAGTAGTTCCAGGTCTCATGGAAAAAGCAGACAAAAAAGTGACAATGAAGACAGAATATTCTTAATGGTTAAGGGGTTTAGAAGAGAGGCTCTACTTTTAGCCTCAGGAAGGTGAGAAGGTGAATGGGAACATTCTCATAGGAGTTAAATCACTGAGCCACATCTTGATGGGGACCAGGTAATGAGAAGAGGATGCAGGTGCCAAAAGCAAGAGCACAGCACACAAGAAGGCAGCAAGGTGTGAAACAGCATGATGCCTGAGATGAGGCGGATGGTAGCACCATTAGCTGTGATGTGGGATGCAGAAGAGAGAACAGCTTGTGGCGCTGGTGGTGGAGGGGGAGGAATGGCTGGGTTCTGTCTTGGCCATATTGTGTTGGAGCTGCCTAAGGAGTAGTTAAGTAATCTCTGCAAAGAGCTGCCTTATAGAGATGGAAGCAGGCTTTGTAGGGATGGTAGTGGCCTCTCACATGGGCACCTTGATCTCCACCTTCTCAGCATCCCAAGATCAGTGGAACATGGCAGGGATGCAAGTGGGGGTGTAGGGGCTGCACGTGGCAGTGTCCTTTGATTGTGGAGTTCAGTGGCCCCACTGGACTCATGCTAGGGAAGGCAATTGTTGGACTTCCAAGGATCTGAATGATTGAAGCTTCTTTGCTGCGTGAAGGCAACAGCTCCTTCCGCCTCCTGTGCTGTGTGTGCATCACAGGTTACCTGCACACCAGGTAAACAAGGGATGACAAAGCCCTGCTGGGCCTCAGAGCCTCTGAACTCCTTACTTTAGCTTCTATCTCTGTCCTCAATCAGAATCCATAGTCCTGCTCTCCCTTAGAAGGCAAGGAGGCACTTGAGAAACAAAGCAAGATACAAAGGTCCACACAGATACCTCATCTGCCCCATTGTCTTTTTAACCTGACACAACAGACATGCTTTCATACCCCTTAAATGTATACAATTAAATTGATCAATTTTTAAAATAATAAAACAGAATATTTTCAACTGTCTTTTAAAAAAATAGTGAAGAAGATGAATGAAACTAGGCAAAGTATGTCCTAGGAATGGTGAGTCTGCACAACTAAATGTGCATGGAGTTGAAACAGCTTGAAGAAAACTGTGAAAGTTCTTAGTGATAGATCGGCCCCCCAGGGCTCAGTACCAGAGAGGTAGAATGGAAAGATTTTAAGCATAAGCAGGTGCTGCTCCTTTCTGTGCTCCAAGAAGATGACTCCAGTATTGTGTGAAAAGGAAAAAGAGCAGGGTATGTGTCATCAGGAGAAAAGAAAAGCTTATGCATAATAATAGGACAGCCTCAGGACAGACTGGACAAAAGACATCAAGCAGAAGCAAAGGCCTGCAAATGGAAATGAATGGCCATTGTGGCCAATGACTATAACTTCTGTGGGCCTGGAGCCCCAGACAGCAGTAGTGAGTGGCAGTCAGTGAAAAGACAAAGGTGGACTGAAGTCAGTCATGAAGGGCCCCTTGAGACAGGTTTTAAGGAGTATGGACTTGGTCCTTGTGACAATGAGGAAACACTGGAGGTTTTCTTCTTTTCCCTGAAGCTTTTATCGGTTATATAAAAATTTATATGTTCTTCTAATTAGAAATTGGATTAATGCAGAAAAGTTTAAAGAACAATATTGAAAATAACTTCATCCCCTACACAATAACCATTGTTAGAGTAATTCTCATTCTCACCTTGACAAGACTGATGGAGAAGGTGGGTAATTTCTAATGGTTTTCATGCACAGATGCTACCTTAAAATTTAATATTTAACTTCCCTTTAATTTAAAAAAAGAGGTGTCTCATCAGGAGAATAAGTAATAATGTCTAGGTTGTAAGAAGATCCTTCTGGCTGCTGAGATGGGAGATTTTAGAGAAAGAAGTTTGCATGTCTGGGGACCAGGATAGGAGTCATTTTATTCATCCAGAATAAAAAGAGTTTGAAGAAGGCAAAGTTGGTGGGCTTGGAGAGAAGGGGTGGTGAGCTGCTCCACCACAGGGGATTTGTTTGCACTTTATTTGTGGTGGGGGAAGATACAGATGAGCATCTCTTAGATGACTCATAGGTCTTAATCCTTGGTGATTAGGAGGTGTTGATGCCATGATCAGAAATAGGCTAAGAAAGCAGAACAATTTGGTGGGGGAGCTAATCAGTGTTTCTTCTGATGTGTGAAGATTCTTCAGCATGTGGAGCACCCAACAGGCATGTGAAGGTGAGAATCTGGGGCTCAGATGGTAACAGGCCTGAAGATAGTCACCTAGGAAACATTCACCTAGCAGTGAGTGCAGAAACTGTGGGAGTGTGAGAGATTTTCACATGGGCCAAGGACAGAAGTTAGAGTGCCTGTTTTGGGAGATGGGAGGAGGAGGAGGAATCAAGGGAAGTCAACAGGGTTGGGAAGAGGCCTACAGTCCTGTTTTGTGACTTTCTTCATGGTCACCTTCTGGGCGACTCAAGTGCAAGGTGTGCCTTATGAAAGAGAAGAAACTCCACTTAGCAATGTGAAGGAAAGGTGGGACCCGGGAAGCCAAGCCTTTCAACTTGGGAGGGTACGGCCAGCAGCTCTATACAGAGGGCTTAAGGAAGCTGGAGTCAAGACTGGGTGGTTAGATTTGGCAGCCAGGAGGTCTCTGGTTACAGCGTCAAATGTCTGGGAGCGGAAAATGTGGCTTGGTGGAGGGAAAGATGGCTTGGAGGCAATCTTCACTCTCCAGATATTTGGAGTGAAAGAAAAACCAAAGGAGCTCCAGGAGATGAGGCATTTTCTGGGCTGGAGGGCAAGAGCCAATGGAGAAAAAGAGACTGAGAAGTAAGCTTAGGCACTGATGACTCACAAAGCTGGGAGCTCAGGAGGCTGGGTAAGAGTGCCAGTATACAGAGGTGGGCCTTAGGACCAGAGGAAAGAAGAAACAGTGAGGTGGAGAGAATGTTAACATTTTTGTCTTTAGTGGAAAAAAAATACCAAACAAACCACCACCTTCTAAGCATATATCCCATGCCAGGCATCAGGCTGAGTGGTCCTCAGTCATTATTGGATATCACTTCCACAAAAACCTATGAGGCAAATACAGTTATTACCTACATTCCACAGAGGAAGGAAATAGAATGCATAGGGATCACATTCACACTGCCGACCAGTGGAAGAGACAGAACACAAGCCCAAATCTGTGGGGCAACAACGTCCAAGTTCTTACTGACCTTTGTATATTGCCTCATGTTAATGACTTCACATGACTTGAAGGAGCAGATAAGTATCCCGCAGGTGTAGGAGCTGAGGGCATTATCAGCAGTGAGAGAAGACTGGAAAGACCTCACAGAACTGATTTGGAAATAGAATGGAATTTGGGATAAACAAAATGTGACCTTGCCACAGGGATGGGAGGTGGGAGGGGGCATGGGGGCAGTAAAGATAGTGGAATAAGATGGACATCATAGCCCTAGCTTCATGTATAACTGCATATATGTTATGTTTCTGCATCACATACAACCAGAGAAATGAAATGTTGTGCTTCATCTGTGTACAATGAATCAATATATATTCTGCCATCATGTATACCTAAGTAGGATAAATAAGTAAATAAAATTTTTTAAAAATGTGACCTTGCCAAGTCTCAGAGAAAACCTGCATCTCCACTCCTTCTTCAATGCCTAGATACATAGACATATGATTCCTCTTCAACAAATGAAAACCTGAGGGCCAGGAGCAGTCCATGATTTTCCTGCCTGACATGGCTGATCCAGGACTGATACATAGGGCTTCTGACTCCAAGGCCATGGCTAGTTTTCACCTAGTGCTTCTCAGCCATGCCAATGTACAGGGAGGGGATCATGCCTTGGCACCTGCTGGTAAGCATGCAGAGGTAGCTAGGAATATCAAAGCACCAACCCTTCTAGCACATAGGAGCAGCAGTTCCAAGCAACCAGGCTCAGTGGAGATGGTCACATCTGGATTTATGTGCCAGCTCTATCATTTATTGGCTTTGTGTCCTCCAGCTAGATCTCTAAGCTCTCTGAACCTCTAAATCCTCTGTAAACTGAAAATAATAATAGCACCTGCCTCACAAAACTGTTGATAGGTGAAAACATGGTCATGATGTGAGGTGCCCAGCACAGTGTGCAGCACTGAGTGAGGGGTTCATGAAAGCTCCTGGAAGCTTTTCTGTTGTGTGATTTCTGTTTATGGAGAGAACATGATTTAAAGGCAGACAACCTGGGCTCTAGTCCCTGGTTGACCACTTAATTGCTCTGACCTGGACAAGCTGCTGCATGTAGCAGACAGTTTCCTGTGCTCTAAATTGGGGATAATTCACAGGTGGCTGTGGAGATCAATTAGGTAGTAGATGGGAAAGTGCTTGGAAAACTACAAAGTGCTCCACAAAGGTTATTCATTTAATTCTACCTTGGAACTAAAAGATCAGCCATCTAGAGAACCAAGTACAAAGGATAAGAAGAGAGGAAAATAACTAAGTTAATGAATTCCATAAATCAAAACTGAGAAACTCTGGAAGAAAAAAAAGCTACTTCTCTAAGGTAGAAGGAATGCATTTTACCAAGCATGTATTTGGAAACTGTTTTAGACCAGGATTTGGACAAGTCATGTTGTGGGGATGGGGCTGAGTCGGCTTTAGTGTTTTTTTGCCAGGTCATTCACACACACCTAACTTTGCCACCAAATGGAAAGAGGACAAGTAAAGAAGGGATGTGAATAATGTGCCAGCAGAGCACAAGAAGAACAAACTCAAACTCCTTAGCTCCCTTGAGACCCAGCCTCCTCTTGATCAGGTGTGAATTCTGGTGTTGTAAGTTCACTTTGAGGCTTATATATCCTAGCTGGCACTTGATCTTCACCAACATGCCAACCATTTCTACCCCACCTTTCCCATACCCCAACACACAGAATCAGGCAAATCCCTGCCAACAGGCAGAGATAGGCTTAGTGGTTTCTTTGAATGCAGATTCTTGCATCTCGTTAGTATTGGGGAGCTGTTCTGTCTGGTGAGGTCGGCCATTTACAAACCTGACAATGACTAATCTGCCAAGTGGCTGCTTCATTGTTGAAAGATTCATGGCTTTGTTCAGAAAAGGTCAGATTCATTGGTTCTAGTCAATTAGAGAATAATTTATCTGTTTTCCTTATGTGACCTCCAAGACCATATATGGTTTATCAGCAAAGGGCTAATCAAGGCAAATTTTAGCACTTGGCTAATTCCCCAAAACACAGAAGTGGGGCAGTGAGATACCTGAGGTTGTCTGGTTTGCAAGTATTGACCAGGTTTTTTTACCCCACAGAGAACCAGGATAACAAAGTGGCTCCAAGTCCATCAACATACTGGGAATTGCTAGTATTTCGTGAATGTGACATTATGTGGGCTGAATTAAGAAGACTGCAGTTTCCTCTCTAATATCACCCTGCAATTGGTACAATTAGTCACCAGGTAATAGAGCCTTAGTTATGTCCTTCTGGTATAAGTAGACTATTTTGGAGAATGACTAAGGGAATAAAATTAATAACTTTTTCTACTCAATTTTAACCTAATAAAGAGAACACATTATTAACATAGTTGCACATCAAGATAAGCTAGAATGACTATTTAATTGGGAAACACATCTAAAGCAAGGCTTAGAGAAACACCAGCTCCAGGAAACTTTAATGAAACTTACAGGCTCAGCCTAAATTCATCAACACTCATAATTTCTTTCCTTCGATTTATCTTGTTTTAATCCACGAGTGTCCATGTCAAGTTTCTACTGAGCTTCCTTCAAGTATTTGATTGTCTGCTGTCTCAAAAAAATAGAATCTAAGGAAGAATTACTTGGCCATCTTGCCTTTGACACCACCCTTCCCTTTTCATGAGCTATGATGTTGAAGAAACATTCTTGTGGTTCTTCTCTAACAGTCATCTACTGAAGTCATAAATCAGAGGAGTCATTTTCTTCTCATCAGAGTGCCTCTGCCTTTGTTTCCAAGGATCTGAGAGAAGCCAAAGGGGAAATATGTCCATGTGTGGGCTGCTTCCCAGCATAAAAGCCTACAATTGTCTTTTTCTCAATCAGGAGGGATTAAATGTTCCTTCTCCAAACCTGAGTTCCTTCCCCTCTCAAGGCAGAACGTATGGTATTCATAATGTATGTTGGATGGTCCCTTAACAATTACCACTCCTCAAACTGTTTTGTGTTATGACTTGGACTTGGACTTGGGAAACTGAATTATACCAGAATGGAATGTTTAAAAGAATATTCCAAGACCATAAGAAGATTTCTAAACAAGCATATATAAATGTTTTTTCCACATGTGCTGTGAAATCAAACCCAACATCTTAGTCTCCATCTGTAGCTCTTATTCAGGCTCCATGTACAAAATGCCCAATTATGACTTTTT
Organism: Xerus rutilus; assembly: GCA_028644305.1. NCBI lineage: Eukaryota > Metazoa > Chordata > Mammalia > Rodentia > Sciuridae > Xerus > Xerus rutilus. The sequence goes on from CM053417.1 coordinate 3,112,405, forward strand.
CCATGAGGTGGAAATAGGGACCCAAGGAGTTGGGAGTTGTTTGATCTGCATTCTCTGAGATGGGAAAGACTTGCTTTGAGTCTGACTGAGATATGGGAATCCATGTTTTTCAACCAAGTGCTATAAAAAAAATAAGGGGGTTTAGAAGCAGACAACTGTGGTTCCAGGGTAGGGGGAAGTTCTGAAAACAGGAAAAGTGGGATTAGCTTCCTCTTTGGGACAAGAGAGGAATTCCAAAGCATGAAATTTTGTGAACTATCACTGAAGTTGGAGAAGAAAGAGGAGATGAAAACAAGAGACAAAGAATGACACAGAAGACCTTTGGAAGATTCCAGAACATGTCCCAGAAATCTCTGGTATAAAAGGCTCATGACTCCTTCAGGGCAGGAGAAATGAAAGTAGGAGCAAGGGAGACTCAGATCATTGCCCAAATGGAAAGAAAAGAACACAAGCAAGTGGAGAGGCTGGGCTTGTAGCTCAGTGATAGAGCATTTGTGGAGTATAAGTGAGGCACTAGGTTCAATCCTCAGCATCATATAAAAATAAATAAAGAAAATAAAGGTATTGTGTCCATTTACAACTGAAAATATTTTCTAAAAAGATTATATTTCTAAAAAAATGAAGTAAGTGCAGAAAAATAGAAACAGTGACCTTAGAGTCAATAAGAAAAGAACCAAGTGCTGGGAATAATCCTAGATACATGGACAATCCCTGAGGTTTTTGTAGAATGCAGAGATCCCTGTTAGTCCTTTGTCACTAACTTTTTATAGACTGATCTGAAACTCTGGGAACCCTTCCCTGTAAGTCCTTGCAATTCAGGTGGCATTATTTTTTGTGGTCAATCTGGTATTTTTGCCTTCAACCAGGACATCTACTCACTTTAGATTGGTGTGGAGTTTCCCAAAAGGCCTATCTGTGTAGCGCTCTTCACGCTAATCAGCCTCTATCTGGCCAAGCAGCCATACTTAGAGACCTAGAGCTCAAACCTGATCCCAAAGAAGCCTCTGTCCAAATCCTAACTTCATTATTTTTGTAAGTATATTTTGTATAGTTTATTTCCTTTTTATTTTTATTTTGGTGGTGCTGGGGATCAAACTCAGAGCCTTGTGCATGCTAGGCAACCACTCTACTTCTGAGCTACATTCTCATCCCCTCCAACTTTGTTCTTTATGGGTTTGCTCACCTGGCCTCTGGTCTTAGGCAACATGCTCTGAAAAACCTCAAAAAAGGGCCTTTCTATAGAACAAATGACCAACCCTCCCTGGAAGGACTTTGGACGCCGAAAAGATTGCTTTCTGCTAGCCTTTCTTCTTTTCCTTATGGATTTGTTTCTAGCCCTCTCATCACTCCCTGTTCAGTTTTCTGCTCAAGTTTACGAAGGGCCTCCCCGATCCCAGAGTCACACAGTGTGTCATTCTTGGCCTGTGGCTTGGCTCTGGCTCTGTTAGCTCTGTGACTCATGGCAATGACCGCTGGCTGGACCACTGCACCGATTACTTGCAGCAGCTGGACTGGGCCTCCAATTCCTGGATACCTTCCCCAGTGCAGGCCCTAGCCCAAATATTGTATGGACCTCTGCCTCTGCTTTGAATGTTCTTCCCAGTTTTTATTTAGCCTATATAGCAGTGAAAGCAGAGAGCCCTAGAGAGGCCTGTGCTCCCTCCTCCATGTGAGCATTACAGCAAAGTGAATTAACCAAGTCCTGATTCATAGCGCCAAGCTCTGATTAGACAGAGTTTTTAACTCTACGTAAGGCTCAATATGGTAGCCACTCTTGAACACTGATGATCTGGGACATTGGTTTCCAGGTAAACTTGCTTTTGGGAAGGTAGTGTGGAAATTCTGATTATTCATCTGAGGACTCAGGTTCTATCTGTCTGGAGAATCATCAGGGTTATCTGACTGAGTTGGAATTGTCCCAGGAACATTCACATAGCCAGATGTTACAGCCGGCAAGAGATGTCAAGAAGGGCCTGTCCATAAACAGCGTTAGTACATCTGGACATTAGAGCTGAAAACATCTGATAACTTCCTAGTGTCATGACTTTGGTAGCTCAAGTACTCAGATGAATAATCAGAATTTCCATACCATTTTCCCAATCACAAGTTTACCTGGAAACCAATGCCCCAGATTGTCACTGTGCAATAGTGGTTACCATGTTGGGCAGCAAGATATTTGTCCAAATGGAATTTCTAAAGAATGTACAAATGCTTAGTGACCAGTTTACCAGCCCATGGGTCCAGACCAGAAGGGAGAAGCAGGGGCCACACAGGACAGAGAGCTAGCTTTGGAATGGTGGTCCCACTTTTCTTTGTTATAACCTTGCCTCATTGATCATTTCAATTTTCACTTATATAACAAAAACTATAAATTCCCATCAAGTGTTATTTAGGAAGATCTAAACAAATTAAGAAAGAAATTACTCCAAAATGGGAAACCTCATTACTAAAGAAATGTTAATTTTCTCTAGAGCAATTCACATATTTCATATCATTTCAATTGGAATTTTGGAGCTTAGGCTGATTCTAAGTTGATCTGGACAAATTTTATTAAAAGAAATTGAAAATAACAAAACTTCTAAATTCTAGATTATCATGTTTATTTTATGCCTTCAATTAAAAAGTTCATGGAAAGGCAGAGAATGTGGACTCATGCCTTAATCTTTGTTTTAATGGCATGTGACTCATAAGTAAAATAAAGAGTGAAAGCAAGCCAGCTTATTCTTTCATAATAAGACAGAGTCCAGAATCTCAAATAAATAGATAAATAAATAAAGTTGATCTAGTATATAAACAAGTGATAATAGCTAGAAACATGTTTTTTAATATAAGGTGACACTTGCCTTAACAGATATTAAAATGTATTCTAAAGTCACAGTAATCACCACAGGATGTGACAGAAGAGACAGAATAGTGGATATAATATGTCTACAAATAGACTTGAATATGTGCATATTAATATACAATAAAGGATGAATCTCAAATCAGCATAGAAGTATGTTGAGATAAATGAAGAGGCATTTGCTGGGAGGAATCAACTTAAATCTTATTATGTAGAAATAAAAACAACAAAGAAAGCAACAGCCTAATCCTAGTCTGTTTCATAGTGTCCTCTGAAGAAGGGTGAAATCTGAATCTGAACAACAGCATACTTTTTTGTGTCCAGATTCTTTCACTCAGCTTGATGCTCTGGAGTTTCGTCCATGTTGCTTGCATCAGTAATTCGGTTTCATTGCTGAGCTTGTTCCATTGGATGGATATACACAGTTCATTAATAAGGTTTGTGTATCCAATTTACTTATCATGCTGCTGTTGATGGACTCCTAACTCATTTCCAGATTTTAGGTTATTATTAATACAGCATTGCTTTTTAATATATTCTTGAGTGTTTTATGACTATGCATTGTCATTGCTCTTAGGTAAATATGGAGGAGAGGAATGACAGGATTTGGAGTAGGTGGGTGCTGGGTTTCATAAGCAAGTGCCAGACATTTTCCCCAAGCCATCATATCATTTTACATTCCCACCAATAATATGTAGTTTTTTCTGCATTGTCAACATCTGATATAGTCAGAGTTTCTATGTTTTAGCCATTTTGGTGAGTAGTGAGATTTCATTGTGATTTTTTTGGGAGGGTACCAGGGGTTGAACTCAGGGGCACTCGACCACTGAGCTACATCCCCAGCCCTATTTTGTGTTTTATTTAGAGACAGAGTCTCACTGAGTTGCTTAGCACCTCACTGTTGCTGAGACTGGCTTTGAATTTGCAATCCTCCTGCCTCAGCCTCAGGGATTACAGGCATGCACCACTACACCTGGCTCAATGTGATTTTAATTTGCATTTTTAAGAATATTGATGTGAGCAATTTTTCTTGAGCCTATTGGCCATTTATATACCTTTAATGGTAAAGTTTTCATTCAATAACTATTGCTCATTTTAATTGGTTGTCTTTTAATTATTGAATTGTAGAATGTCTTTACATACATAGAATGCCAATCTCTTGTTGAATACATGAGTTTTAAAATAATTTTCTTCAATATATAGATTACCTATTCATTTTCTCAGCCAAGTCTTTTGGTGATCAGAAGTTTCTGATTTTTATGAAGTTTAAATTGTCCATTTTCTTTATTGTTTCTACTTAGCTTTCTGGCTAAGAAACATTCGACTACTCCCAAATGATAGAGATACTCTCCTTTGTTTTCCTTTAAGAGATTTAAGGATTTTCTTTATAGTTAGCTTCCTGATTCATCCCCAACTAATTGTGTATGATGTAAGGCTAGGTTCAATGTTCATTTGTCTATGTGGAGAGCTAGTTATTCAAGTGTCATTTATTAAAAATAATTTTCCTTTCTCATTAGATTGTTTTAACATCTTTGTCAAAAATAAAATGACTACATAAACGTGGATCTATTCTGAGATCTTTATTCTGTCACCTTGATATATTGGTCAGAATTTCCATGCAATAACTCACTGTCTTGATTAATATAACTTTAAAGAGAGGATTGAAGTCAGGCAAATTTTTCCCTCCAATATTGCTCATCTTTTTCAATAATGAACTAGGTTTTGTAGGTCCTTTGCATTTCCACATTATTTTTAGAGCCAGCTTGTCACTTTCCACAAAAAGACCTGCAATGATTAGGACAGGATTGTGTTAAATCTGTAAATACCTTTTTACAACTATAAATCTACACATCATTTTGTGAGAATTGACATGTCATGAAATGTAAACCCTCCTTCATGTAGACTTGTCAATACATTACATATTATTTAACATGATCCCCACCTTCCTGGATGATAAAAATCATTTACTGAATGATCAATGTAAAACTGTAACTAATGAAAGTGCTCTAAAATGAGCACACCTCGCACCTAGATCTTGGTTTATGATAATATTCTCCAATAAAAGGAAGCAGAGCTCCTTGGAAAAATGACTTATAAAACCAGGGCAAGGAATATAAAAGGTAAGCCCAGAATTTTCTGGAGCATCAGGAAATAAGGAAGTGCCAAAAACAAAAGTAAAATTCAGTATGATTGGGGGGAGGGATGTCAAAGTGACACAAAAATGAACTGAAAGTGTCTCAAATAATCTGAGCAACAAAATAAATAAAGCAATAATGGAATATAAACCAAAGTGTAAAATAAATATTCATAAATTCATTGTTATATAATGGATGATTGGATAAATTAATAAATGATAAATAAGAGACAACCTCTTGTGCAGAAGAATTCTAAGAAATTATATAAATTTTCCACCCTAAAGGCAGGACAGTATAATCCCCACTCCTTACATGAGAAAAATAAAAGACTTTCTACAGAGTACCTGACCACTACATGTCAAAATTGTCAAAAATGAGAAAGAGTATAAGAAATTGTCACAGTTAAGAGAAGACAAAGTAACTAAATGTTGTGCAGTGTCCTCAAACACATAAAGGTCATTAAGAAAAAAACTCAAAAATCAAAATTAACTATTGACTTTAGTTAATAATAACATATCAATATTGGTTCATTTCTGTAATAAACGCTCCACCCTAATATTAGTAATAAAGAAACCTGTTCAAGGTGGGGAGGCCTATGGGGACTCTGTAATATATGCTCATTTTTTCATGAATCTAAACTTTGAAAAATCATGTCTATTATTTTCTTTAAAAATGTTTTGCAAAGTGCATGTTCTGAGGGAAACCTGAATTTAGAGAAGAGCTTCCTGAGGAAGTTGCACTTTACTTGTGAGCTGAAGGATGAGGAGGGATTAAGCAGATGAAGATCTCAAGGAAGCAACAGAAAATGCAAAGGCATTTAGGTAGAAGTAAGTGTGGTGTCCACATGCATCAGAAGCAATTGCCTTGTGATTTAAGCAGCATGATCAAGGGTAAAGATGGTGCAAAACATGCCAGAACAGATAGGTAGAAGCCAGATTGTGCAACATTTTGTAGGCCATCTGAAATATTTTTTTCTTGCTTTTAAGAGACTTGATTTTAGGTGGCAGATAGTCGGAGGTAGAGGAGGAAAAAGAGGAGGTAAAGGATGGCATTCAAATTTTAGTTTGGCCAGTTGAGTGCCTAATACAGGATTCATTGAGATCAAGACACATGGAAGGAAAACGTCAAGGGAACCATAACATTTAAAAGGAGGAGGAAGCTAGGAGCGGTGGCTCAAGCCTGTTATCCCAGCACTTAGGGAGGCTGAGACAGGAGAATCGCAAGTTCAAAGCCAGCCTCAGCAATGGCGAGGTGCTAAGCAACTCATTGAGACCCTGTCTCTACATAAAACACAAAATAGGGCTGGGGATGTGGCTCAGGGGTCGAGTGCCCCTGAGTTCAATCTCCAGTACTAAAAAAAATAAATTAATAAATAAATAAAAGGAGGAGGAAGCATAAAGTGGTGGCCTGTGACTCAGGAGGCTGAGGCATGAAAATGGCAAGTTTGAGACCAGCCTCACTAACTTAATGAGACCCTCATCAACTTAGTGGAAACTTGCCTCAGAATAAAAAGGACTGAGGATATAGCTCAGTTGTAAAGGGCCACTGGGTTCAATCTCCAGCACAAGAAAGAAAGAAAAGAAAGAGAGAGAGAGAGAGAGAGAAAGAAAGAAAGAGTAAATGAATGAAAAGAAAAATAGGAGGAATCCATGCAGGAGAGAGCAAAGATAATGTTAGATGAATGAATGGATAATGTGATACTATTAACAGCAAGTGAAGAGAAAGCCTGTGGAGTCACCAGGTGACCAGGAACTCAGATGGATAACAACTGAAAAAAACTTCTGGTCTTAAGCACTTCAAGTCTTGAAAGAATTGTTATGAATAGATAGTGGTAGTGCTAAATTCATTGTTGTGACTTCAGGAAGGAGTGAGAACAGATTGCTTTTTCTAAAAGTTTGGCAGTGAAAGGAAAGAGAAGGCAAGCATAATCATTGGACAGAAATGTAAGAAGCAAGAGAATAACATTTTGCCAGGCACTAGACTTAAATTCACTCTTAAACATGGTATTTGATGGCTACCTTCTCCCCAACCTACTGTGCTCCAGTGAATAACTTACTTTATACTTCATCACAGGTATGGCTGTGGACTGACTGGGACTTGTGATGGATAGGAAAGGTACACAAATATGGATGTTGCTTTGAAATTTTTCCCTTACAAATATTTACCTAGGGCATAATCAATAAAGTTTCTCAGAGTGATGATTTCAATGGAGTGCCTTCTCCAGTGTCAGTCTTATGCCTACTTCAAGCAATAAAAAAGAAAACAGACAGCTTTTGAATCTATTCTTGGAACTTTGCAATATTGCTTTTGGAGTGATGCTGAATTGATTGGGTGGTAATTTGCACCTGTGGCCATAGCTAAGGGTCAAGCTTTGCTTCTGGCTTATTCATAAGCAAGATCTTCAAAACAACAGTGCCTCCAGACCAACCCTTCCTCTACAATGTGATATACCTCAGTCTTCTCTCTTTTTATGTGTGATTTCATATCCCCAAGTCAAGAACAAAGAACACAAAATCCATAGCTTCCTGGCCTACTCCATTCCCACTGGACTAGTGCCTAATGGGCTTGCCCTTCAGAACTGGCTTTGATAGGCAAAGGACAAAGTAAGTAATTCCATGTACCAACTTGTACATCTATTCTGGAAAATACTGTGCCTTCAGTATTGGGATTGCCTCCCCTTAACACTAGAACTGCTAAGGAGACAACTATATTATCACAGCCCATCCTACCCATACAGAAGCTTAGAGTTAAGCATGGTCCCCACTACCTCCACTGAACACACATAAAGACACAAGTGTGCCAACCTTTGGCAACAGCTCTGCTCTCCACATTGAGCACTAGACTCCCCAACAGAGAGCAAGCCTATACTGGCATCTACTCTGTGCCTAGCTCTGCAGGGAGCATAAATGAGACTACAGAGATGAAATATCAAATCAAGAGTTCTTTCCTAAGACCATAGGTAATAGTTTTCATACAAACTAGGCAAACTGTAAAGATCTAAGAAGAGGGGCTGGCAATATAGCTCAGTAGTAGAGCCCTTTGCCTAGCATGTGCAAGGGGCCTGGGTTCAATTCTCAGCACTACACACAAAAAAGACCCAAGAAGAGCATGAACACAAAACTTCAATTTACTAAGCACTCACATTGTCCTCCTAATTCTTACGAAGTTCCACATAATGGATCTAGTTCTTACTACCCTCAAATTAAACAGGAGGCAGCTGAGGTTCAGAGAAGTGAATTACTTGGTTGGGGACAAAATTGTTAAGTACAAACGGCAAGATTTCAATCCAGATCTCCTTGACTGTAAAACTTGACTTCCTAAGGTCTTCTTAAGAACTCTGGAGGGCTGCTTCCACAAACATCAACCCTGTTGGTGTCTCCCACAATCAGAAGCTGGTGGGAACATATAAAAAATGAGAGCATACGGTTGGGGTTTCCAGGAAGGAGAAATGCTGGCAAAGTAACAAACTAGCTTTGCTCCCTTTAAATATGGGTAGATATTTATCAGGGCATGACATAACTGCTTTATTCCTGTATCTTGTCCAGATTAATCCAGTCCAAGATGATGACGTGGCATTTCATCAAGTATGCCCTTTGCCTCTATAACTAGATTCCCTTCAACTTCAAGAAAAAGTGATGGATTGGCCTTTGGTTTGCTTAGCTGCTCAACTTTGAAAAGACATCTTGGTTGGGCCAACTTTTGACTCATTTACAGGAAAATACTCCTGCCACTAAGACATGCATTACCTAGCTTGGGTACAACAATAAGCAGGTCTTCCTGGACTTCAGTTTATTGAGGACCTCCTACATGAAAGGCATATGGAAGTATAAAACACACAGTGATGAGCAAGACAGAAATGATCCTGGCCCTCATGGCAAGCACCTGTTTGTTTAGCATCCATGTATATACGCAGGTACATTATCATGGGTTATGATCACAGCATGAGGGCTAAGAAACTAAAATGACTAACTTTCTGGGGGATTGCACAAGGCAGCTATCCACACCATTACCTTTCTCTGGAATGCTTTTCCACATTCTTCTTCCATTTCTTCATTTCTCCACTCCCCAAACATTTCCTGAGTACCTACTAAGTGTCAGGCCCTGGAAATATGAGATCAAGGGAGACAACTGCTTGGCACAGTGGAGCTTATATTCAAGTGGAAGAGATGGGCAATAAGTAAACAAATACACATACATAAATAATTCAGAGAATGTCAAGTGCCAAATGCCACAAGGAAAAAAAAAACTGAGGGAAAATGTGCTCATAGTCTTGTAGTTACTTTAGTTTGGCCAATTCAGAGAAGGCCTCTCTGAGGGAATGACATTTTATTGGAAATGACTAACAAACAAGAATATTAATCACATAATTTTCTAAGAAGCAAAGCTTTCCAAGCAATTGGTAAAGCAAGTTATAAGACCTAAAGAGGGACCCAGTTTAAGGAAAAGAAGAAAAAAAAATCCATGGGGCTGGCAGAAGGGGAATGAGAAGAAGGTGGCACCAGAAAGGGTTGACATGGTGAGTGGAGTCAGATCATTGGAAGCCTTAGAGGTCAGCATAAGGAGCATGCATTTTATTATCCCTGCAATGGGCAGCTGTAGGAAGCTTTTGAGAAGGGGCTGAAACGGCTTGCATTTTAAAATCACTCCAAGTTGATTCCATACCTTTGCTATTATGTGTTGACCTTCAATAAATATGGGAATATAGGTGTCTTTTCAAAAGTTAATTTCATTTCCTTTTCCCCAGTAGTGAGATTGCTGGATTGTTCAGTACTCCAGTTTCAATTTTTTGAGGAACCTCCATGCTATTCTCTATAATAGCTATACTAATGTACATTCCCATTGGTAAAGTATAAGTTTCCTTTTTTCCACATCCTCATCGGCATTTGTTATTTTTATCTTTAAATGTCTATCAGTGCGTGAACTGCCTAACAAAATGTGATATGTATATCCAAGGGAATACTATTCAGTCTTTTAAAAAGTGGGCTGAGGCTGTAGCTCAACGGTACAGCACATGTGTAGCTTGCACAAGGCCCTGGGATCTATCCCCAGTACTTCAAAAACAAAACGTTAAAAAAGTGAAATCCTGTGATTTTCAGTAACACAAATGGACCTGGAGGGCATTTAGTTCTGTGAAATAAGTCAGGCACAAAAAGATCAACGCTGCATGATCCTGCTAATATGTGGATTGCACAAAGCAAGTTGAAATCATGGAAGCTGAGGATAGAACAGTGGTTACCAGACCCTGCAGTGAGTAGGGGAGGGGGCGTGGGGAGTGGTGGATCAATGAGTGCTAACTTACAGTTAGATAAGAGCAAAAAGGTGTGGTACGTTATTGCACAGTAGAGTGACTATTGATAACAATCATGTATTGTACATTTCAGAAAGCTAGAAGAGATTTTAAAAGTTTTATTATAAAGAAATGATAAATATTGGAAGTGATAGATATGCTAATTGCCTTGTTTTAATCATTACACAATGTTGACATGAATCAAAACATCATATTGTACCTCATAAAAATGTGCAATTTTGATGTCAATCAAAAAATTAAACAATAGCTGGATGCAGTGGTGTGTGCCTGTGATCCCAGCTATTTGGAAGGCTGCAGTGTGAGGATTGCTGGATCCCAGGAGTTCAAGACCAGCATGGGCAACATAGTGATGCCACATTTAAAAAAAGAAAAGGAGGAGGGAAGGGAGGAAATCAGTTTAAAGTGATGAATTTAAAAATAAAATCACTGCTGAATACAGAATGGGTTAGGGTGAGGCAAAAGAAAAGTAAAGTGGCCAGTTACAAAGTGGAATTGACTGTGGCTTTGACAGTGATGATCTTATAGCTCAAGCTAGGGCTGGCAGCTCTCAGAGGTCTCTTCTGTGGTCCCTGCCTCCTGGCAGGGCAGCTGCTGCAGCTCTGTGCGTACAGACTGAGCTGTTTGCTGCAACAGTTCCTCCTCTCCTCTCAAAGCTAAGGAGACCCATCTGGAAGCAACAAGATAAATGTCAGAAGTCCCTCCTCCTATGGTCACTCTGACCTTGGCTTCTAGTCCCCATGAAGATCCCCCAAATTTCTGCCTATGTCTGCTATATCAATGCTATCTCAGGGTTATTTGCGTACGGATGTACCAACCAGGCAACTTCTTCCCCAAATCCCTTCCAGACAGCAAGGCCTGGGGCCTCTTGTCTCCTCACCACAGTCTGGAAGAGTGTGTCCTGGCAGATTGGCAGCTCGTGCCCACATAGGCAGGACATTTATGTGTAAGGACAGAGCCAGGTGCTACATATCCCACCTCTTACTGCTTTCCATCCTAGTATGTGAGGGACTCTGTTTGACTCTCCCAATCAGGAAGACAGGAAAGAGGCCCAGGGAGAGGCTAGGCCATGCCTAAGGCCATGGTCAAAGGTAGGAAGCCAAGCCAGGACCTGAGTCCAGCATTCCAGACTCCCAACCCCATGTGGTTTTTTTCCAGGCCACAGTGCTGTGCTCATTCCAAGAGAGAAACCAAGAGTCTGAGAATGGCAACTGCTTTGCCAAGCCCACTTTTCCAGCAGAATAAACCCCTTTCATTCTCCTGCCACCTCATCAGTGTTCACCCCTTCCTGCCTCCAGGCCCAGATTTCACTCCAGGACCACTGGAAACCTGATCTGCCCTGAAGCAGGAGGAGCTAGATCAGTTTACACATTGGAAGATTTAGCTGGCTTCTGGAAGGTGCTCCAGGGTTGAAGCTGGGTCTGTAAGAAGATGAACTGCTCCTGCAAACATATTTGTGTCTCAGAAATATGAAAGCCAAGATTGCATCACTTACCACCTTCACAGTGATCTGGAGATGGAAGAGGACATTCATCTAAGACCGGAAGTTGAGCTGAGTCAGAAGTAGCTAATGTACCTATTCAACTCTGCTACTTAAAAAATTTTGCTTTGTGATGTTTGATTTATTTCTGTCTCTCCTTGAAAATTTCAGTAAAATGCCACATTAACTGTGAATTCATTCTTGGTGGGATTTGTTTTTTCTGAGTATTAAGCAATATGCTGAAACTGCCATCTACAAGGGTATGGTGCCTCTGCACCTTTTAGCTTCATGTAGAAGAGTGCTACTAGCCTGGACAATGCACAGGAAACAAGCCTAGGGAGCCCGTAGCTGAACACCAAGCCCCATCTCCATAGCCCTTATCCTGGGACCAACAGGCCACAGAAGCCTTCTGCTCAGGAAAAAAGAGAAATTTCAAGGAATAGTCAAAGAAGGAGTAAGACCTCAAGGCTTATTTCACCGTGCAGTAACTTGAAATGCAGTCCTCTGAGTCTCAGAGATCTGGGGAGTCATGTGTGGTTCTACAACCAATCACAGATCAAAAACATTTTAAAAACAAACAAACAAAAAAAGAACACAAAGTTTTGTGTCTGTACCAAACACAGATTTTTCTCTTGTTATTATTCCATAAACAATACAGTATAACAACTATTCACACAGTGTTTACATTGCATTAGGTATTAAAAGTCATCTAGAGATAATTCAAAATATATGGGAGGATTGCATAGATTACACACAAATGATATGCCATTTTATATAAGACATGCAAGAATCTGTGGTTTTTTGGTATCCATGGGGGATCCTGGAACAAGTTGGACTTGTGAGATTATCTGTACCATTGTCCCTTGCAATGGACAGAATTGTGTCCCTCAAAATTTATATATTTAAGCTCTACTCATCCCCATGTGCTATATTTGGAGGTGAGCATTTGGGAAGTAATTAAGTTAGGTGAAATATTGAAGATAGGATCTTTATAATGGCATTAGTGCCTGTTTTAGTCAGCTTTTTCACTGCTGTGACTAAAAGACCTGACAAGAACAATTATAGAGCAGGGAAATTTTATCTGGGGGCTCATGATTTCAAAGGTCTTAGCACATAGACAGTAAGTTCCATTCCCTGGGGCTCCAGGTGAGGCTGAATATCATGGTGGAAAAGTGTGGCACAGGGAAGCAGCTCACATCATGATCAGGAAGTAAAGAGAGTGATTACAGTTGCCACATGCAAAATATATACCCCATAGCCACACCCCCAATGAACCACCTCCTCCAGCCACACCCCACCTGCCTCCTGTCACCACTCTGCTAACCTCTTCAGGGGATCAATTTACTGATTGGATTAAGGCTCTCTCATAACCTTATCATTTCTCCTATAGACATTTTTGCATTGTCTCACACATGCGCTTTTGGGAGGCACCTCACATCCAAACCATAACAGTGTTCTTATGAGTAGAAATACCAGGGCTTGCATGCTTGTTCTGTCTCTCTCTTTCCCTGTCTTTCTCTCTCGCCCACCCTCCCTCCTTTCCTCTTTTCTCAGCATGTGAGGACACAGGAAGAAAGTCAGAAAGGGAGCTCTCATCAGAAGCTGATCATGCTGGCACCTTGGTCTTAACCTTTCCAACCTCTAGAACCATAAAAATGAATCTCTGATGTTTCAGTTATTCTGTCTATTGTACTTTGTTTTAGCACCTGAGTCTAAAAAGACACCACCCCTGGCAAAGCATTGCCCTTCACATAGGTGCTCATCAGCAGTTCTGTGGACTACACATGAATAGAAATATTAACCTCATTCTCCCAGGGAGAAAACTGAGGCCTAAAAAGCAACCTCACTTGGTCAAGGCCCCATATCAACTAAGCCCAGAGCTAATGCAAATCTATTATTTTTGAGTCCAAGTCTAATAGCCTAGTCTTGTCTCTCGGAGTGTAGATCAGGGACTACATGACTCTGAATCCCCTGCAGAGCCTCCTGACCAAGCAGAATCTGGTGGATTCTATCTCAGGCTTACTAACTCACTGTATCCTACAGTGAGCCCGTGAATCTGCATCCAAGCCAGCTACACTAACAGGCTTCCTAACATTATAGAAGCTGCCATAACAAAGGACCACAGATTTGATGCCTTAAACCAGAAACGTTGATTTTTCACATTGTTCTAGAGTCTAGAAGGCTGAAAGCAAGATGGCAGCAGAGTTGGTTTCTTCTAAGGCCTATGTCTTTTCCTCAGGGAAAAATTGTTGAGCACTGGCTGCAGGTGTGCTGACCCAGGAGTCCCTGCTTCCTTTTTCTATATTCCCCAGCCCAACTGAAGCCTTTGGCAACCCTCAGGAATCTGGGGCCCACTCTCCCTTCCATTATAGTGAGTGTATACATGTGTGATATGTGACATGTGGTGTGGTGACTCGTGATGAAAAGTTCTTGAAAAAGTTCTTGAAACCCTCAGGTGTGCGAGTCATCTTCATCTATGTGTCTCTAAGAGCCTTAATTAACCCAAAAAAAAGTGGAAGTCTCACTTCCAGAGGCAGAAAACACATATTCACCACTCAGGCTCAGTGCCAACACAGTAAATGGTCTTTCATGCCCTGCAGTGAAGGAAAGCATCAGGACTCATCATCTCCTGCCAGCTAAAGAGCCAGAGAACAAAGAAAATGTCTAGGAGGAATGTGTGGATACAGTCCCTCCTCTGCCATACCCCATGCTTTTGGCATGTAGTTGCAAAGGGTGGTGCCTAGAAAGCGTGGCATGGAAGCTGCACATGCTCCACCCAGTGGGTCCTTTTAGTGCTCCTCTTAGTCACATCTGAAATGCCAGCTGCATCAAAGTTCCAGGGACTGAAGAACTTGGCTATCCCAGCTCCACTTCCTGGTTGCCCAGAGCTGCTGCACTAACAATGTCATTTCCCTGTGCTACTGAATGTGAAGGCAGATGTGTGCACAAGCCCTGAGCATCCAGGCAGCCCTGGGACAGGACACAAGCTGGGAAGCACGACTGCAAAGATATACTATGACTGACTTTGAGAAACAGAACGTGAGCTCTTGCACTCTGCTTGCCAGGCTGCTAGAGGGCCTGACTCCTGCTGGCTGGGGGAAGGAGGGAGGGCTGAAGGGGCCTCTCCAGCAGCAGGAGGGGAGGAAGGGAGGCAATGAGTGTGAAGGCAGCTCTACCGGATGTGAGGTCGGCACAGTGGGAGAGAAGGGGATGAAAATGTAAACTAAAGCAGGGACCCCCTCATGCTGCCTGAAGCCACTCAGATTGTTCATTCTGGCTTTTTACTTTGAGCTTGTTTTGCAGATCTGCTGCTTGATCCAGACCTAAGTCTTCTTTTCACACTGAGAATGGAGGCAGAAAGTGGAGACATGAGGTCTCAGCTCCAGAGCACAAGCCTCTTCTGCAGGGGGCTTACTTATGCCCATGGGGCCTGCCCCAGCCAAGCCATGCTCAGCAGGCAAGAGCTGAGCTGATCCAGCAGCCAGGAAAGCAGCTGCTACAATACGGCCCCATGAACACAGATGTATTTCCCAAGCGGGTATGATATCATCCCACGGGCATCTGGGATGGGATTTGAGAGCCCCCCTCCATCCTGCCTTTGCCTTATTTATGTGCACATCTGCGTCCTTCACTTAACTAAGAGCCCCTCCAGCCAGTAATTGCATCTGAATCCTGTTTCTATCACACCCGCCCTACAGCCCACACCCCAGAACCTGGCTCTCATTTTATGATGACTTGATATCTGTAAGAGATCCCAGGAATCCAGGAAATCTCCGAAGATGAAGTGTGAAGTCAGCACTGTAGATGTAGGTCACAAGGTCACTAATTCTTGGACAGGAAAACTTTCCCCTGGGACACACTTGTTTGCTGGGGCTGGGGGTGATGTGAGAACTGTATGATTTGTAATCCAAAGGAGAAGAGTTGCTGGCTTTCTTCATCCACAAGGGATGTGCACGATCTTCTAAGGAAACATTAGGCTCTCCATAATGCTCCCACATCCATCTGGGCCTTGCCATTGACTTTTTTCTTCCCTCCTCCTCCTCCTCCTCCACCTCCTCTTCCTCCTCTCCTCCTCTCCTCCTCCTCTTCTTTCTCTTCCTCCTCCACATATGTATTGACTTCCTCCATTTTACCAGTAATACATATGAGCATAATACATTTTACCAGTAATATAAGGAACATTTGAAACATTGAAAGTAAAAGAAGTAGAAAATGTCATCCACATTCCAAATACCCAAAGATAGCCAGAGTTAATATTTTGAAGTGTTTTCTTCCAATATTTCCTCTAATCTTTCTGAGCAGTGATGGTTTGTGCATGTTTGCTTTATTTCTATTGCTTAGTGAGAACTTACACACAGGTGAAGAGAAGAGAGCAGAATAAGGCAATGTCAATGTCAGGAGAGCTGCATTTGAGTCCCAGCTGCTCTACTGATGTGCTCTGTGGTGTTGAGCATGGGCTGACCCTACCTAGTCTTCAGTTTTCCTGTCTGTACAGTGGGGTATTATATTAGATGGCTTCAGAGGGGTTTTTTCCAACTTGAGGATCCTTCAAATTCCCCAAGGAGTAGAGAATGCTTCAAGGAAAGGGTGTTATTTGTACTGAAAAGCTCTGTAACAGGTTTGGAAAAGAGCATTCTAAGTTACCTCTGATGATAGTTTTAGGAGAGCACATACTGAATGGAAGAAGCTGTTCTTGGTGGACAGCCTCTGTAGGGTTGAGGCTGTAGGAAGATGCAACTGGGGCCAGACACCAGATTCCTGAAATTGCTTCAGGGGAAGGCCCTCGGGGTCTAAGATGGTTCCCAAGAACAAGGTGTCTGTGAGCCTGTAGTCTAGAGTGTGCCAGTTCCATGAGAAGCAGCACACAAAGCCAGCTGTTGTTCATGCAAGTATGAGATATCAAGGCAGGTCTGCACTGGCCCACCAAGCTGGGATGCAGGCTTGCAGAATCTAGGAAGGCTAGAGTCAGGAGTCTAAGCATTCCATCAATTGCAAGCATGGTACAAATCTGAGGGTAAAACATTCAAAGTAGCCAGAATGAGGACAAAGAGCAGGAGCCCTGATAAGAAGATAATTACAAAAGAGAAAGAAAAAGGGAAAATAACACAAAAACAATGAACCAATGACTTACACACAAGTCTCAAGCTAATCTGGACACACTGGCAGATGAAGATGAAGACGTTTAAAGAAACAATATTTCAATGAAAGTAGGTAGCTGAGGTAAGGCTCTGGGCATTCCCTCACCTACTTATTCACCAAGCACCTCTATGGGACCACTGAGTAACCAGCCCTATGCAAGGCTGCTAGCCAAGCTCTTGACCCTCCCTGCCAAGACTCAAATTTGTGAGATGAGCATATCAGAAACAGTGGAATATTGCCCAGAACTTTCTCCAATTTAAACAAGCTTTGAGGGAATGGTGGTGCTTGTGTTACTGCCTCAGTGTTCAAAAAGTTTGGCTTCTCACAAATGTTATTAACTGGATTGAAGAGAATGTAGTCTGTGTTTCCATTTATGCAGAATACTTTATTATCACCAAATAGAATAAGAGAATTTCAGAGTTGAACTTGAATTTGAAAGCCATTAAGCCCTGAACTATTATTACCCTGATTCAAATAAGCAAACATAAATATTTAGTAAACTCACTGTTCGTAAAAAGAGGCAGAGTTCTAAATGCCACTGGGTCCCCACCCACCCATCTCCTACTATTTGCCCCTAAACCCCCCAAAGCATTAAAGCTTCCAAAAGTACTGCATTAAGTTATATTTCCAGAAAATCTCCCAGGATTTGCTCCCCATTTAGCTGGACAGACCTTCCACATGTGATTGGATAATTTGGGAGCAGTTTGTTTGGCATGCCCGACAGCTCTTTTCACCTCACAGGTGTTTTCTATGGCTCCTGGCTCACTTGCCTTTCCTTTTATATAATAGCAGTACAGAAGGAAGAAGAAATGTTGGAGCACATCATAAATGTCCTGTGGCATTTTTTTTCTGAATCCTGTCACACCACTCAGCCAACTTCTGAAACTTTATCCTGGGTCCCTATATTTGGAGAATTCTCCAATCCAGAAGCAGCTTTAAGTCTATTTCCCACATATTTACAGTGAAAGGTGGAACCTGATTGACCCATGAGTCACCCACCTATTAGTTTTGTGTCAACTAATCCCAAGAAAAAAATAGTTCAATCATCTGAAACTTTATCCATGGCCATTTGGCTGTCCTTCAACAGATTTGCAGTCTTTTAGGATGACTCTGATACCTGTGCTGGTGGTTATAGAGCCCAGAGATGGCCCAGGTAGTGGCAGTGGTGGTAGTAGTAAGAGCAGTGGTAAAAATGGGAGGGCTGGATGTGGCCCTGCATACTTAGGTCAATAGGGGGACCTCTGCTTGTCCCAGAAGGTCCTCAGTCTTCTCCCTAGACTGACGCACTGCCTGCCTGCTTGCTGCCTACCTCTTCTGAAATGCTGCCCAGCACACTGCAGAGCCACAGAGCAGCACCAGCTTTTCACAGTAATTGTAAAGTCACCTTCATTATCATCTTCCTCCATTATTTATTTGGCTATGATAAGGGCTTCCCTGTTAACACAGGCTACGAATCTCCCCTTGCCTCTGTCTATGGCTATCACTGTGCTGGCAGCTCAGACTGCAGATTAAATATCTATCATCATGCTGATAAATGGCCTCTGCAGCAGGGGCAGAAATGCCAAGCCACCCTAGAGCAGCCAGTGACGGCACATCCAGCCAGGCCATCCCAATACAGGGAGCTCAAGCCCAGGAGAAATCAGTTTGAGATCTGTGGCAATGTGCCCAAGCTCACCTCTGGCTCATCAGTTCCACAGGTCAGCTCAGGAGAGAGGATAGCAGGGAAGTCCACTGACGCCCTGTACTAGCCAGCAGCTCAGCAGAGCAACCTCTGCAACTTGTTTTTTTTGAATCCCAGCAAAACTGGAGCTCTCAACACAAAGACACACAAGACCAGGCTTGCAGCCTGAGCAAGGCAGTGAATCACAAGCACAAAGAATAGAGTGGGGGCCCGTGGAATGGCTTCCCTACCCCATTTCCCAAGCCAGTGGATGGGAGCAGTGGGCAGCCCTACGAAGAGGGACACTGACAAGTAGGCTCCTTGTCTGTGCATTCCCACAGCGTCTCCAGTAACCAAATCCACTTCAAGCACAGTGGGATGAGTTTGCCAGTTAACGAGTACAGAGGCTCAGGCTGAGTCTTGACAGCTTCATCTCGAGGGGCCTACTATGACTCCCTTGCTTTGTGAGGAACTGCAGACTACCTCTAAAATTCTTGCTGCTTTGTAAGAGAAGAGACAGATGCAGGTTTCTGAAGCTCCTGGGACCTCGTTCTTTCTAATACTAATTGGCAATTTCATCTCCAAGGCTTTTGCATTATTGCAATCTGGCCATTCTCACCCCTGGTGAATCATACCTCCTTATGTCTCCGCTGCCTATGGTGCCACCAAATGCCACCATGGTTCTGGTGACAGGGAGGAGGCGGATGCTGCAAACACCATAGTGCAAATGATACTAAGGTCATAGCTCAGTTCCAGGCACAGTGCTGAGCATGGCTCCCAAAGTGTTCCATGTCCCTTCCCAGATTGTGCCAGCTCTCCTGAAGACACATGGCCTTCATCTGTAGTACAGGGAGCTGTTAACAGGGACAATACTCTGTGCAAAAGTTTCTCTTCTTTCAGTGCAGGTCTTACCAATGCATGGCTCAGTGGTAATCTTGTTGCCATAGAAAGTTCTCTGATGAGGAAGTTGTTGACAGAATCAGGGTCTTCTTCAGGTCTCAAGGAAAGGTTATCAATGAATGAATGAATGTATGACCAACTAACAAACAAATGAATAATCAAGAGTGTAAGGAAATAGGCTTCTAGGACCCTAAAGACTACGGCTGCCAGATTCTTAACTAGCATCTTACTTACCTGGTAATGTTTTCTTTGACTTACAGCTAGAATGTCCTCATAAGGCAGCCCTGGCTGTTTGGGGGATCAGGGGTCACAGGAGACACTTTTTTAAATACTGACCAAGTCAAGCCTTCTGATAGCTAACCATTTCCTCTAACTTGCTTTAAACTCATGGCTCATCTTAGAGTTTCCTTCTGGGGCTAACAATAGACAAGCCACCATCCCTTTTCTTCAGGAAAGACTTTCAGAGACCTCAAGAGAATCTGCTTTCCTTCATGTTGCACATATTTGTGCACTTTAGCCATCCTGGTAGTTTTCTTTGCATGCACCACTTTATACACAGCCCTGTTCTATGGGGCAAAGAATTGAGTAAGACTCTGGATGTGGTGTGTTTGGGGAGGAGTCGTTTCATCCTTCCTCTGCACAGTGCAACCAACCACTGTGGCACTGAGTTCTGTAGTCACAGTGCATAATGGACTCCTTTTGAACTTTAGGATCAACCAAACTAAGAATTATTATTCTGAGGTTTTTCAGAGGTCTTTAATCAAAGACAGATTTATTTTTAAAAACAAAAGGGCTTTGTGTGTGACCCTTTAAAATGCTAACTTATTGAGTTGGGCTATGGGGCTATAACTAACAATGGCTATAGCCTTCTCCCCAAACCTCTGGAATAATTTGGCAAAGTTACTTTCTATGTATTCACCTGAATCACTTATATAAATGTGGGACTCATCAAGATCAAGGACACAGTGCTGAGATGTGTCACATTAGACCTGTATTGAATGCTGAAAGCCGACTCTCGATGTGCACCCTTCTGGAGCTATTGCTCAGGTAGTTGAGAGTCCACCCAGTGGTACAACCATTGAGCTCATATTCCTGAGATCATGAGAGTTTTGGATAGGTGGCTACCAATTAGGGATTCTGAAAACACTGAGATTCCCAGAAGGTCACAATTGGAAGGATCCTTGGTAATTATATGTTCCTTTTCTTTGTTGAGCAGGGAAGACAAAATCCCAGAGAGGGAAAGGGTTCTCAAAGCCACCAACATAGCAGAATAGAATTATTTAGCCCTCCAGACCTTGCTGCAGGTTTTACTCACAAAGGGAAATGGGCATTGCCACAATCACCCAGAATATGTGAAGCTTCCTTCCAGTTGACATTAAAAATAAAAACAAAGACATGCTGTTCTACAATCTCTTCTCTAGCATAGTGGTGCAGAGAGCCAGAAGGTATCCTTCCTTCTTTCTAGTTGGCATTGAGTGTCACCTGGCTTTCATGTATAATGTCATGAATGCTGCAACAGTGGGCCTGATAACACAGGTGGGGTGGGTGCACAATGACTTCCAAGAGCTGGTGGTGGGCTCTACAAGGAGCTTCCAGTGGCCCAGAGCAAGGCAAGACTATGGGTCATGTTGAGGACAAAACTCTCAGCAGATATCCAAACAGCCATTAGTTATTCTGAGCATCTCTCTGAGGAGGAGAAGCCTCTGCACCTACATTTTGCATACTTTTCACAGATTGGGCCCCAAAGGAAGAAAATGGATGGTTATAAAAACTTGCCAGTGGATTTCTTAACCAGCTGACAAGCTTATTTTTCACTTGACTTCCCTTGGTATTTTGGTTTTGCTCTTTTTCCCACTTAACTTCCAACTCCAGAGCCCATACATTCCCTTTCACTGGAAGGAAGAAGTCATTTATCAGAAGCTGAGCAAGCTGGCCCACCAGCAGTACAGAGGGACCTCTGAAGCTTTCTCATGGTATCATCTCTGACTTCCAAGTCTTTGGCTCTGTGGCTCTCCCTGTCTTTGTCTTCTCTCATTGTCTTGGTTTTCTGTCTCTCTTTCTCTCTCTCTCTCTCTCATCTCTGTTCCTATGTATCTATCTCACTCTTTCTCTCTTTCCTCTTTCTGGCTCCTTTCATTCTGGCCTTAGGCTCCTCTTCCACACCCTGAAACCTGGAGATATCAGTGTTGCTGCTAAACCCTCCCAGAAGCACTGGGAGTTTTCCTCCAAACTTATAGCTCTGACCCTTGCCCTCAGTTGTCTAACTTTGAACAATGACTGTTATTAGAACATCTGGTGTTGAAGATTTAGCACAGGCTTTACTTGGAGCCAAAAAAAATTACTCCTAGGCTTCAGAAAATGTAGAACAGGAAAGGAGAACTATTGGGACTCCCTGGGGCTTCTCCTGGTGTGTGAAAATGCAACTGAGCATTTGAAGGTGGCTTATAGTGAACAATGCCTAAGGCCAGATGAAGGAGGCAGAATCTTCGTTTCTAGACAGATTTCTCCTAGCAAATCTGTTCCCTCACTCTGCATTGCCTTACAATTATGACAAAGCCTTTCAGCTTACAGCCAGGGGCCTCCTTGGCACTCCGTCTTTACCTCCTTTGTTGCCCCACATATGCCTTCTTTTTTTTTCAATTCCAAGATCCTCACCATTTCCTCAACATGCCCTCTGCTTCCATGTCTTTGTCCCTTTGCTCGTGTTGTTTTTACACCTTGAATCCGTTTTCTTCCTATGCCACCCAACCACCAACACTGTATTCTTTAAAGCTTGCTTATCTCCTAAGCCGAATTTGAAAGCGACCTCAAAGATTCAGCCCTTTAACGACTATTTGTTGAGCATCTACTCTGTGCCAGATATTTCTCTAGCTACCGGAGGCCCAGTTTTAAACAGAGCAGACTCTGGGAGCTGGGAGCTGGGAGCTTTCATTAATCAGGAAAGCAACACCAATAATTGTATAATGGCATCAGGGCTATGAGAACTTGACCTAGTCTGGGAGGTCAGGAAAGCCTTTGTTATGCCGAGGTAGATTGTAACTTCAGTAGGATGGATTAATTAGCTTTCAGCCTTGCAGAAGGAAGGAGTGTCTATGGTTTTGGAAGAGGAAGGGAGTCCTTGGAGCAAGGATATAGCACAGGAGGAGAGGAGAGAGGTGGAAGATGAGGTCAGGAGGAGGGTAGAGTTGGAAGACCAGCCAATACAGTTTACATTTTATTCATTGAGGAAGAATTGAAATCTTATTCATCATGAGATGGAAACCACTAGAATGTTCTGAGCAGGAGTTACAAGCTTTGTGAAGATCCCCCTGGCTCCTATATAGAAGATAGACTTGGAAAACGGAGCATGAACAGAGGCAGGAGACCATTTAGAAGGCTATTGCAGTCATCCAGGTGAGAGATGGTAGTGGCTAGGACGAATGTGGTGGCAGTAAAGATGAGGAAAAGGGACATTTAAGAATGAGAGTTGACCTGATCAGGGTAACTCCACATCATGCTCAACTACAAGAATAGAATCCTTAGTTAGAATAAGTTATACTCTATGTATGTATAATAGGTCAAAATATACTCTACTGTCATGTGTATCTAAAAAGAACAAATAAAACAATTTAAAAATTAGAGATGATATAATGGAAACTGTACTGGGAAATGGAAGGGGTGTGGATAGTAGAGATATTTATTGAGTGCAAAATCCAAGGAAGAAGGTCTTGAGTTTGTTTTGGAGCAATTTGAATGGAACATTGCCATATTAGCTAACAGTCTTTAGTGCAATAGAAGGCACACTGTGTTCTAGTCCCCATCCCTGCATATTACTTCACCCCTGCTCAAACCCTGTGAAATAGAAGGTGATGATACTTTACATGTTTAAGTGAGGTAATGGAATGTCAGAAATATTAAGCAATTTGCCTGAGGAAAAGGTCACCATGAAACCTTGCCCTCAGATTCCCAGCCTCCATACATTTATCAATTCAACAATTATTTGGGAGGACCACTCAGTGTGAAGCCCTGCTTCACACTGAGTTACAGTTGTGAAAGCAACTGTGTGCCTGCCCTCAGTAGGCTCACAAAGAGTGGGGGGGGGAGTAGAGCTCAGCATCCAGCATAAGCAGTGATAGATGGTTGAGAACCCTGGGCACTGGGATGGGGTCAAGATGTAGGCCCAGGGGCCTGGGGCTGTGGCTCAGTAGCAGAGCGCTTGCCTCACACGTGTAAATGAATAAAATGAGGTCCATCAACATCTAAAAAATATTTTTAAAAAGATGTAGGCCCGAGAGTCTCTCTCTCTCTCTCTCACACACACACACATACACACACACACACACACACACACACACACGCAGGTTCTATTTCTCTGGTGGAAACCTTTATATAGTTAGATGATACAGAGATAGCAGATTTGTTGTAAAGAATTGACTTAATTATGAAACTGGCTAGGCAAGTCCAAAATCCATAGGACACGCCCTCAAGAAGGGCAAGTTGGAACCTCTAAGACAAGAGAAGATGCTTTAGTCACAGGTGGAATTTCTTCTTCCTCTCAGAAAACTCAACTGACTGGTTGAGGCCCACCCACATTATCCAGGACCATGTCCTTTACTTAAAATTTAACTGACTGTAGATGTTAACCACAGCTACAAAATAACTTCACAACAGCACATAGACTCCTGCTTGATTGAATATTTTGGAACTATAGCCTGGCTAAGTTGACACATTAAACTGGCAATCAATCACAGGCACCCAGGGTAGGAACATTAAACAGTTTTCATTAAAGAGATATTGAGTGAGCACCAGGCCCTGAGTGTAAAATAGTAAACATGCCAGACGATAATCCCTGACAATTCAGCCTGGCCAAAACTTTGGTGATTGTGTCCCATTAGGATTTTTTTTTAAATATTTTTTTCATTGTAGATGGACACGATACTTTTATTTTATTTATTTATTTTTATGTGGTGCTGAGGATCAAACCCAGTGCCTCACACATGCAAGGCAAGTGCTCTACCACTGAACCACAATCCCAGCCCCTCATTAGGAATTTTTACCTTCTATCTTTCCATTGAACTGAGAGTTCTATGTAACTCCAGAGTTGAAGCAATTTGTGATTTGTTCCTGACCTCCTTCCCTCCCTTCAGAGCTCAGCATGGAAATTGACAGTTAGAAAATTCTTAATATGTGTTAATACAATGAAGTGAAATATTCGTGACCATTAGAGAAAGCTGCTGTACTACAAAGATCAGTCATACTAGGCATCTTAGCCAACACCCTTTTCTGAATCATGGAATCTTTTGAGTAAGACAACTCCTCAGCAATAATTTATTCTATTACTTTGATTTAAAATGGCCAGTTTTCCTCAATACCACCTTCCCTTGGCCTGCCCTGGGAGTCTTTATGCAGCTGTTCCTCTGTGGTCAGACCCACCAGTAAGCTCTATCCACCCTCTGGATCATAGCCCCAGGAGCATGGCCAGAGAGTTTGGGCCTCTGATTTGGGAATTCCATTTTGGAGACCATAAGGGGCCCCTTTAGCCCAAGCCAGATTTTTCTAAAATAATCTATGCTTGATTCAGTACACAGCACAAACTGGAAACACCTTGGCCCATTAAACAAAAAATACTCCATGGACCATAACTCCATTGGTCTTCAGACCCCCTGAGGAAATTGTGTAAGCCACCACCCCCACAGAAAGCAGCAAACTGAGGAGCCAAGACAAGCAGAGGACAAACTAAACTGAGTTGCTGAAACAGGCATAGAAGGAGTGGCTCTCTGCTCAGGGTCTGAGCAAAAGGAGGGTTTTCCATTCCGCTGCCAACTCAATGCTGATGCCATGAGCTTGTAAATATAGTAATTAAGAAGATAACATCGAAGGAATAAAAGCCTTATAATTATCAAGAATACAAATAATAATAAATGTTGGTAAGGATGTGGGGGAAAAGGTGCACTCATACATTGTTGGTGGGACTGCAAATTAGTGTAACCACTCTGGAAAGCAGTATGGAAAGTCCTCAGAAAACTTGGAAATGGAACCAGCATATGACCCAGCTATCCCACTCATTGGTATATATTGAAAAGATTTAAAATCAGCATACTATAGTGATAGAGCCCCACATCAGTATTTATAGCAGCACAATTCACAGTGGCCAAGCTATGGAGCCTACCTAGGTGCCCTTCAACACATGAATGGATAAAGAACATAAGGTATAGACACACAATAGAATATTACTCAGCTATAAAGAAGAATGAAATTCTGACATTTTCTGGTAAATGGATGGAACTGGAGACTATCATGCTATGTGAAATAAGCCAATTCCAAAAGGTCAAATATGATATGCAAATACAAAATAACATGAAGGAAATAAAAAACAAAGATAGAGGGAATTTCATCAAAATAGAGGAAAGATCATTAGAGTAGACAAAGGGGATAGAGGAGGAGAAAGGAGGAATGGGAAAAAAGGGAAGAATAATGGCATGAATCTGACTGAACTCTCATATGGATATGCATGGATGTGCCAGCATGGGTCCTGGCATTGGATGTGTCCATGGGACATTAACTTTTTAAAAAAATTGTAAACTGTAAATGAGTTGAAGAAGGGTCAGTGGAGTGGAGGGAGGGGCACGGGCAGAGGGTGCCAGGCATGCTGGGGGCTGAACTGGAATGGGTTACATGCTATGTTTTTATGATAATGTCAGGGTGTACCCTGAAGTTGTATATAACTAAAAAGAATAACTAAAGTAAAAAATATATAAAAAAAGAACATTCGGCATTTGGTTTTTTGAGATTGGCTTACTTCACTTAGCATAATGCTTTCCAGTTCCATCCATTTGCCTGCAAATGCCATAATTTTATTCTCTTTTATTGCTGAATAATATTCCATTGTGTATATGTACCACAGTTGATTTATGAAGTCTATTTCCATTATCAGTTAATGAGAGAGGGGTATTAAACTTTCAAATACATTGAATTTATTGATTTTTCATTTCAGTTTTTTTCTTTTATACTTCAGTTTCTACCCTTTCTTTTGGAGGTATAATGCTCAATTTTACATATATATATATGTGTGTGTGTGTGTATATATGTATACATATTTGAAATTCATGAGACCTTATATTAAACAGTTAATTATGTTTTAAATATATACTTAAATAATAAAAACATATTTAAGAGAATTAAAAAAAAGAACAAAAACCTTAAAATAGCTGTCAATTCATATAGAAGAAGAGCAAAGAGGAAGATTTGTCATACCAAATATGAAGTTATAATACAAATTTGCAGTCATTTAAAAATTATAGTATGTATTGATACAGAAGGAAAATGATCCCAAAAGAAAATAACAAACAGTGTAATAGTATATACACACACATACATATATACACATATACACACATACATATTATATGTATATATATACATATATTCATATATGTATTGGAATCACAAATCAATCAAGAAAGGAAGTATTTTTCAATAAATAATGCTGAGAAACATGGGTAGATTCCCATATTGTACCATGTATAAACCCTGATTTCTGAAGAATTCAAAGCCCAAACATAAAAGGTAGAAACAAAGACATTGAGATAAAACATGTTAAAAGACCCATGTGACCTTGAGAAGAACAAGTATCGGACCTGAACTAAAATCTTCAAATCATAAGGATTGATAGATCCCACCAAAATAATAAATTTTTGTTCACAAAATTATAACATAAAAAGTAAAAAGATAAATAACAGGTGAATAGTTTTGTTACATTTAAAAGTAAGAAGGGGTCAGTTAGCAAGAAGACAGGAGTCTAAATTGGGAGAGAATAGAAAGAAGCAGTTTTCTTCAGAGGTCCATTTTCCTCCATTTCCAGCAGAATGGTGAAGCTAAATAGAAAACTAAGCAGCAGTTTGAAGTAAGTAGATGTATGTGCAACATGGACTGATCTCAAAATTATAGCACTGATTTCTTTTTTTTTTTTGAAAATAAGAAACACAAGATTTATAGCACAATAACATTTATGCAAATTAAAAACTCATACCCAAAACAACACTATATTTTATAAGAACACATACATATTCAGGGATTCATCTCAAATGCATTAAAGTGGGTGCCCATGGAGGGGGTGGAAAGGTGTGGGGACCTGGGATAAATGGGAAGAAAAAAATCAAATGAGGAGGAGGCCTTGTAAATACTGTGGGTGAGGCTGCCAGCCAGCTCTGAACTGAGGGGTGGATTTAACTCAACTCTACATCTGAAGTCCACAAATAAGTTTTAGTGGCATGCTTTTCTTAATAAGAGCAAAGGGAAAGGGGAGTGGCTGCTTAATGGGGACAGAATTTCCTTTTGGGGTGATAGAAATGTTATACAATTAACAGTGGTGATGGTTACATAACATTTCGAATATATTAAATGCCATTGAAATGTACATTTTAAAATAGTTGAAATGGTAAGTTTCATGCTGTGTGCATTTTACCTCAATATAAATAGAAAGAAGGAAAGAAGGAGAGAGAGTGGCTGACCAGTCAGAACTCCTCAGAACACAGCCTGATCCCCTGCATCCTCCTCAAGGCATAACTATCTCTAGTCTACTAGCCCTTGAGGCCAGTTTCCCCTCTGCAGTACAAGGACCTCTTGGGCCTGACTCCATGCAAACCTGTCATAGGCAAACAATGCCCAGGAGTGAGGGCTGGAGGCCTGGTTGTTAGCCCCATGTCGGCCCTTGCCTCCCTGGTAGCGAGTTCTAGCCCTGTTTACCTCACAGATCCATTGTGACGATCAAATGCATTGATAGATGAGAAAGAGCTCAGTGCCCGACAAAGTACTGCTCTGTGTGAAGGATTATCGGGGATATTTATGACCAAGCTGAATTGCTCATGAGGCAATTTTCTCTCCTTTATTCCTTCTTGACATGGCAGCCAATTTCCATTTTAGTGACTTGGGATTTTGAGGAGGCAATATTGCAATCCTTCCCCTCTTTCCCAGGGCTTGCCAAAAATTTGATCATTCCTCTTAACGTCAAATTAAAACAACAGAGAGTCATGCAGTGTGTGGGTGGGGTGAGCTCAGAGCTTGTTATTCAGGCATGGATGGCTATTCAAAGCTTGTTTCTTCTCAGAGTCCCAGGTTGGCAGCACACATGTATAGGGTCCTTTCCATGCACCTACCAGAGTGCATGCTCAAGGCCTTCATCCTCACTCTGCCCAGAGATGTCTACAAAGGGGCCAGCTCTGGCAAGAGTGGGATACTTCCAGGCTGCAGGACAACTTGATGGGTGGCCTTAGGCCATTTTTCTTTTCTTTGGATGAGCTACCAGTAGTTCTTTCTTTGCATGGAGGCCCCTGAAGTGACCTAGTTGGTGCCACTCGGTCTCAGGATGCTTAGAAAGGCAGTCCTGCCCAAAGTCTTATTTCTCAAGTTCAACAGTTTTGGTCAGGGCTCATAGTCATGGCTGGAGTTAGTACTATGAACATTCCAGCATATATGCATTGTGTCCCTTCACGAATCAGGTCATCACACACAACCTATGTGGGCTTTCCTATCTAATGAAGCCCTTGAAACAGATGTCTGTTTTCATAGGGAGGCTTCTCACCTCTCCCCTCCTCTTTGTCGTGTTGCTGACCAAAGGTAAATAACATTAAAACGAAGATCTTACTGTGTGTCTCCTTTGCTTTCAAACATTCCAAAGGACAACCTAACAGAATGCAAATGCCTCCATTTGGCTTTCATGGGTGTTTCAGTCAGCTTTTCACTGCTCTGACCAAAGGACCTGACAAGAACAATTTAGAGGAGGAAAAGTTAATTTGGCTCACCACGGTTGCAGAGGTCTTAGTCCATACACAGCTGATCTTGTTCTGGGCCCAAAGTGAGGCAGAATATCATGGTAGAAGAGTGTAGTGGAGGAAATCAGCTCAGAAAATGGCACCAAGAAGCAGAGAGAGAGAGTTCTGCTCAGCAGGGACAAAAGAGAAACCCCAGAGGCATACTTTCAGTGATCCACCTCGTCCAGCCACACCCTACATGCTTTCAATTACCACCCAGTTAGTCTATTCAAGTGCATCAATGCATTGATTAGGTTAAGGCTCTCATAACCCCATCATTTCACCTCTAAGCCTTCTTGCATTGTCTCACACATGAGCTTCTTTGGGGACACCTCATATCTATACCAAAACAATTGATATGCATGATCAGGGCTCTGAAGATCTTTCCCTTTTTTTCCTCCCTTCTCCCTTTAGCCCTACAAAGCTCTCACCACTCTTCTGAATACACCAGACTTGTTTCTTACCTCACATTTTATGCATATTGTTTCTCTTTACCAGAAAAGTCTATTCTGGTTCTTTGCGCAGAAAAGTCCTCATCTTTCAGTAGCTAGCCTCATTCTCCAGAGTCCCTCCAGCGCACATTTCTAATATGGCTCTCATAATTCCCAACATAGGGCACAGGGCCCCAGTGATCTGCTACTGGTTTTGTCTTTCCACATAATAAATGTTGACCTGTCTTGAGATGCAGATAAGTTTTTCCATCTGTCATCATTCTGTGGCCATGTGTCACCAAGATGGGAGCCTAGATGTCTTCCTTCCCCCCTTCTTTACTTCCTCTCTTCCTCTCTTTCTTCCTTATCTCCCTCATGTCCTTCTTTTTTCCCTCCTTGTTGTCATTCCTCACTCCTTTCTTTCTCTACTCAGAGCAGGTCACAGCCTTACTTCTCCTCTAAACCCCTCAGACCCAGGTCCACATTGAAGCCCTATGGCAGAAACAAGGCAGAACCAAAGAGTGTGTGTGACAATGACCTCCCAGCTGTCCACTCACCACAGGGCCTACTCCTTTGATAACAGAGGGAAAACCTGCATGTAGTTCCAAGTGTGGCTTTGCAGGACCACTAGACCAAAGGCCCAGATCTTCCTAGATCTGCTTATGGTCACTATGAAATATTCACTCCTAAAATAACAGACAGTATATTAACCAGTGAATAAGATTTTTGTGCCATTCAAAAATGATCCAATATACAGCAAGACTTGAAATAGACAAACATCAGGTTCCAGCCAGCTCCAACTCAAAATCCTCAAATGTCACTAATTAAATGATGATTCCATCTGGCTGTGATATTATCTCTGCAACTGGTTGAAAATCCCGCCTGAAACCAGGGTTTCAGGTCTGTGGTAGCTCAACCGGGAACTACTGCTATCAACTTGGAGCTCAACAGCAACTTTGGGGTCACAAAACAGTGGTTACCAACATTTGGAATGGCCCTCTCAATTGTACCTTTCTGTACATAGTACTTGAAGCTGTCCTGTAGCACAGATTCTCAGCCCTCAGCATATTTAGACAGTCATTACCTTCGCTGCCTTGTTTTGAAGCCAAGAAAAACTGTTTTCTGTTCCACATGGTCAGAACAGAAAAGAAAGAGCAAGACCATGCCTGCAAAAATGAGCTGTGTTCCTGGGAATCTTTGCAGGCCAGGTTCCTCTTCCCAGACTCTTTGTTCCCCTACCTGCCTGCTGGCCCACATCTGCACAGAACTGGTTTATTTCCTGAACCCACTGCTATTATGGACACATAATTGCTTCCTAAAGAGTTGTGTGTTTATTTTATAGGCGTAGTAGGAAACACAGACACATCTGCACACATTAAAAAAAAATTAAGGACCTCACTGGGCTCCTCATTCTTTTAACAAATATTTATTAGCATCTACTCTGAGCCAGGCACTGAAAAGGGATGAGGCCTAACAAGAAGCAGTAACATGATCAAACAGGGCTGGAAAGAATCTCTGGACATTCATGAATCAGGGGGGCTTTTAAATATCAGAGTAGGGAACCCCAGCCTTTGTAAAAGAGGGGCCAAAATGAGGAGACATGGGCCATGGTTTGGGGGACCTGGCAGGAGGATGTGTACCTCAAATTCTTCCACTGTTTTGAGAGGGGCCTCCAGCCCAGCTGCTCTTTCTAAGCATATTGCATATCCTAGAGCTCGGAGATGAAATCAATCTGCAGAGGTGAGTCACAGGCAGACAGCAAGCGCAGTCACAGAGCCCTGTCTGCATTCCCAATTTGCCTGCTCAGGTTGTCGCCTTGTTAATGCTATTTACCAAGCCCAGTGCCCAGAATGCCTGTCCCCAGCCCCTGCTCAAGCCCTCCAGCCATTGTCCCTGTATGTCTGTCACATCTTGTCACTGTTTCTCTGAATCCAACAGGTCTGGGCAGCCTGTCTACGGATGCCTGCTCACACTTGTGTCCCCAGAAGCTAGGAAGGCCACCTAGAATCCCCAGACCTACCCCTTCCCAGTACTGGTCCCAGAGGTGAATGTCCCATAGCTACACTCTTCTTCCCTTTCCTCAGTAAAAAAAAGTAACAGCTTCAACAACAGCTCAGGAGCATGGCACTGTGTTGCTGGCACATGTGTCCAGAGTCCCTGGCAGTGAGAGAAGGGGGCAAGGTGCCAGGTTCCACAGAAGATGTGGAGATAGGGAAATCTGGAGAAGACACCCAGGGAGCTTCCTCCTTCTATGTCCTGTGCCCACGGCTCCCTTTCTCAACTTCCTTTTCACCCAAGGGTCTTAGAGTGCTCCGCTCCCTGAAGTTCAGGTCGCACAAAAGAGCTCCTGCACCTGGGAGGGTGGTTAAGGATTTGGAAACCCTGGGTGGTCAGTTCCATTTATGGCGCACGAGCGCCCCCATCGTGTTCAGCGCCTGGAGGTGGAACAGCATCAGAGAGAGCTGTCTTCAGCCGGAGGCAGCCTGTCCACTCATGGCAGGCTACACCCTGTGCCAGGCTGCAGCTAGCACCCAGCCTGACCATCTGCCCATCCCATGTCCTTGGTCTTCCAAGACCTTAGTCCCAGAAGCTGTGCCTCTTGCAACACTGGACATACCAGGTGAATATTGGTGACACTGGAGCAGTTCCTACCTCCCCAGAGCCAGAATGTACCAGAATGCCAGATCAGAAGGGTCGCCAGAGACAGTGCCCATTATACAGATCAGAAAATAAAGGCTTCAAATACAAGGCAGTCCTTTGTCCAAAGAAAATTCTAGATATTGGGGCTGGGATTGTGGTTCAGTGGTAGAGGACTTGCCTAGCATGTGTGAAGCATTGAGTTCAATCCTCAGCACCACATACAAAAAATAAGCAAATAAAATAAAGGCATGCTTTCCATCTCCAACTACAAAAATATTTTTTAAAAAAGAAAATTCTAGATATTGGTATAATTTCACCATGATTCCA
This sequence comes from Xerus rutilus, assembly GCA_028644305.1. Lineage (NCBI taxonomy): Eukaryota > Metazoa > Chordata > Mammalia > Rodentia > Sciuridae > Xerus > Xerus rutilus. The sequence goes on from CM053417.1 coordinate 3,145,052, forward strand.
ATCTAACTCAAGTCCTAAAGCCCCTCTAATCACTCGCCTCACCCTAGTGGACCAGATACAAGTGTTGGGCTATGCTCTAGGCACTCAGACCTTCAAGAATCACAGGGTCGCCTATGGTTCCCCAGGATGCCTACTCCTCTGGCTAGCCTGTGATTCCATCACTCCGTGAAGAAGTTGGAAGGGCCTGGATGTGGCACAAACCCAGGCTATGAAATTGAGTTGGCATTTAAATGACCTAACAACAAATTGCTCAATTTAATTTGCTTACTCAATCCAATAAAGGAGAAACAAGAAAACCCATCTAATTAAAAACATTGATCCATAGAAACTGGCAACTGCAAAGGCCTTGCTGGAAGTTAGAACTTCAACAAATTTGAGTGATGCAAGGGTTTGAGTTGGGATAAGACAAATCTATTCTCCTCCTGCCCCCAGGAAGGCTGTAAAGGGCCCTAAGAAACTCCCTACTTAAAATAAGCAGAAAACTGATCCCATAAGGAAAAGCAATTTGTTCAGTTCAACCAGTAAAGACAAGTGAATTCCAGGATATGTGAAACTCAAGAAAGAATCAGGTTCCTGCTCCACTCCATCCTTGCTCTTCAACACCGTTGCTTAATTGGCTTCCTGAACCCAGCATCCCATCCTGTTTGCCCAGCCAACAAGTCTGCACACTTCAAGACCATGAGCAAACATTAGGTTCTCAGGGACAAATCTGTCCATGGGGAGCAAAATAGCAGCTTGCTCAGACCCTGCTCAGAGCACTGCCTAGTTTAAGTCATGTGAGTATGCAGTAGGTTGAAAGCTCAGAGGAATCAAAGCCAAGATGATTTCACTGAATATAAAGATAATGTCCCCTTCCCCAACTTCTCTACTGTGCTAGGTTCTAGGTTTCCAGGAATCAAAATTTCCAAGTCCTCAACAAATGGAGATGTGGCTGGACCCACTTAGATTATGGGGCTCCTACCAAGCCCTCTATAAGCATGGCCCTGGTCCCAGCCACAATGCCAAGCCCCTTTTGGACTCATGCTTAGCAAACCTTTTATCTAGAAATGCATCTTCATTGCCTTCCCCACTGGGCCTAGCTATAGCTGGCTTGGTGTTGGGCCCTAAATCAAGGCTAGATTGTCCTTCCAGGGAAATGTCCGCCTCAGAGAGAAGCAAAATCACTTAGTATTTGGCAGCTCAGATTCTGCCAGGGGGAAGGTGACCTGCAATTGAACCCACAGCTAGTATGACACACCATTCCTCCTGCTGGGACCAGATGGCACCCCATGCATGCTTACCCCAGCTTCCTGTTCAGGTTGAGAAGCTTTGCCTTCAGCAGAGCCCTCTAGAGAGCACGCACACACACACACACACACACACACACACAGCTCCCCCCCTTGAAAATAGTTTGGCTACAGGTGGGCTAAATCAACACACAGACCTATCCCCAAGGAAGAGGGAGAACAAAATCCTCAAATAAAGATGAGCACTGGGACTGAACCATATACCCACTTGTAGAAGATCAAAGGAAACTTGAGGGAAGAGGTAATATTAGAGTTGAATTTGAAATATGAGAGATATGTTTCAGGCTAGAGCTTTGGAGGAACAACTAGGAATAAACTGAGTTTCTTGTGGGCTGGCTTCTGGTGGGTTATGGGATGCCAGAGTCATGTACAGCTGCAGCACACCTGGGGCCATGAGGACAAGCAGTGACGTGGGGTTGGGATGCAGCCTAAGAATTTTTGAGACTAGGGAGGGTGATCAGTGCTTATGAGGGGAATCAAAATGGGAGATGAGATAGCATATCATGAAAGGAATGTTCTGAAGACCAGGAGCCAGGCACAGCAAGATAGAGAGGAAGAAAACTCATGACAGAGGGACAGCAACTGTGAGGCTGCCAAGACAAGAAAAATTTGTGTGTGCGCAAGAAAATTAAAGGGATCCTGGAGTGCCTGGGCTGCAGAAAAGCATGGTGAAAGAAAGAGTGGGCCAAGTTCAGAAAGACTGACAGAGCCATTTCCATTGAGCAAGACCTGGGGACCACAGGCATGAGTTTGGATTTTATCCTAAGAATAATAGAAAAACACCAGAAGGTTTTAGGCTGAGGAGTGATGGAATATGATTCTTGTGGCCACTCTGGTGGCCAAGTGGACAATTATTTGCAAGAGAGAGCAAAGACTGGAGCCAGGTTACCACTTTAGAGGTGACTGCAGCTGTCCAAGGAGAGAGTCAGTGGTGGCCTGGGCCAGGGCAGGGGCAGTAGAGGTGGGAGAGGTACATGGATTGTGACCATACTTTGAAAGTAAAGCATACGGTATTTCCTCACTGATTGGATATGGCCGGTAAAGGGAAGAGACTTCCATGGGTATGGCCAGAGAGCAACTAGGACTGTTGTGCCATTACCAACATGAACAAGATGTTGGGGAGAAGAGCACTGAAGAGCTGAGTTAGGCTGATGTTAACTTGGAAATACCATAGTGCTGTGAAGTAGATATTTGGAAATACACTACCATCTGGGTACTACTTTTATGCATCATTGGAACAATTATTTACATAATCATTTTCTTTAAATCAATCTTAAATAGGTTGACTTTTTTTTTCTTAAGCTCAAGGCTAAGCAATCCTATCCATAGCAATCGAGAGTTTTGAGAACTACTAGTATTTATTTTCTAAATATACATTAAAATAAGTAATGACACAATCATAGTGTCCAGGTCCCCTTTCAATCCAATTCTGGCATTTTCTACTTCTCTAACCTCCTGCAGGGTCAGTGCCCCTAGCATGCACAGGCTTGTACTGGGCAGTTGGCCTTGAAACCCAGGAAAATCTGAGGGAATTCAATACGGTGGTGCATTGAAGGAGAGAGACTGGTCCAATAGCTCTGCAAAGCCCTGGGAAGCAGCCACCTATCCGCCCCCACAAGCCCTGCTCAGTCCACTGCTTGATGAGTGAGGGGCAGTTCACAGAGGAGAATCCACCCTACCCACTTTTCTGAGCTCCATGCGCCCTCTGGTGGCCAGGTTCCTTCTTGTCTGCACCTTAAGGACTTGTTTCCAGGCTATGGAGGGGGCAGGGGTACACATGCCTTGGCCTCCCTCCAAAGGTGGGAGTGAGTGGTCAGACTAGCTTTAAGCTCCCGACCAAGGAATGGTTAAATATTGCTAAGGCTTGGACTCAAGCTAGGCTGGGATGGGGGCGTGGTGGGCGGGAACAAGGGCTTTTGTTTTGTACAGAAGGTTACCAATGCAGAGAAAAACAAATTGATGGCCATATACAAATAGGGCAATTTACCTTCCGTGGGTATTTTCAGAGGAAAATAAACAAGATTCCAATTTAAACATTTTTTTTAATTAAGAGCAGAGAACATCAGGCTGTGCTGAATAAATACAGCACATAATGGAAAATGTACTTCACTTCTTATATTACAGCTAGTTACAGGAGAGAGGCGGGGGCGGCGGCCAGCAAGACAGGAGAGAGTCACACTCTCGCAGAGAGAACAACAGAGAGCGGGTGGGTGGGGGTTGGTCAGAAACAGACACTGTGTCTAGGCTGACATCCAGGTGCTCACAGGGACAACCACATCATATTCACACAGATGCACAAACACCACACACAGGAGCGTGCACACACACACACAGAGTCTCAAACACACTTAAAAGAAAATAGACATTTGAGGCACAACAAAAAGTTGTGGGAGATTGTACCTGAGGATGTCTCGGGAAAGGAAAACTGAGAAGAGTGGGGGAGCCAAACCCTAAAATATATGTATTGAACCAGTGGGCTTCCCATGTGACCCAGAAGGGCCACCTTCTTTGGTATAAGGAAATCAGCAAAGACCAGCTTCAAGATTCAATAGCCAGCCCATGATGTGGGCTGGAGATAAGCACCTGTTGGAACTGGGCTGCAGGTGAACCAGGCTTCAGGGAGAAATATTACAGATTTCTTGCTAAAACTAAGGCAAAATTTTTCAATTTTCTGGCCCCAGTGCCATCCTAGTCCTGCAAAAATAACTTCTTGTCCAGGTTCCAGCACTTGGCGAAAACTAAAGTCCTTAGTGAACCCTAGCAACAAGCACCTTGGCCAGCAACTGGTTGGGTCTCCAAGGACTCCTCCTGTTGGCTGGGCCTCTCTTGAAGTGGAGGGGCTTAGGAGTGTTTTCTTCCATCCCAGTATCCAAAGGGTATTTCACAGAGAACTGTCCCAAGATAAATATCATCTTCCTGCTGCTGCCACTCTCAGTGATCAGGATCTTGTTCTGGGTAATGTTACAGATCCCACCAGGTGAGGAGGTTTCCCTTGGTAATACATATTACTGTAAGCTAGGAAAGAGGCCAAGAAATAAAACTAAATTTCAAAGAAGTCTGACTAGAAGAATGAATTCACATAAAAATGAGTAGTGACACCAAAAGCATAGGAAATAAGAAAAAACTAGACAAATTGGACTGCAACAAAATTAGAAAGTTCTGTGCATCAAAAAACACAATCAACAGAGTGAAAGGCAGCCAATGGAAAGAGGAAATATTTTCAAATCATATATAATAAAAGGTTAATATCTATAATGCAGAAAGAACTCCTACAACTTGACAACTCAAATAAAAATGGTCAAAGAACTCGAATAGAAATTTCTTCAAAGAGAACATATGAAGGACCAACAAGCATGTGAAAATATGCTCAAAATCACAACTCATTCGAGAGATTCTAGTCAAAACCACAATTAAGACACAGTCTCACACAGATAAGGATGACTATTGTCCATAAAAACAAAATAAGAAATGTTTGTAAAGATATGGAGAAATTGGAAAAAATTGTATGTTGTTGATAGAAATATAAAACGGTGCAGCCACTGTGAAAAATGGCATGTAAGTTCCTCAAAACAGTAATAATAAAATTATCATATGATCCAGCAACTATACTTCTGGGTTGATATACAAAAGAACTAAAAACGGGGTCTCCAAGAAATATTTGTGCACCCATGTTCATAGCAAGAATATTCAAATAGCCAAATGGTGAAAACAACCCAAGTGACCATCAACATCTGAATGAATAAACAAAACAGCATATCTGTACAGTGGAATAATGTTCACTCTTACAAAAGGAAAAAAGTTCTGACATGTATTACAACATGGATGAATCTTGAAGATACTATGCTAATTGAAATAAGCCAGACACAAAGGACAAATACTGTATGATTGCAAATATATGAGGTCCCTAGAGTAATTAAGTTGATAGAGTCAGATAGTAGAATGATGGGTACCAGGAGCTGGGAGGAGGCGGAGTAAGAATTTGTTTAATGGGTACAAAGTTTTAGTTTGGGAGTCAAAAAGGTTTTGGAGATTGAGTTCATGACAATGTGAATCTACTTGACACTACTGAATTATACATATAAATATGGTCAAGATGGTTAAATTGATATGCATATCTCCACAATAAATGAAGGAGTGGATGTTGTGCATGGACATGAAATCATGAGTTCACAGGTAGATCGTCTTGCCCACTAATCAGTATTTGTCCCTCAGGCTGCTGAAATCTAGTAATACCAGGTCAAATACCTGCTCCTCCAGAAGATCCTCCCCAGCTACCTAGGAAAAACCACGTTTCTCTCAAAATACAGCTGCTGGCAGATGGAAGCAGAGTAGTTTGCGTTAGTTGTGCTCATTCACTCATTCCCACTGTGTTCACTCACTGCTCCAATGAGTAAACATCTCAGAACGTCTACTCGGTGCCAGCCATGTCAGTGAGGCTGCAGACAGCAATAAGGGAGACTGTCTAGGCCTTGCCCTCAAAGAGCCCACAGTCTGGAGGGGAAACCACACCCATTAAAATCAAGCACAGAGTCTAATAAGAGCCAGGCAGAGAGGCTCTTGAGCCATGTGGAGGCCAGCAGAGGCTGGCAGGGGAGTGGGTGCAGGCAAGGGAGTTCTCCAGGGAGCTGCTTTGTACCAAACTTGAGTCCTAAAGGATGAGTAGGAGATACAGGCAGGGGAGGATTGCAGTGGGCATGCCAGGCAGGAGTCTGGACAGTGGCAAACAAATGTGAGGAAAAGGGAGGAAGAAGAAAAGAATGTATATAGTAAAGCTGAGCAATAACCACAAGTAGTTGAAAGGAATTTATTAACTTTAAGTGCTACTAAAGCACATATGAACTTAGAGTATCCCTCCCACCATGAGCCTTCAAGTGCTCTTTGGAAATGTTCTGCATAGAGGGGCGATGACCAGTGCTGCCAGCCACCTCCTTCTCTGGGTGGTATTGCCCACTGGATGATTGTCAGTTGCCTCGCTCCTCACTCCCTTTCCTGGAATGGACCAGAGATCAGAGCATCATTATCTCCTGGTCCAGAGATGACTGCAGAGATGCCACTCTTGGCTGGCAGACAGACAGGCCAATCAACAGAGCAGTGTGGCTACATACAAAAGAGCTAGAAAGGAGTAAGAGGGCAGCAGAGAAGATCATTGTCCACACCTTCAGTCCCAGGACAGACTCCTGCAGGACAGTTCAGCTGCTGCTTTCTTTCTTCCTCAGACTTGGGCAAGCTGAAGCTCCTGGAAACACAGCCAACACAGTCTCTACTGTCCACAAGCTTGGCTGTTAGCTACACTCAGAGGGGGTACCCCTGGATGTTCAGATTAAAAACATAAGCCTCAAAGAGGCTTTGGGAAGAATTCAGAGGATCAAGCGATGTAATGCATACGATCTAGAAATCTATACAGCTCTTCTAGCTCCTGGGGTCAAGGCAAAGAAGGCTGCAGAAACATCAGGCTCCCACCCTTATGGCTGCTCAGCAGCAGCTGGCTCCGGGCTGGTCATGCCATCTGACAGGTAATCCTCCTCATTTTGCTTCATCTTGGTCTCCAGAACTGTGATGCGCTGCTTGAGCTTCTGTTGGGCCCCAGTGTACTCAGCCAGCAGGCGGGCAAAGCGAGTGTATAAGGTCTCCATGTTGGTCTCCAGTTGCTCTAGCTTTTCCTGCACATCCACCTCCATGCTGGTTGCCACCTCATTCTCATCCAGCAGCCCCTCCTTCATCAAGATCTCCCGACCTCTCTCCTCCAAAACCTTCTTGGCGTCAGGGTACTCAGTCACAGCTTCCATGAGATCATCCTTGGACAAGCAGAAGAGATCTGAGTAGCCCAGGCTGCGGATATTGGCTGTGCGCCGATTGCCCATTTTGCTCCCCTTAATGTTAAGGATACTGATCTCTCCAAAGCAGCTCCCAGCAGAGAGTAGAGCATACTGAGTCACACCATCATCAGCCACCACTGCCAACTTGCCCTCCTTGATGATGTACATCTCCTTGCCAATGTCCCCCTTACGGCAAATGTAATCTCCAGGGCTGAAGACCTGAGGACGGAGCTTCAGCACCAGCTCTACCAGCAGGCCAGCCTCACAATCCTGGAAGATGCGTACTTTCTTGAGTGTGGAAAGATGGACATTGATGGCTATCTCAGCCCTGAGCTTAGCTGGCAGATTCTTGAGAACTTCTCGTTCATCCACTGTCTTTTTATTGGTCCACAGGTAGTCAAACCACTTAATGACCTTGGCTTCCATCTCCTTGCTGACCTTGCGGAACTGCATGTAGTGTTTGACAGCATCAATTTTGGCCTGGAACTCTGCCCTGGTGGCATTCATGTTGGAGATCATGGAGCCCACATTTCCCACAATGGTGGCAAAGATGAGGACGCCAATCAGGAAGTCAAAGATGACAAATAGGTACTCCTCATCCTTTACAGGGGGTGGTGTCTCCCCAATGGTGGTGAGGGTCAGTGTGGACCAGTAAAGACAGTAGATGTATTCCCTAGCCAGGTAGCCATATTCAGGGTCAGTGATGTTGGGGTAAACCCAGGTATCAACCCCAAAGCCAATGGACTTGGAGATGGCATAGTAGATACAAGCATTCCAGTGGATGATGACCAAGATGTAGAGCACCAGGTTGCTGATACGGAAGATGTTGGGGTAGCTGGTGCGAGTCTCAGTGCGATCAAAGAACTCAAACATACGGGCAAAGTGTAGCAGGCGGTTAAAGCGCAGCTCAGGACTATGGATGCCCACAGCAAAATAGATCAGGTCTGTGGGGATGATCGAAGCCACATCCAGCTTGAACTGCAGGGTATGGATGTAGTTGTCTCGCAGTTTCTTGGTATCTTTAACCAGCAGCCCCTGCTCTAGGAAACCTAATAGACATACAAGCCAGTATGTCACCTCTTCCTTCAGGCCTGTCCCTCCTTATAGGGTAATGGTAAGCAAACTAGCCATTTAGCCATCCATCTCAAGGAGGGATATAGCTCACATGGTAGGCTGTCCAGAAGGACCCCAAGAGAGCACCTCAATCCAAACTGCTGGAAGCATGTGAGACCATGAGGTTGAAAAAAGGATCAATCACCTACCAGAGTTCCAGCCAAGGATTTGAGTCCAACACCATGTCTAGTAGATTTCTTGAAAATCTGGACTCTGATCTTTGGACTTAGGGGTCATACTGCCACCTGTGCTTCCCAGATGCTTACTCACCTGTGCGCAATCGGATGAAGAGGTCTGCAATGTAAACCAAATCTGAGAAGTAGTCCAGAACCAGCCACACCAGGAAGTAACCTCTCTGTAAGTCACTGAAGCAAGCTCTGTGGAAAAACAAGGCTGGCTTCACCCTCAAAACCAATTAAGATCTCCTGGAAGCCCCAAGCTGAATGCCTATTTGAGCAAGGCTTGAGTGGGCCACAAGGGGCACTGATGAGTCACAGTCAGCCTGGTGCCAAGGAGACACCGGCAAGTGACTTCTACCCCAATCCTTCTCATTACGTAGACATCAGTGCATGTGCATCACCATTGACTATTAATTGCCTACCTCACCTGTTAGACTGAAATTCAGGAAGGCAGAGACCTCCTCCATCATCACTGCCGGCCCCATGCCTAGCCTGGGGCACCCAGATTCAAGTGCTTCATGGTGTGAGTTGAATGAATGAATATGCCATTGGAAGAACAAACTACAGTGCACAGTTGAATAGATTCCATCTTCATCACCTTGACATATACCTACTGAGCACCCAACCCAGAACACTGGCCAGCCAAGTGTGGGTAAGCCCAAGTGAGCTAGGTTTAGGCTAGAAGCAGTAGGAATGGAGATAGGTTGGGTGCTGCAAGAGCTCTGTAGGGTAAATTAACAGGACTTGGTGATGGATGGGGCGGGGCCTAGGAAAGGGCCTGGGGATAGGGAAGATTAGGTGATAGAATCCAGGATGGTGATCCAGAAAGTATATTAAGAGTGGTCACATTTAGAATCAAATTCCAGCCCCTGTCCCACAAAGCCTGCAGAACCACCAGTGTCTGCCATTGTCATGACCTTCACCCACACTAGGCCCTTCCAAGATAAGGGCTTTGCTCTTGTTCCTTCTGTGAGGAATACTCCCTCTGCCAAGATCAGTATCTAAACAGCTGATTGCCTCCCACCAATGAGGTCTCTGCTATGGTCTCACCTTCCAGAGAGGCCCACCCTGACTGCCATTTCTCTAGCAACTTTGACACCAGTCCCTGGAATCGTGTTGGTCATTTCATGTTTCATGTTGCCAATTACTGTGTCTAGTAGCCTAAGAGTTGCAGGAGAGAGATACCATGCCTGTCTTGCTCACCAGATTATCCCCATTACTGAGCCTGGAGCCTGGCACCCAATAAGTGCTCAGTCAAATCCTTTATGAATGACTGAAGTAGGAGCAAAAAAGTGTGAGGAATGCTGTCAAGGATCTAGAAGGCCACATCCAGAAGGCGTTGAAGGCCATTCTTAGAGCTTGAACTTTGTCCTGTGGGCAATAGGGAGCTATTGAAATGTTTTTTGAGGAGGGAGTAGTATCACTAAATCCCAGTTTCTAAGAATCACATTTGTTGCAAGTGTGGTAGGTGCAAGAAACAGATATGGCTGCTGCAGGTGTCCCAGGAAGAGAAGAAGGTGAGGCTAACACCTTTAAGACTTTCTCTAAAGGGATCATGGGCTGTCAGGGTAGATAGAGGTGCTATTGGCAGCCAGAGAATCCAGAAGGAAGGTTGGCTTGTTACAACCTCTTTCTTAAGCTAGAACTGGCTGGGACCTGTGTGCTCTCAACCCCAGGGCCTATGGACTATGCTACTTTGGGCTACCCTCTTCCAGACCCCTCCCTACTCACCTGGCCACCAGCAGACACCAATTGTACAGGACAGGCATAGCAATGACAAACAGCCAGCGGTAATACCAGTCCCCAGCTGGGTCCAAGACAAATAGTTCAAATTTCTTCCTAAGGAAGCAAAAAAGGTCAGGTTTGAGGTCCAGTTTCCCCAAGGTGGTGGCACTCCATCTCCTGGAGGCCTAGGGACCCCACGAATCACTACTTAAGGGAACGTGTAGGATGAGGAGTATATTGGCTTGGGGCCCCATTTTTCAGGGACCCATAGCCTGGTACCAGACATCTGACAGGTGAGGGACACTCCCCTTTCTGACTATGGAGTGGCCCATTGGCTCCCATGCCCTCTGGAGGCCCCTAGCCCAGAGGGCACATCAAGGGGCAGAGTTTTCAGTAGAGATGGGCATCAGGGCCTGGAGAAGGATAAACACAGGTTGGTAATGCAAGCTTAGACCTGTTCCCACATCCCTCCTAGGAAAAGAGAGAAACTCTGGGCAAGTGAGCACCACTGCTTCCTGCCCACCCCACTCTTCCATTTTGGTCCCCAGTTCCCAGCCTCCAAATCACTTTTCCACTTTTTTTGGCAAGAGCCCTTTCTCTTCATTGACCAGAGGTAGGAAATGTCAGCTTGGACAGATATCCACAGTGGCCTACTCCTTCCTCAAAGAACAGACCCTCCATCTCTACCTTCTCCACCCTCTTGCTATCTCCTGGTCAGCCACGGTAGCCTTCCCCATCAGGTTCCTGCATGGTGTCTCCCAAGATGCACTTTCTTGCCCAGAGTGGAGCTGGAGGGGCCTGCACTCAGCACAACTCCCTGATTGCATCCTCCTCAGCATTTCCCAACTGCTAGAATTGGGGCTGGAGGTGGCATGCCCCTCACTGAGCCCCCTCCCTGCCCACATTCACTTTATAAGCAGCATAGCAAGTAGATCACTGGCTGTTGGACAGGCTGTAGGTAGGGACAATGGAAATGTTCTGCAGTTATAAAGCATAGTAGGTCATTTCTGTGCAGCCCTTTCCCTATTATGACAGAGCTTGATATAGCGCCTGGTCTGCCCCTGGCAGTGGCATTAGAAGCCCCACTGAGCTCTGCAATTGTATGTTTGGGAGCCCTTTGAGCCCCACAGGCTGGACAGCTGTACTTGGTGCCCTTTCCCTCGCCGTCCTTGTCGCCTTTGCCATCCCCCTGCTGTGTTGTCACGGTCTGGAGCTCAGGCCCACGGAAGCGCTCAAGGAATGAATCAGGCCTTGCTTCCTCCTCACGGAAATTCCTGTTGGCCCAATCTCTGATGACTCCCACCAGGCGGACGATCCTAGAAGTGAGAGAAAGAGAGCATGAGCCTGAAAGGTCACTGTTTTGGCAGGGAGCAAGTGGGGGGCACACGGGAAATGAAGAAGGAAACCTGGAAACAGCCCAGGCCATGATTTCCTGCGTGCTAAGAACTGGGACATAGGCCGGCATTGAGGTCAGGGTTTGGGGCTCAGGCGTGATGCAAATGCATCCTGTGGGGAGGAGTGTCCTAGGAAGATTTCCTATAGAAGCTGCCATCTCAGTTGATCCTAAAAAGCAAACAGCAGGTCTTCAATGCAAAATGGAGGTTGTATTAATGTCAGGACAGGCCAGGATGGAAGTTACCTCAGGCTTCCTGATTTCCCTATTGAGCCTACTAGTCCAGAGTGGTGACCTCAGGGCCCTCTACCTAGGCCCCTCTGCAGTGAGAGTTTCCTCCCCTCAACGTTGAGACAGCAAAGTGTGAAGGGAAGCCTCCTTTGGCCGCTCCCATCTTGTCTCACAGGAGTTTTGGGCTTGCTCAGGTCTCTAGTGTTTTATAGAGGGCCTAGAGGGGTTAAGAGAAGGAGGACCATTGTAGTCACCCTGACAGGCCCCATGGACAGAAAGGGGAGCAGCAGGTTAGCATGGGGGGAATCACCTTCGGAAGCCACCCCTCCCCCGTCGTGGGGTGTCCATCTCCGCCAGCCTCTGCAGTTCTGAGGAGGTATCATCATCAGCCGCAGACTGTGGCCTGTAGAGAAAGCAACAGAGTTGACCCAGGGTTCTGGGTGTGAGTTGTCTGGCCTCCTATGACATGCCTAGAACTCCTATATTCCCTTGAAAAGGAGTCCTAAAGCCAAAGATAGCTTGTTCTACAACAATGGTGCAGGCATGAGAGGGAGTAGCAGCCTCTGGGCCATCCCTGAAATCACCCAGCCTCAGCACACTGACCTGCTGCTGGTTCTGTGGTCATCTTTGCCATTGGCCTTGATGGCAGGAGGTTCATGATGGTTATTGGCTGTGGAGTTCTTCACACCATTGGATTTTTCAGTCATTCTCCATGTACGACCAGGGCTCTCACCTACCAGGGATATGTCCAAGGAAACTCACAGAGGATTCTCATAGCTATATGGAGCAGGAGAACTACGGGTGAGCAAGGTGAGAATAGAATCAGGGCCCAGATAGCTTTGATAATTCATGTGTCAATAAATTCACTAGGGCAAAGGAAACAAAGCCATATTTTGTAGATTAGCACTGTTTTCATTTTAAATGACATACCATGTGGAGGAGTACAGTCATTTTCTTGACCCTTAGAGCCTGGCACTGAGGCAATGCAGAGTCCCACTGCTCTACACTGCCACAGCAGGACTTGCTCCCACAGTGGTGGGTTGAGCAGAGGAAGATGCATTCACAAAATAAATTGAGAAGGAGCAGCCCAACATGGAACCATCCAGAAGAGAGACATGAGTTCGTGTCTCACAGTATCTCTTGTCAGAGTCAGGGAGGCTGGAATAGGAGATTCTCAGAACAGCTGTCCCATGCTAGGGCTGGTCAGTGTGCCACACCAGATGTGAACAAGAATGGTCATCACATCCCGCACATTTCTCAAGGCCCTTACTGCTAGATTCACAGCCCCAAAGCTGTTCCAGGAGTCTACCATTCCCCATCCCCCAGCAACTTTTTCCAGCTTCTGAAGCTGTCACCATGGCAATAGTAGGCACGTCAAGCAGCCTCAGAGATGCTCGCCTGGTGCTCTCTGTGGGACTCTGGCAGCAGCATGCTAATGAGGGCACCTGAGGGAAAAGAACCAGCCTTTGCACGTCCCTGTTTGGCCCCTGGAGGCAGCAGACCGTGGAGACAGAAAGTTCCAGGCAATGCAAACAAAGGCAGCGCCACTAATACGCAGCAGTTTCAGGGCTGGCCTCCTGGAAAAGGTAATGTTAAAGCCCAAGCTTTCAGATCAAGAGGAGCTGGAACACAGGGCTAGGCCACCTCTGGGGTACATCACTTTCTATGCTGCTGTCACCAAAACAAATTCCTCTTCCTTGATCCTGTGCACTCCCTGCCAGAAATAGGACATTCCTTCCTCTGGCTGCCTGGCTGTCTTCTGCTTTGCCTGACTGACAGCCTGTTGATTCTTAGCTCCTCAATAAACCTCATCTAGTCTCAGGTATTCAAGTCCCTGATTAACTCCCCAGGCCAGGAGTCCTTTTCAAACTCCCAACCCACATGTCTTGCTGCGTGCTGGACATATCCTTTGAGACAATTCCAACCCTCAAACCCAACATAGGTAAAACTGAACTTGACACCTTCACCTATAAATCTGCATCTCTTCCATTTACCCACTTCATAAAGGGGCCTACCCTCTTTTCAGTCACTTGTCAGAAATCTACACATCAAGAACAGCTCTTCACTTCGTGCATCACATCCAAGCAACCACTTTGCTGAGTTTTTTGTCCCCCCAAATGTGTCAAGGATCTCTCCAACTATTGCCTTCCATTTCCAAGGCCTTGACCTGATCCCTAGCATTCATTGTGGCTGCCTAGGTCTGCTAAATCAGACTGATTGACTCAGCACTTCCTTGACTAAATGGGGTCTATGGACACCCTCATGTTTTAAGAGGGAGTTAAAGCTGTCAAGGGGATAAGCCTACCCCCATATCATAAAACCAGAAAAGAGGGCTGAGGGCAGCCTTCTGAGGAGCTGCAAAAATGGCAGGTAGCCCAAGGAGCTGACTGCATGGAGGCGATTGAGGGCAACCAAGGGGTAGGAGCTGCATGAGGAAAAAGTTCCCAGGGAAAGGAGAGTTTCAGATGCCCATCTCACCCCCAATGACAGGGAGATAAAGGCACCTTGGGAGGCCTGATGCTTACTCTGAGATGAGGGCATGACTAGGCCTCACCAGGGACCTTATCAAGAACAGCACCAAGTAGTAGTGGCAAAAGAGGGTGGATGTCATGAGGTCCAGCAGTAGGGAGTGGGGAGTTAGGGACAAGAGATAGAGCATGTAACTAAATCTTTCTGGAAGCTCGACTGAGAAAGGCTAGAGATAGAGTGGGATCCGGAGGAGGATGGGAGGTTGGGAAAGGTTCTCTGTGTTGCTGTTGTTACTAATTTACAATGAGGAGATGATAAAGCAAGTTTAGATGTTCTGAGGACAGTTTCAGTAGAAAATGAAAGTGTTTGTGCTTTTGATCAACTCTGGTTGAAGCTGGAGCCCATGAAGGGTGGGAGTAAAATGGGTGAGTTCAAGTACCAGAGGTAGCACAGAAAGTCTTATTAAAGATCATAAGACCAGAGGGAAGGAGGTGTTAGACATTTTAGATGCTGATAGGGGTAGATTGAGAGGCCATTGAAGGATTCATTTTTATAAAATCCCGACATTGTAAGTGAAATAGGAGGGATTTGCACTTTCAGAGGCACCAGGCAGAAGCCTTCAGAGGAAGCCGGAAATTTTGCAATAGCAGACATACTAAGAAAGACAAGAAGCCATGTAGTTGTCACAGAGAACAGAGATAGGCAGGAAATTCTAGGTGAAGAGTGGGATACTCAAGGAATGTGGCTTTTAAACTCAGAGGAAGATAAGCCCAGTTTCAGTTATGTTGTACTTACGGGCCTCATTTTTCTTCATCCTCAAGCTGAGTAACCAACACAGGACTTTATTTTAAAAAATGAGTCTGGAGTGAAGAGTGTCTCAAACCCAGCATGAAAGCATTTTAAGGACAATTCATTCAGAGTATGGGTAGAGATAAGGCCAGAGAGAAAAGGGACAAATGAGTCATACAGCCAAGACTGAAAGTTCCAGTTCACTGCTCTCTCAAATGCTCCATACAGACTCCCAAGGCACCAATTGTGTGCCAGGTCCTGGACTGGGTGCTGTGTTTAGAGACATAAGTCTGGCAGGGTGTCTAACTTCAGGGTGACTCCAAGATTCAAAGAAGAGACATCCACAAACACAATCCATCCTGAGAGTCATTTCCATTTCCATTCTATTCTGTTTTTCCACAGCATCTGACAGTTTATTCATTCCCTACTTCTTGAAATAATGAGTTGTACTCCCCCAGTTATCCTACTCACTAGCCACGTCTTGGCATTTTCTGAAGAATCTTCTTTGTCTTTTCCAACACTAAAGCTTAGGGTGTCCTGAAAGCAGGCCTTGAATGATCCAGATCCCGTGTCTTGTCTCTCATGTAGATACTGATGAATTACAAACTTGGAACACCAGCCCAATCTCTCCCTTGAACTCTGGTTCGACTCCCTGACACAACCACTTGGATTATGATCTGGCACCTCATGCTCAGTATGTCCAAAACCAAGTTCTTGATCTTCCCCTGCAACCATACCCTCCATAGTCACCTACATCTCAGTCAAGGCAATGCTATTCTTCCTGTTATTTCATCCTAAACCTTAGTTTCATTCTGACTCCTCTTTTTTCGCACCCCACCCACTGTACATATGCAAAGCATATGGGCTTTAACTTCAACACATAACCTATATCTAATGGTTTCTCACTATCTACATCATTGCCATCTTAATCCAAACTTACTATCTTCTCTTCTCTCAGTGCCTTGAACATAGTACATGCTCAATAAATGAGTTTTGCATGAATACTGTATGAGAGGTCCCTGCATTTTTCCCAGTCCATGACTACTTCTCTATTTTCATTACTCAGCTTAAGCCCTTACTATATCAATTAGGTGATTTTAAAGGAACATGCAGTACTTCTCTTCTTGGCTAATATGGAGCAACAGGGATTGAATACATCCTCCATAATGAAATAAGAAAACTTAGAAAAACATATGAAACAATAACTTTCAAGTTTCTAAGTAGTAGGAAACAAAAGTCAGTAATCCCCAGGAGACAAAAGAGCTGAGCCCTGCAATTGCCCCAGATTATTACGGGTCAGAGTTTCCAGCTCATAGCAGAAAGAGGGTAAATGCAGGTAGAGCCTGACAATTTCCCTGGCTTGAAGAGACCAAAGCAGCTACAGCCTGAAGAACAGAATATTGGAGCGGAGAGAGCTATAGAGAAAAAAAAAAACTCTAGAACCTAAAGAAGGGCCCTCTCAAATATTTAACTGAATGCTTAGCAATGTGGAAGCTATTCCTGGTTGAGGAATGAACCATTCCTGAAAATTAGACATTATATTCCTCACCTCTCACACAAGGCCTGATGCCACCAGCCCGATTGAAAAACCTAATGATTGGTGAAATTTTGGGTATAGTATCCAGAAGGATCTTTTCTCAGTATTGAGGGATAATTAGTGTTTAGACTGAACACTCTATAGTCCTACTGAAAAGTCTTAAAAGCAAGACAAAAAAAACCAAAATTCTTTCCAAGTAACTTAACTGAATCCCAGAACAAGACTCAAGAATGTTCTTAGAAATACCAAAATGGCCAGGCGTGCTGGTGCAAGCCTGTAATCCCAGCACTTAGGGAGGCAGAGACAGGAGAATCATGAGTTCAAAGCCAGCCTCAGCAACAGTGAGGCGGTGAGCAAGTCAGTGAGACTCTGTCTCTGCATAGAACACAAAATAGGGCTGGGCATGTGGATCAGTGGTCGAGTGCCCCTGAGTTCAATCTCCAGTACCAAAAAAAAGAAAAAGAAATACCAAAATGTCCAGTTTTAATAAGGTAAAATTCACAGTATGTGGCATCCACTCAAAACTTAGGCATACAAATAATTTCTCCATAATCAGGAGAAAGCAGTCTATCCACTGAAATAAACCCAGAACTGACACAAGTCTAGAGTTAGCAAGGGAAGCATATAAACAGTTAATACAGCTGTATTTCCTATGTTCAAAAATTAAATTGGGGGTGTAGAATATATAAAATGACCCAAGCCAAACTTTGAAAGATTAAAATAACTATTTGTGAAATGAAAACCCACAGTCATCCCTCAGTATACCTGGAATGGTTGGTTCCAGGACCATGGATGAACAAATTTATTAGTACTCAAGTTCCTTACATAAAACGACAAAGCGCCATATTTGCATATAACTTATGCACATCCTACCATATTCTTTAAATCATCTCTTGATCACTTATAATATTAAATACAATGAAATGCTATGTAAGTAATTGTTAAACTGTATTGTTTAGGTAATTACTGCAGGAAAAATTCTGTATATATTCAGTACAGACACAATTTTCTTAAAAATTTTTCAACCCATGGTTGGTTGACTCTGTAGATACAGAGCTCATGAAAAGAGAGGATCGACTGTTCATGGGATTAATGGAAGATCAGATACTGCAAAAGATTAATGAACTTACAGACAACATGATAAATGTACCCAAATTGAGACACAGAGAAAAGGGACACAGAAAAAAAAAGCAAAGCATTATTGAGCTCTGAGACAACTTCAGTGGCTTAATATGAGTGTAATCGGAGTTTCCAAAGGAGAGGGAATAGAAGAGATATTTGAAGAAATAATAGCCAAAATTTCCCCAAACTTAATCATACTATAAATCCACAGATCTAAGAAGCTCAATGACACCAAAGCATTAAAAAGGAAGAAAACTACATCAAGACACATAATAATGAAATTGTCCAAATCTATTGTTAATAGGAAAAACTTAAAAATAGCCATTGAAATGAAGCACATTATGCACTGAGCCACAAAAGTAAGGATGACATCACATGCCTGAAATGAAGAAGGAGAGGAAGGCCTCTCTGCTAAGCTTTAGGCTTTCCTTCCAGCTCCTAGCTGAACGTTTCTCTCAGGTTGCTCTTGGGAAACCACAGCTCATCTTGTCCCATGTCACAATGAATTCATTACCACCATCAGCCCTGTGATCGATAGACATTTGTGACTGACCAGAACTTCAAGCCCTCGGCTGCTAGCCCTCAAGGTGGCTTGGCATTCAAATTCTCTCTGAAGAGCATGCCCCTTTTCATTCTTCCTATCCGCAGCTTCCTGCCAAGTTTCCAAGGTCCTGCAGTGAAATTCGTGTTCAGACTTTGCTTCCGGTCCTGCCAGTAACCCCTGCACTAGGGTGTATTCTGCCTGAGGACAAGCGTCAGTGTCTGCTCTGTCATGCACAGCATACCTAGCACTGGGGCTGGTACCTGAAAAATACTGCCTGCTATTGTTGAAGGAAAAATACTGCCTGCTATTATTGAAGAAGAAGATAGAGGGAAAGGAGGGAGAGATGGAGGAGGAAGGATTGAAGGAGTGAGGGAGGGCAGTGAGGGGTATAAGGAAAAGGAGGGAGGAAGAAAGACATAAAGGCTAGAACTTGATGAGGTTCTGAAGAATCTCAGAAGAAGAGTTCCAAAAAGGGATTGTCTAGCCCAAAGCAATAGGTATGGGAGACTAGCTGCAGTAGGTCTTCCAGAGGGTGCATGAAACCCTCTAGGTGGCCTAATGCGCCAACTTCTTGTATAATCTAGATTCAAGTTAATACCAGGCTAAGCCAAAGATGTTATACAATCTTTGCACAAGGATCCCTTCCATGATTGACAGCCTGGAGATGCGGACTCCAAGTCTTAGCTAGAAATTAGTTCCCTAGATATTCACTCTGGTCATTGCAGAGAAAAAAGTCCTGGGCTTCTGGTGAGAAGTGGTACCAAGGGAAGGGTCATTGACATCATGGGTGGTGGGGCAGCAGGGAAGCAGGGAGGAGGGCTGAGAGATAGAAAGCAACAGGGGAAGTAAGAGGCATCCCTCACAGGCAGCTAGAACCTCATGGGCAGACTCTCATTCACCCAGCAGCTACCTTGTGCTCAACATCTGTCATAAGCCAACTTATTTAATCTCCATGACAATGCAACAAGGCTGACATCATTATCATTCCCATTGAGATTCACACCGAAGCAATCTGGTTCCAAAGGCACAGCCAACCACAGTCCAGCTGGAAGGCAGATGGGGCCCAGCTACAGGAAGAAAAGCTGCTGGAGCTGAAGGTGGGAAACTTCACACTGGATGAGGAGAAGCACTTGGTGGCAAGCCCCTAATGCTGAGCCACCTTTGGCACATAGTAGGTGCTTGATATATATTTGGCAAGTGAATAGATGGATGGTTTAATGAATGAATGAATGAACTCTCTGAACTTACTGTGTACTTTTCCAAATTTAAACTTGCCTCATCTTTGCTATTGCCTACTTCATTTATATAAGGATTTACCATCCCCTAACAAAGAACTCAAGATTTACTTTTTTTCTACCACAGTTGGGCTCAGTTTGAAGCATGTGCCTATGTGCAGTCCAAGCTCTTGTTTTCCCTCTCATTGGAGAAGGCAATCATTGACAAGTGGTGGCAAGGGGCAGTTGGAAGAAGCCCAGCCATAAAGAAGAAGAGGCCCAGGTCCTAGCCACCAGCAGAAAGCCTAGACGTGAGGCTGCTGTAATATTATCTGTCTCTTGTGGTTATACTCTGACATGGAAAGGGCATCTACATGTTGTTCAAAACTCAAATTGGAAGGACAAAATAGCAGCCTTGAGAGTCTGTCCCTGCCAGAAGCCTGCTACTTTGTTCCAAAATCTTCCCTCAACCCGAACCTCCATGACCTTCACTGCCAATGCATTTTTTAAAATGGCAAAGAAAGATGCTGGCTCCCAAGTCTGAGGAGCCTGGAGTAGATGCTACCCTCCAAAGATCCTGAGGAGGCCAGGTTGTATCTCAAAGGGCCAAAAGCAAAGGCTGCAGTCCAAGCAGGGCTTCTGAGAGAAGCACCACACAATGCCTCCCCTGCCTGCATTGCTTCCTATATGTAAAGAGCTGTGGAGCTCCAAGTGGCCTGCTCTTCGTGCTGAGGCTGGGAGGCCTAGATACATTCTGGGCCAGGCAGGCTACAGCCGTAAAGCCAACAGACTCCACTTACTTTCCTAAAGAGCCATGCCTAGCCAGGCAGTCCCTAGATCCCCCCTGCACTGAGCCTTCTTCAGCCACCCTCCCTGTGTTCTAGAAGACAAAGGTTCAGGTGCCTCAGAGTAAGGTTAGTGTCGCACTGCCACTGCACTCCTAGAGCCCCCAAGATTCCATTTGCCTGCTTTGATTAGGGATAGAGTTTCCCCACACTCCCATTTTCCTCAGCCCCAGTGTGTGGCAGGCCATATACACCAGAGTCCATATCAACACTGGTTCCACACACTTCCGATGGACTCCAGCCCTGACACCCACAGAGGAGACCAGTCTATGACTGTAGGAACATGTCCGCTCAGTACCAGGCACTTTCCTCACCAGTCAGATGACTTCAGAGGCAGGGAGTCCTGGGGCTCCAGTCAGCATCCATCTGTCTGTCCACACAGCCTCTAATCAGAGACTAGCCCTTCGGGGCTCATGAGCACATGAAGCCAGAAGAGGTCTCCGACTTTTTCTGTCAGGGTCACTGAGGCCCTGATGACACAGCTGGCAGTTTCCCAGTTAGTGGGATGTTCCACTCTTCCTGACAGGGGAATCTGGCAGAGACCCAAAAGAGTTCATGGTCACAGTTCAGGTGAGCTTAAGACTCTGGCCCACAGTGCCACATGCCCAGTGGAGAAGCTGGCCTACTGGCGGGCCCTGCACACCCAAGGCTGGTGGAAGTGAGGGCTGGATACTGGGCTGCCTTGCTGTGGAAGCTGTGTGTCTGCCTAGATCCAGGAGCTGGCCCCTCCCAAGGTCCCCAAGGGATCCTCCCTTGTATGGAGCATGCTCAGGGCTTTGTGTCTGGAGATTAGAGGCTGCCATACACCTGCCTTGAAGTGTTGGCACAGTCCCAGCCAGCCCACCTGACTGAAGGCCAAGCCAGAGAGAATCTGAGAGGAAAGGAACCCAAGGTGGGGCCAACCTGAAGGGCAAATCCAGCGCTCCCTCCAAGATTCCTTGGGCTTGGCCTCAAAGAGGGATAGAGTTGGGGGAAGGAAAAGAGACAAGAGGCCCCAGGGAAGTAAGCCTTTGACTCCCTTTCAAGAGGCTGGGTATTTCAGGCTGCTCCTAAGTATACTAGAGCCCCTCCCTGCACCTTCATGACCCCTGCCCATGGGCTCACTCTCCCCAGCTGCCATCCCCCAGCTGCTAAGAGGCCAACCAAGATGGAAGAACTGGAATATTGAGTTTGAGCTTTTGCCCAGCTTGGTGGGCACAGCTTGACTGCAGGTATGTGCTTTCCACACCTGTACAGATGGCTTAGAAGACAAGCGACCCCCTCAGGGAGCTGTGTGCAAAAGTCTAAGTGACAAAGCCTGGAGCACACGCAGCTCATTTAATCCACATGGAACAATACAGAGTTTGCGGGGCATGCACCATAATACCATCTGGGTGCCCCTTAAGGAATGCTGCAGAGGCGCCCTTAAGGACAGAATGGTAGAGTGTGTGTCTAGCATGTAGGAGAGGCCCCAGGTTCAATTCCAGTTCTGTGAAGAGAAGGAGGAGAAAAAGGAGGGGGGGTAGGGGGAGAGGAGGAGGGGGAGGAAGAAGGAGGAGGAGGAGGAGAAGTAAAGGAAACCCTGAAGGGAGGCCCAATGCCCATCTCCCAGGCTGCCGTAGAGGCCATCAAGAGCAGCACTGCGGACTGGGGTTGTGGCTCAGTGGTAGAGCACTTCACTGGCATGTGTGAGGCCCTGGGTTCGATCTTCAGTACCACATATAAATAAATAAATAAAATACAAAGATCCACTGACAACTAAAACAAATTTTTAAAAATACGAGCAGGTTTGGCTGAACTTCCCCTCTGGAGGTCTCAGAGGCCTTCTTGGTGGGGCAGGCAGTCAACTAGAAAGCATGGCTAAGAAGTGAGCCCCAGGCCATGCCAGGAGCTCACCCAGAGTCCACATTGCAGGGCAGGCCAGAGAGGCAGGAAGAGCATAGCCAAGGGCTCCACCTGAGCTCACCTGGCTCAGGAGGTGTTTCTCCACGGGGGCCACCGTGCTGTTTGTTTGCAACCCAACTAAATTGCTCCCAGAGGGGAACCTTTATTTCACAACATATTTTCAACCTGAGACTTTCCGCAAACATGGCTGTGTCTGCGCAGGTACACGCACACCCGGGCCTGGAGGGCAGACCCAGCCAGCCCTGCCACAGTCCTGTCTTCCTCAGAGTTTCCCGGTGGGCAGAAGAAAGGAGGAACCTTAAGGGGACCATGTGAGGGCAAGCAACTTTGCCTCCTTAGCTTCTAGCCCCTGTGCGCCCCCTGGATGGTTCTATGGAAGCAAAGGCAGTGGGTGTGCTGGGCCATGGGCAGCAAGGGCCATGTGCTGCCTCTGTTGGAACAGCTGGGCTGCTCCATCTCCTTGCTTAGCCCTCAGGCAATTCCTGGGTCTCCAGGGCCCATTTGGAGGGGACAAGGAACATCCTTGGCCCTGTTGGTCTGTCTTAGCTGTCCTAACAAGAATCACTTATCATTGGATGTTGCTGTCTCCCTATTCTTCAGAGGGTTTTTTCCAAGCACCCCATTACCCCCTCTGCTTTGGGGCCAGAGAGAGAATCCGCCAACTGTTTCTTCGTTAAGTGTCCTTGTCTCAACTTTCAGCAGGGCCAAGGGTCCAGGGGACACACGCACAATGTCTTACAGGTCTGACAAGAGGCCCTGCATCCTATGTCAGAACTACAGCAGTCCAGGAGAGGGAGAATTCCCTTTTTGCATAGAAACCTACTGAGGACCAGAGAGAGGCAGGGCCCTGGCAGATAAGGTACTGGGACTCAAGCCTCTTCTTTCTCTCACCCAGTGTCTCACTCTCTCCTTGCTTTTCTCCCTGTCCATCTCTGTCTCTGTCCCTCTCCCTTCCTCTAATATTTCTCCCTCTGTGCTCTCTCTCTTTCCTTCCATCCTTCTCCTCCACCCCCATGCGCACAGATGGTTATGTTCTCCTCAAATCTAGTGATACACTCTCCACCTTTAGAGATATAGAGAAGCTTCAACAGACTTGAGGAACAGAGGAAGATCCATTTATCCATAAAGCTTATGAGAAAGCTCTGGGTCTCCATCCCTAGACAGATGTGTATTGATCCCTGGGCCCCAGGAAAAGTGGCAGCCACTCTTCCACAAGGCTCCAGCAACCTGGCATGCCTGCACTATGGATGGCCCTGTCCTAAACGTACTTCATGAGCCTGTGGATCCAGGAGGTAGGGCACTCAGAGTTCAGAACTGTGTCAGGACTTCATTCCCAAAAAATCCATAGGAGACAAGCCACTTCCTACACGAGAACTCAGGTGAACCCATCCGAGACCTTGCTCTGTTCCTATCATGCTGGACAAGCCCAGGGACATGTTTCCTCTCTCTAGAACTCAATTTCCTCCTGGGAAAATGGAGCAGCTTCTGGTCCCTTTCATGAGATTTGCTGTGATAGAGTCCAGGCAACACCTGGGCCAACATGCCTTATATAACTACTTCCCTGCACGCACCCATTGGCACAATACCAACAGGAAAGCCATTAAAGAAACCCTCTGCTGGGCTGGGGACAATGAGGGCTGGGAGGGTGAAGGGGAGGAGGACACCAGGGTCCCTGGGGCAATAACAGCAGCCAAGTTCCAGCCACAGGACCTTTCACCAGAGAGACTTTTACCCAGTGCACATTCCCACCACTGGCACTAATGAGTCATTCACATAAGAACCTCAAGCACCAAGTTTTGCTGTTGCCATTGAAATTTTATTGAGCGTGTTTTGTGTGTGGAGCCCTGCACACTGTGTGGAAGAACAGGGGAGAAAGACAAAGGCAAACCTTGCCACAGAGGCTGGAACAGAGCAGGCAGGATGCTAGAGCCACTGAGGTGAGGCCCAGGGAGCCCTCACAAGCAAGCAGGCAGTGCCTGCCGCTGGTGCTGCTGGAGGGGTGGATGCCACTCTCTCCTCTCTCGCCACAGGTACCACATCTCAGCTCATGCAGACTTCTTCCGGCTTCCAGCAGCTAGGACCTCCCTGATCCTACCTAGGGGCTTGAAGGAGGGTGGTCAAGAGCAGCTGTGGGAGAAAAGGGAAGAGGGGAAGGAGCGGAGGCTCTGGCCATGCTGAAGTAGTTATGAAGCATCACTGGCGCATCCATAGCCACAGGTTGGCGATGCAAGCAGACACCAGCATGGTGAAGAACACAGCCTCCCTGTGCCGCCAGGTGGCGCCCTGGTCCTCAAGGGCACGCAGGCGTCCAGTGATCATGTGCAGCTGTGGAGGGATCAAAAGCAGACCTAGTGAGCAGGGCTCTTCCAGAAAGCCAGAGGCATGTCAGTGGGGGCGGCAAAAAGTAGTTTTGCTGTCCTTTTGCAGGCCCAGGTGCTCCCGGGTGAGAAGCAGCAGGCCTGGCATGACCTAGCAGGACCCAGGTCCAGCTTCTTGTCTCTCTCTCTCTCTTTGTGTGTATGTGTGTGTTCACTCCACTCCTCTGCAAGAGGCCAGTCTGCCCCTACTATAGCAGGGGGAGCTCAGGAAAAAAGGAGCTTTTCCTCCTGGGTAGGCAGGTGTGGGTGCAGCCACAGAACCAAAAAGAGGGCCTCAGGGCCTGAGAAGGCCACCAGGACAGGTGCTTCTCCAACCTCTTTCTCCCACCCCTGGGACTTCTTTCTAACAAGACCTGAGCTTGGTTTGCAGGGGGCTACCCCTCTGCTGACCTTTCAACACCACTGTTTGGCATTGCTCTGATGTGCTCCTGTTTCCTGATGCTGCCCCTTTCCTCTTCCCTGATTCCCTTGTCACAGCTCAGAGACAGAGGGAGGTTCAATGGTAAGCATCAAGCTGGAGCACAAGAGGCAGTGGGCCTGGGAGGAAAAGAGAGCAGCCCAGCCTCACCTCACTTCAGGGTGCACCAAGGGAAGATGATTGTAAGGGCCATGCTACACCAAAGGTGTGGCCTCATAGCTGTGGAGGCTCCCTAGTCCCAGGCACTATGTTGCTACCTCCACTTGCCATGTGGGTCCCTGGTAGGGAAAAGGTTCACCTGTCTTCTCATGACTTCCATCTCCAGTCCACTGAGCTCTTCCAGGCCAATTTCTGCTGCCATACCTGTCTCTGGGTTGCTGGGGGAAAACAAGACAGAGGGTCAGAGTTTCTGATGGCACTAAGGAGGCCCTGGCAGAGAGGAAATCAAGGAGAGGAAGCAAGTAAGGCAAGAACTTCTTGAACAATGACCGTACCAACCTGTGGTAAAGAGGGCCCAAGGGCTGGAAGCCAGCCTAGTCCAGGCTGCCAAAGAGTGTATATAAGTCCCCAAAGGCCAGGAGGGAACAGAACCCCAGTACTTCAAGCAGCCACACTCCTTCTCGGCCAGGCTGCTTAGCAGGCTGTCTGCCCCATACTGGTCCTTGCCTGAGCAACCAGGGCCCAAGATACTACAGCTCTTACCGTTCATAATGGAACCTCATGCTTTGCAAGCTGCCTGGATACTCTTGAGCATGAGCATTGCCATGGCCTAGCTCTCTTGACATTCTGGTCTTCTGCAGCTGGTGCCCCTACAAAAAAGAAGGGTCACTCCAAGTCATCTGCTTGTTCCACCTAAGCAGCTTCCCCACACTCTGCCAAGATCTGATGGTGTATCCCAAGCAGGTCATGCAGTGCCTGACCATCTGGAATCAAGGGCTAGCCACTTTAGACCACTAGGAAAGCCTGGGCACCCCTATCTGTACCATGCTCCTCAGAAGCCTTGGCCTTGTTGGCTGTGGTGAGGGAAGAACAGTGACAGTGTCCTCTACCAGAACTTTTGCAGGCAGGCATTGCCTAAGAATCCAAGCAACTTACTGAAGGAGAATGTGAAAGCTCAGGTTCCAGGTCAGGAATTGAGGACTGGCAAGAGGCCTTCACTCCCAAGGACACATGGGAAGAAAGGGAGCTAAGGCCAGCACTCTCTCTACTGGGAAGCCACAGATTCCCTCTTTAGGTGAGGTCAGCCATCCCTGGAGATTTTGCTTTTATCCATCTGCATTATAATGACTCCTGGAGGGCATGTTTGAGGTCAGGGTATCTGATGCCTTTGAAGAGCATTGTGAGGTGCTGGAACAGAATGTGGCTTTTGGTATCAGGCTTGCCTGGGTTCAATCATATCTGTAGGTTTCCACACTCTTTCTGCCTGCTAGGGACCCTGCCATCTTCTAAGCCCTTACCAGTATCAAGTCATTGAATCCTCCTCACAATTACATGAAACAGGTGTTGTAATCATTTTATTTTGAAAGATGGAGAAACTGAATCAATCACAGAAAGGTTAAGCAACTTGGCCAAGTCACACAGCTGGTAAGTAGCAGAGCAATAATCTGAGCCTAGGACACTGCTCCAGAGATTGCACTCTTGGCCATTCCACTATAAGCCTCTCATACTGCTACCCTTCAGACTTCACGAAGTGACAGTGAAAGCAGTAAAACAGTGTGATCCTATAAGAAAGCTGACAACAGGAAGTGGAAAAGCTTAACAAAACTGAATGTAGAAAGTGCCCATGGAGGAAGCCAGCACGCAAGCAGGCATCTATGTGGGTGGGAAACAAATGGGGTGCTGCCAACTGGAGAGGCCCAGCTAGCAGTACTCAGGCCTGGAGACTGCACGGACAACTGGAGGGGGTCCTCAAGAACAGAGGTGGAAAACAGGGACATTAACTAATGTTCTATGCATGAAACAGTCATCCACCCTTCTTACTCCATCTGGCTTGAAACCAGGCGCTTATCTCCAAGCCAAAACCTGAACCAAATGAAAAAGAAACCTGGGGTGGCAGTGCCACAAAGTAAAACTCTCTTTGTTCTGGCACTTAAGAGTGCCCCACCTGCCAACTCGTCCCTGGTCCTGCTGCAGTACAACCTACCACTTGAAAGTACAGAGGTCTGGGCTAGGCTTCTATTGGCCTCTTTCTTAGAAATGAACAGACAACTGCAGCTCACCTGTCATCTGGGAAAGATCTGCTCTTAGGT
Source organism: Xerus rutilus (assembly GCA_028644305.1). Classification (NCBI taxonomy): domain Eukaryota; kingdom Metazoa; phylum Chordata; class Mammalia; order Rodentia; family Sciuridae; genus Xerus; species Xerus rutilus. The sequence goes on from CM053417.1 coordinate 3,172,244, forward strand.
AACAACATTATAATGAAAGTGAAGCCATTTCTATGAAAAGAACTTTCTTAGGAGCTTTTCCACTAGGTTCCATTGATTGCAGTAATCCAAAATGTATTTTTCTCAAAAGGAGCACACAGATACTGCTGTGATTTTTTGTGAACAGTTGTTTATATTCATATATGTGATCTTCTTAAGAAACTTCAAAACAGCATGAAAATGACAGTGAATGTGAGAGAAACCCCAGGACTATAAAGCGGATTTGCTTATAGTCATCTTCTTTGATTTTCCAATAGAGTGGAATCAGGAAGACAAAAAAAAAATTGAGGAATTTGAAGGCAAAGTAAATATGAATGATTGGTGGCTAGATGATCTGTTTGAGGCAATGTAGTTTGTTAATGCATCAATATAATAGCAATTATTTTAATAATACCTTCTGTTTGATACCTTGTATTGTGACCACTTGATATGATGGGTATAACTGTACTAAAACTTACTTGTGTTGTTGTCTTTTATATTTAATTTTAGAAGTACTTTTTAGAATACATTGTAAAACATAAAGAAAGAAAGAAAGATAGATAGATAATAGATAGTAATATATATATATGATTGACTAGAATAATCTATGAATTATAACACATGCCAGCTTCCTTGGTAATCATGTCAAAAAGTGTTATTTTTATTTTCATGTAGTTTTTAAGGCACACTACTTTCCTCCCCAAGTCAGCAGGATAGTATTTTTATTTTTTTGACTCTGCACATTGGGGTTTTCCCAGAGGCACTAACCATTCTATTAATCATCATATTCTAAAATAAGCAGATGAATGAATGAATAGGATTAATAAATTAGAGTTCTTAATTCTAGACTTCTAAATTGCATTTCTAGTTCTAAAGTGTTGCACTCCTCTAGCCCTCATGGCTAATGTTCATTAATCCTGCTATTATATCCCCCTTAGTCTTAGTATCATGAGTGGCTTGCTAGAGCCTGGACTCCTGGAACAACTTGATTTGGCTTCAGTTTTTGGACCTGGAAAACAAATTCAATATTTCTAACTTATTTTTATTTTCAGAAGATCACTGACCTGGAAGGCCTTTTTCTTGTTATTCACCGGATGTTGAACCATTTCAGCCTTGTGATCCTTTACCTAGAAAGTCAGATTTCCCTCTCTTTGCAAACTTGATGCCTTCTCAGTAACTTTTGTAAGAGTATAACCACTTTCACTTTGGAAAGCATTCCCTGACTCATCCAAATGTAGCTCAAAGGATTGGTTACAAACTTAACCAATCTTATAGCTACACCCCATAACAGTCACGTCTCCTTCCTCTACAAAATGGCTGCCTTTTCTTTGCAACAATGTAGCTGCCTATTTTCTAGAATATTCCTTCACTCCCAGTGCATGTGAAAGGATTGGCTACAGAACTCCAACACTCCGGAAATGCCCTAGAACAGTCAGTTTTCACTCCCTCTCCAATCTTATTGTCCTTCCCCAGTATCTTTGCAACAATATAACAAAACCATCTTTCTAAAACTTCCTCACCCAAGGTGAATATAGCTTAGAGAACTGAATACAAAACATGATTCCTTGTAGCAATCAGTTCTCCCTTTTCTTCAACTTGGTTGCCTTTTTCTAGTAACTTGCCATTGTAAAGCAACCATTTTTCTAAAACTTCCCCTCACCCACTGGACTCCCCTTCCTCCATGGGTACCCAAATCAGTGGATGCTCAAGCCCCTTATATAAAATGATGGAATTACATAAAACCTATGTACCTCCTCCTGCATAATCTGAGTCATCTCTACATAATTTATGAAACCAAATACAATGTAAATGCTGTGTAAATAGTTCTCATATTGTTTAGGGAATAGTAACCAAAAAAGTCTTTGTGTTCGGTACAGATGCAGTTTTCTCCAAATATTTTCCATCCATAGTTGGTTAAATCCACAGATACAGGACCTATGGATATGGATGGCCAACTTTTGGTCCTGCCTGATTTACCATGATGAGGCAGAAGCCTTTATAACCTATACTGAAAACCCCAACACAGTCATCATGTTCCCAGAATCCCAGACAGTACCAATTTTTTGGGCCGGGTGGCACCCATAGTCCAAACTGTTTGGCTTGCAGAAGAGCCAGAAGCCTTTGGTTCCAACTTCTGTCGCCTCTGGGGTACACCTAGTGACCAGGATCCATGCTCCATCATTTCTAGAGAGAAGAACAGAGACCCCAGGAACACCCATAGAAGTTATACTAGGGCTTCCTGGGTATTAAGACACACCAGAAAGAAGACAGGGTTCCCAAAGTTCTTAGGATTCACCACTGCTGATCCCGACCTGTTTATTCATCTGTTCAAAAGTTCAATAAGGCTTTACTGAAGGTCAAGTTCTGGCCTAGGTTATGAGAGAGAGTAAGCAATGAGCAAGAGACAAGATCCCAAGATTCCAGGCATCAATGCACCATCTGTTTGTGTATAAGAGCGAGTGGGAAGTGCAAAATAGAAAACAACCCATCAGTACAGTGGGAAGAAAAGGCTGCTTCTAGAAAAGTAGGAGCCATCCCTGATACAGAGACCTGGAAGATATCTGAAAGGAACCAAGCATGGGGAATTGAAATAAAGAGCACACCAGGGGAACAGGGAGCACAAAGGCTGTGAGGAGAAGCAGTTTGAGATGCTTTAACAACAAACCCAACTGGCCGCGGGAGGGGGGGGCGGGGAGCTTGCACAGGACAAACATTGCCAGAGCAGGGAACACATCAAGGAGGCCCTGAGAGCATCTTCTAGATTGCGTGATTTGAATTTGACTAAAAGACAAGAGAGGATTGGGAGAGAGAATTAATTGATTAAGCCCTCCAAATGTTTGACAATAGACACAGAGGTGGCTGAGATGGAAGGAGTCAGAGAAACAATACATGTTGTTCCCACCCTCCTCCTTCTTGGACTACAGAAGGTTTACTTCATCATCTATCTATCACTTTCCCCACAGCTCCCTGTAACTCAACACAAACACTCCAAAACCCAGACACAACACCTAAGGCATGCATGCAAACACACACACGTATATGCACAAGGGCACACCCAGATGCACACGCACCTTCTCCAACACACACACGAGCACAAGTGTAGATGCATGCCTACATGGTCCATATATGCTAGGAGGCATTTTAACGGATCCTTACCTGCTATCACCAGTTGCTCTTGGCTTTTCCCATGGCTTCCAGGCCCCACTTCTTCAGCTATGCACATTTCTATCTCCTCCTTCATGCTAGGGGGCCCTCCTGCCATCACCACCAGTGGCTCACTTGAAGCTATAGCTAAAGATTCACAGGGTGTAGGGCACAGAGGAGGCTTCTGGAAAACCACTTCTTGGAGGGCTGAGAGCTCAAGGAAGATATACCCGGACAAGGCGGGTGGAGTCAGACTCCCTCTCTGAGTTCAGACCTTGGACTGGGCACTTTATGTTCCTTCTGTATCTAGTTGGCTGGGCCATGTCCCTGTTTGTTGCTACCTTGTAAGCAATTTAGGGGAAGAGATACCACTCAGAACCTTTGCCTATGAGAACTGTTCTGTTTCAACAACCTTTGATTTAGCTGGTTGGAGGACAACTGGGGTTCACCCTCCATTATTTCTAAAAAGAGGCAAGGACTGGCACAGGATCTGAGGGTCAGTCAATGGCCAAAGCAGGGTCAAGTCCCAAGTGAATCATGGCTTCTGTCTGTCCAGCTCTGGCCAAAAATCCAGACCACATCATTCCATCAGAAGGGATTCTCCGTAGGACATACCACATCCTGCCTCGCCCAGTCTGAAGTCCCCAGGAAGGGGACATGGCCTTGTCCTGATTTGAGTCAGCCTGGTTAGGGATCATGAGAAACAAGGGCAAGAGAGGAGGTGCCTGCCACAGCCACAGGAGCCTGGGCTCTGCACTCTTGATTTAAGTCTCGATTCTCCCTCAGTTTCCCTACAAGTAGATTACACCACTACAAATTTTTTACTTGTCACCTCAGCCAGGCTCTGGTCTCCAGTGAGCCCATCAAATACTACTCTAGGCATTGCTATGAAAGTATTTTGTAATTACGGTAAACAGCTACAATCAATTGACTTTAAGTAAAACAGATTGCCCTTAATAAGCTGGTGCACCTTGACTAATCATATGAAGTTGTTAAAAACAAAAGCTGAGGCTTCCCTAAGGAAGAGGAAATTCTACTTCAGGACTTTAGTTTCCACTCCTGCCAAAGTTTCCAGCTTGTTCTGCAGATTTCAGACCCCCAGTCTCATGAGGCAATTGTTTAACATCTATCTGTATGTGCTTATGCATGTACACATACATACATCCTGTTGCTTTCATTTCCTCCGATTGATACAACCACCAATGGTCAAGGCTGGGCTCCAGGGAACAATTACAGAGCCCCTGAGGGAAGAGGAGGCTATTTGTAAAAGGAATCAAGCATGGCTGGGGTCAGGTGGGAGGAAGAGGAGGAAGCAGGCAGAAGAGGGAAGGCAAGGTAGCAAGAGGGAGAAAGGAAAGGAAAAGGAAAGGGAAGAGCCAAGACCAACCGAGGGAGGGGGCACAGTCAGGGGTTGCCTCCCCTCCAGTTCAGTGCAGAGCTGACTGATAGGCTCTGCCCGCATTCCTGGGGACCCAAGGAAGCTCTTTCCTTCCCACGCCAGCTGAGCAGCTGCAGTGAAACCTGAGCTTTCTGGAGGGCTACCTTAGGAGCAGAGAAAGTGCTGTGTATGCACTAGGATTCAGGAGTCCAAGAAGCTGGAGCCATATGTTTCTGACCAGCCACGATCACCACATTGAGCAAATAGAAATGCAGGATGCCAAGTAAACTTGAACTTCAGATAAACAAATCATTTTAGTGCCACTTTTATGCTTCATGCAACATTTGGGACATACTTAAACTTAAAAAAGTGTTCATAATTTATCTGACGTTCAAATGTAACTCGATATCCTGTGTTTTACCTGGCAATCCTATGCCTTGTGAATCCTCGCCGTGACCTCAAGATTTAACCTTGGAAAAACTTAACCTTGGATAAGTTTTTCTCTTCCTTGGGCTTCATTTTCCCTGATGGACAATGGACTGTTTCCCTTTCTAGAAAGTGACTGGATTGAGAGAAGCACTCAGCAGTCAGCAGAGCAGAGCAGTGCTAACACAGTGGCTAGGCACAGCATCTTGATCTACTGATTCCAGACCAGTTTCTTCTCTGGTCGCCAACTGGCCTTGACTCACTGGGGCTTTGTGGGAACAGAAACACTGGGCAGAAGTGCATGAGGAGGCACTGCTCCTGGTGGCATAGGAACCCTCCACCTAAGCCAAGCAAAGAGAATTGACAGACTTCCTTCCCAGCCGCTGGAACCCCAATGCCACCCAGCATCTCATCCCATTAGCATGCTGCCTCTCTTGCATTGGCTGCCAAGGAAGATTGGGAGGTGAGAGGGAATTTGCTATGGTATGACTTTGAACTAGTCCCTTAGTATGTTTCTAGCATGTTAACCTTTACATAATTATTTGTACATCATAATTTCCTTTGGAAATAAGCCTAAACTTGCATTGCCAATATACTTTTAAAAATATATTTTAGTTGTAAATGGACACCATGCCTTTATTTTATTTATCAATTCATTTTTATGTGGTGCTGAGGATGGAATCCTGTGCCTCACACATGCTAGGCAGGCGCTCTACCACTGAGCTACAGCTCCAGCCCCTTCAATCCCAATATTCTGAGAAGCTTCCACTGTCTGGTGTGCTAATCTTGAGAATCTGAAAGGCAGGGCACAGAGAGAAATCTACCAAGTCTTATGTGGTGCCTGTATCCAGGAGGAGGTCCATGGCCAAGTGTGCATGGTGGTCTGCAGAGACCCAACACTCCAATGGCAGACTTCCAGAAGTGAAGGCCACAAAGCTCTCCTCGAACTTCTGTTCCAAGTGAGTAGTGTGCCTTGGTGATCGCTCCATGTCAAAACAGATCAAATTTCTTCTAACCCCGGGCCAGCTGCCTCCTTCTGTTAGTCCTTTATGGACCTCCTCATGGTCATTTGAGTTCCTAGAACATCTCAGTTTCATAAACAGTGTAGCCAAGTGCTTCGGGACACACCTCTTGCACACATGTGCACATGTGTTCTGGTCAGCAGGTGCTTAGAAGTGGAATGGAGAGGTTCTGGGACATGTGGGTTGACAATTTTGACTTGTATTGACAAAACACCTTCTGAGGAAGCTGCACAAAGAAGGACCCACCAAAGTAAAGAAAATGTTATTCCCTCACAGCCTTATCACAGAAGATATTATGGAACTTTTTAAAAAGCATCATTATGATGGATGAAAAATGATATCTATCTCATTGTGGCTTTAATTTACATTGCTTTAATTATGAATAAACTGGAGAGATTTTTCATTTGTTTATTGATCTTCTGTAATGCTTTCTGATGAACTGTCTGCTGGAGGGCTTGGATCTTTATTAAAATAAGATGTGTTTTATTAACAGAGAGGGATGGGGGTGAAAGCTCTCCTTCCCTTTAAGCCCTGCATCTCCAAAGGAAGCGTATCTTTTTTCCTAAGGTGATCTTGAGCACAGCCTCCACTGGGGACAAAACATATTCATTTAATTGCATGCAAGTTTTGGCTGAAACCTAGAGGGCATCCAGCATCCCACAGAGCAGGCATCCAACTCAACACAGGCTGCTGCCTGCCTCTCTGCCAGTCTGCCAGTCTGCCCTTGTGTCTGTCTGTCTCTTTGCCTGCCCTCAGTCTACCTGGTCCTCTACCTCCAACAATGCCTCCTGATCACTGGCCTCTTCCAGCTAGTAAGCCAGCCAAGCAGTCTGCTGAGACTGGCAGTATTCTCTCCCTGTTCCTAGCTCCCTTGCCAGCCACAGTGGGAGGCAGCAGATGCCCAGACCCGGGGTCAGTGCACTGCAGAGTGACTCCTGTCCCTGCCACATCTCGGTAAGTAGTTTCTTCTCCTCTGAGCCTCAGTTTCCCAATTTCATATGGAAGATTGAGCTAAAACACAGTTCCAAGCTATATTTCATGGTTCCAGGGGGGTGTACTGGAACTGCGAAGCAGACTCTAGTCTCTCTGCATGCACAGCTATCTGCTCTTACCACTTTCTTCTATTGGGTTTCTGTGTAAGAGTTCATCCAAACCAAAAGTCTCAAAAGCAAGTCCAAGTTGGATGTGGTGGTGCACAACTATAATCCCAGCAGCTTGGGAGGTGGAGGCAGGAGGATCCCAAGTTCGAGGCCAGCTCCAGCAACTTAGACCCTGCCTCAAAATAAAAATTAAAATGGGCTGGGGATGTGGCTAAGTGGTTAAGTAGCTCTAGGTTCAATCCCTAGTACAAAAAAAAAGCATGTCGAAAAGTTTCTGGAGATAATAACCTCCTGCCTTTAAGCCCAGCTTTTAGCCCATCTCAGACAGCCACAGCCTCAAACCCAAATGAGTTAGCCCACCATCTGGATCCTGCAGGCAGCTAGGAGCTTCCTCTTGGCTTGTTAATGAAGCTTGTGGACCTATAAACAATTCTCCTTCCTGCTCCTGGAAGCAGCTGGTACTGAGGTCATTCCTGGAGCCCCAGAGCCCCCACCACAGCCAGAGAGGAAGGGGACTAGCATAGCCTTAACAAGACAGGAAGGACAGACAGAAGGACATGAGGTCAAGTTTCAGGGACTATAGCTGGCCCAGGGAAGGAAGGCCACCTTGTGAGCAGAGGGACGGAATAAAAGTGACAGTGTCACATAGGGCAGCCATTACGACATCCCTGATTTCCATGGGAATAGGGCCACCTTGATTTCTAATTTTCTGTCTCCAGAGGGCTCCTCTCATTCATTATGGCTATTCTGAATCAAGACTCACCAAGCAATGTTCAGTCTTATCCATAACTAATGCAAAAACGAGACTGCTAGGTAATGGGGATAATGACAAAGTCTCTGTCCCCACCAAACTCATGTTCCAGTAGGCAGTTAGAACCAAGCAGTCAGGAAAGAAGTCCATAGATCTGTGGAGACAGTAGCAGGGGCTTTGTGTGGTGGTCACGTCTGCTTCTTTGGGAATGTGGCAGGTGTTTGCTGGGACTTTGCCAACCTAGGAGGAGAGGCCAAAGAGACACTTGGCCCAACCACTGTCCTGGGCCCCTGTAATCTCTCACTGCACACCTCTAGGAACATCTGGCTCGCTCCCTTGGAAGGATGGGCTAGTAGAAATGCCTTCCCTGCCTCGGGTGGAGACTCTGGTAAGGCGGCTTACACCCCAGCAGTGGGGACATGGTTGCTAGTTCTGAAGATGTTAGGTGGCTCCCAGCAGCCCAATACTCATGGCGATTCTCCTGCCTCTCTAGGTCCCTTCAGAATAGCACTTAAGGAGTCCTCCTGGAGAGGGGGATGTTTCAGCCCCACCAGAGGAGTCACCAATTTTACAGCAATGGTTGCTGGTACACTGCCCCAGGGGTAACCCAGCACTGCCTGTCTGTGGGGCAAAGAGCAGCCCTGAGAATATGAGGCCAGGAGACAGGGAGATCACCTCCTGGAGTACCCAGCTGTCTGCCAGTTTTTCTTTCTCCTCCTTTCCTCTCTGCTGTTCCAAGAATCCTTCCCCCAAAAGATAGCAGCAGATTCAGAGACCAGGAAGGCTTCAGTCACCTGCCTATGTACAGTACCCCAGCATCCAAATCCCCTGGAAGACCAGGGGACTTCGCCACAAAATCCAAGGTACTATAGGAGTCAATGGAGAAGAACCTCTTCCCTGAATCCTAGGAAGGGAGTTGGAAGGTGACCTTGTAGAACCCTGGGCCTTGGCCACATGGTGACTCCTCAGATGGAAATACATCTGCTTTCAATTGTTTCCATGGCCAGTGATTGAAATGTGATGTGTATGTAAAAAGCAGGATAATCAGAGGCCACAGGAAAACGGCCAACAATGATGAGGAGGTGGAAAAAGTGGTACAAAGTCTCAGACACTGACCAGCTCCAAAATGCAAACAGCAGCTGAGCCGGAAAAAGAAGTTGGAAGAGAGGAGAAAAGAAGGCCCAACGTGAGAAAAGCAGCCCTGAGAAGTCAAGAAGCTCATGACAAGTGTTTCCTATTATGAAGCAGATATTGTTCCTGTTATCCTTCCATTTTACAGATAGAAAAGCTGGGAGTGAGGGCACAGTGGGCCAGATTGCCCCAGTTCACTGACTCAGCAGCAGACCAAGGTCATTTTATGAATTAACAATCTAGGTTCTTTATTAGGCCAACAGGAAGACTCAGGGAGGAGCTGGCTCAAGAAAGTTTAAGAAAATATGCCTCGAATCCACTCTACCCAGGCCTCCCCTTCACTCTTGGAAGACAGATGCCAGCAGTTTGTATCTGAACACCCTGCCAATAAACAGTGCATATCAGGGAGGGTGGGGTGCATCAGAGGCCCAGTCCTGCCACCCACCATTCTTAGCCATTAGTTTCACTCCTAAATACTTACTTATTAGCTGTGCAACCATTAGTAATTCACTTGGCCTCTGTTATGCTGTGGTCCTGCCTCAAAAAGGTAGATGAGTGAAATGTGAAGCACTTAGTTTCTACAACAGTTAGTGCTTGACGCACATGAACTGCTAGGACTTTTATACAGTACACAAGACCTTCTTGCTGGTTACAAAGGATGACCTCTCTGTTCACCCCATGATACAGTGTTTTCTTAGTGCCTGAAAGTGTCATCTTTACCATGCTCACTGTCTCCAGTTTTCCACCTCCAGACATCCTGCCACTCATTCTAGTCTGGCTTCCTCAATTATTGAGCTGAAACCAACCCGTAACAAGCAACCAAGTCTTCCTTTGCTTACACAGTCCCTTCCTGCTCATCTGGCTTGTTTCCTGGGCCTTTGGGCCCATTCTCAAGCTTTCTCTTATGATCTTTTCTGGTAACATGTTAAACTCTGTATCATGCTGAACTCTGCTCTCTCCTGCTGCAGCCTAGGTTTTTCTCCTCAGTTCTATTCAAACACCCTCCACACAACATACCTGACATGTCCCAACACATGATGGCAGTTCTGAGTATGGCCAAAAGGGCTGCTCATAAGCTGCCTTCCCTCTCCTCGGCCAATCTCATCTTGTACAGAACTTGCCCCTCATGCTGCCCTGGCTTCCTCTGTTTCCTTAACAATATGGTGGGCTCATTAGGGCTTAGGCCTTTACACACGGTGTCCCTGTGCCTGACTGAGTTGTCTCCCATGCTTTTGCCTGGCTGAAGTCTACTCGTCCTTCATTTGAGTTGGCTATACTTCCTCAGAATGGCTTTCTCCAGAGGCCTCCATACTCAGCCCCACAGGTCTTTCCCTATTAGCATGTTCAATGTTTTACATTATTATGGTTTGTTTCCTGTTTCCCTCCCCCCAGCTCTGAGTAGTGCTCCAGGTAGCTGGGACCTGGCACACTACCACACACTTTTCTGGAGCCCTGAAAACCCATCATGTTGGTAAGGAAACAGAAGAAGCCAGGGCAGCATGACAGGAAATTTTGTGAAAGATGGGATTGGCCAAGTAGAGAGAAATCAGCCCATGCAGGGTACTTTTGGTGCTGCAGGTTGATAGACCCCTGTATCCCCTGTCAGTCCTATGACCATGGGATACCAATACTGACTGGCCCACCCACTTGGGCTCCTGTGATTTAGTGCAACCAGCCTGCTGTGAAATGTTACCCAGTCTCTATTTTTATAGCACACAAATTCTGGTAAAACTGAATCAATCACAGTTTGAGCTCTTCAGAGAAATTATTGAAAGCCACTCTTATTGGAGCTGCCAGTCTTGTGATTCCCCAAAACAACATGTTTTACCTATAAAAATAATCTGAGTGGTACAAACATTTTGTCTATTTTTTCAGGCACTGCAATGTCACATCACTTTCCATAAAGGGACCCTGGAGAAACCATTTTGAAGCTTATTTCTACTCTCCCAACACTACTGACCCTGTGGGGACCTTTGGAACTTGTCTCAGGTCCTGCAGCTATGGCAGGGATGAAGCTTCTCTAGAGCCTGCTTTGAGACAGCAAGCTGCCTGTCTTTGCCAGCATCTCAGTGAAGCCATTCTGTTCACCCATCACTATTGCAGAGTGCATATGATGTGCAAAGTTTGGGGGAAGGAGCAATTAAAACAGCCCCTGCCACAAGTGGTGATCTAGGCTAAATTGGGTCTCCCCAAAAAATCATATATTGAGGTCTAGTGTTTGGATCTATGATCTTTAAAGTGGTAACTAGAACAACCTGAACTGATTACAGTGTGCCCTAATCCAGTGTGGCTGGAGATTGAAACACAGAGGGGCACAGAGGAAGGGCCATGTGAAGATCCAGGGAGGAGACAGCTATCCACAAGCTAAAGAATGAGGCCTGAGAAGGAACCAACCTGGCACACACCTTGATCTCGGACTTCTAGGTTCCAGAACTGTGAAGAAATAAGTCCCTGTTTAAACCACAGACTGGGGCACTTTCTTATGGCAGCCTACCAAATTCATGCATGGAACTTGGGCTCTGACTGGAGAATATAATCAGTCAACACAGTTGCTTTTATATTTTTTTAATTAAATACTTACCATAAGCCAGGAACTATGTTGTGTTCTGGGGAAGAAGTGGTGAGAAAAGTTATACAGTGGTTCCTGACTTTATGGAGTTTAACAGTTGGACAGGGAGAGTCAGGGAAAATGCTGAAGGGGTGGACAGTCAACACAAATGCAAAGTAAAGTGACTCTTCTAAGCCTGGTGCAGTGGCACACTCCTGTAATCTCAGTGGCTCAGGAGGCTGAAGCAGGAAGATGTCAAGTTCAAGGCCAGCCTCAGCAACTTAGCGAAACCTTGTCTCAAAATTAAAAAAAAAAAAAGCTGGAGATGTGGCTCAGTAGTTAAGTGCCCATCCTATGGGTCTAATCCGCAGCACCAAAATAATAATTAATAATAATAAAATAAAATGACCCTTTTCAGAATGAACCCCACAGTGATATATGAGTAGCCTGGGGTGAGACAATCAGGGTAGACCTGCATTCATGAGATGAGTGTTTCCTTCCTCTGAGCCCTTGGCCAAATGACATGCCTTTTTGGCCTTGCTTCCCTAGGATATAAAATAGAGCTGGTTATGCCACCTCACAGTTTTCTTGGAAGGACTGCCTCAGCTAATCCACATATAGGTCCGGTACACACTAACTTCCCAGTAAACACTGGCTATGCTCATTTATAAGTGTAACTCATGGATCTTTCCCACTGTCCTTCCATCCCCTGAAGCCTATTTGCTATGACAGGTTTGCCATAATGCAGGATGAGCAGAGAGGGAAACAGTGAGAAGAGAGTCCTCACCTTTCCTAAGTGCTACAAGCCTGAAGCACAGGCTTGGCTCGTCACTTGATTCCCCGTCTCTGCTTCTCTACCATCACTCCATTAAGACCATGCCCCTGATTTGTCCTTACCTTCTACAAGCAATCCAAGTGTCTCGGTTCTGGAACCTGTGGCCTTATGGTATAGTGGTGCATAAGAAGGGGATGATCAATGCCTTGGGTGGTGTCCCAAGGGAGAGTTTGAAAACCTGGAAGCTTGTTATCTATTAGTTTCCTTGCATGCACTAGTCTGGAACCCTAAGTCACCACCTAGAACACTGGTCTCTGGAAAAAGAGACTAAGGTTCAAAATCCACATTCACAATCTGACTGGATGTGTGTGCTGGGGTACAGTTGATGGGCCTTCATTTGATTTCTCATTATCACCAGAAGGTTGGCTTCACTCAACTAAGCTAGCCTGAGATAAGAATGAAACCCAAGGTCTCTGGCTGTCATATCTGGCATTTAGACTCTACATTCAATTCTCTGTGAAGCCCCAGAATCCTTTGTCCCACTCCTTCCAGGGCCTGCCCCATTAAAGGACAGGTTACTTTCATGAGTTGGAAGGATGGGGGTGTGGCTTAGTTGTAGAGATCTTGACTAGCATGTATGAGACCCTGGGTTTGATCCTTAACACACAAAAAAAGTGTTTCCAATAACTTCTATTACTGGGAGTTGGCACAACCCTACGGCTCCACCTTGCCCCACACCAATGGCTGGCAATCTCTGGGGCAAGACCAGATTTCTTCCATATGGATGCTGAGGCATCATTGCCCTTTGAGTAGTCTGTGACTCTTGCCATCCTCAGAACTCAGGAACCAGCCAGAAAAAAGCTTAAGTATTGTGTCCCATCCACACAGGACACAGGAAGACTGCTTCCCACCCCTCCTCCAGTTCTGAAACCAAACAGGGCATCCTTGTACTAAGTAAGGGACACCTCTATCAGTAACCAAGGACAAAGTGGCAACGAAGTTGTAAACCAAGATCTGTGACAGATCTTACTAATTTCGTCCCAGGGGGATGGGAAAGATCATTGGACAAAACATGGGGACAAAGTTTGGGACCTGGGGCATCTTTGCTTCCTTCTCCTAAACTGTTTTGGGCTGTTTCATAATCTCCAGTCTGAATTTTGCAAAAACACGCTTGACTCGCAGCCATCCATACTCTATGAAAGTTTGGAAGTCATCAGGGATCCAAGATAGACCAGGAAAGGATACAAGTGGGTGCCGTTTGCTCTTTATTTTTATTCTTTATCTTGTACAGAAAGACAAAAGTTAACAGCGAAGCTCGACAATCTTACAAAGCAAGAAAGCGAGAGCGAGAGAGGTCAGAAGCAAGTTTTTTTCGTTGCCCCCAGGATCCAGTGAAATCCTGACATATTACTGAATGCACAGATTTCCCAGCTGACATGGGTCAACACATGAATATGAACACAATTTAAAGTGGTACCAAAATTAATCCATTTCACAGTAATCATTTATATAAGGTCAGTTGCACATAGCAGGGTTTCCACTGTCACAAATTCACAATTACAGAGTGAAGTAGCAGGTGTGCTGAGGCTTAGGAAAGTGGCATCTGTGAGAGGAGACAGATTGGGAGGCAAAAGCAGCTGGGGTACTGGTCCCATCCTGGGTATCTTTGTTAATGCTTGGCTGGGGGCAGAAGAAGGGCAGGCACTGTTCAGCGGTCAGATAGCAGTACACAGCGAAACAACTGTTGAGCGTTGAGCCCGAGGGGGTGTGCTGTTTGGATATCATTGTGAAAGAAATTCCTGCTAGAGAGAGAGACTCACCGCCCACAGCCTGTGAAAGGAAAAGCTCCCGAAGTTTAAATATTTGGGGGCGAATGATGGGAGCAGCCAGTCTGCAAGCACAACATCTGCTTTACAGAATACTTAGAAAGACACATACTTGTGTTTAAAATTGCAGTCAAGTTCACAAACTATGTTATTCAGAGGATAAATACAAGAGTGGAGTGAACGGGCTGAAATTTCCCACAATGGAGAGAGAACAAGGGATCACCCTGCACAGAAGGAACCTTACAGACAAGAAATGCTGAACCCCAAAGCTGAAGGCACAGTGAAGGGATCCTTAATATCTTGAGTCTTTCCTTGGAAAAAGGGACTCATTTTAAACTGGATTCCTCTTACACAGAAGACCCTGGAAACTGACTGACGGGAAGTATCTTTCAAATATTTTTATGTAGCAGGAATCGCAGCTATCATGAATTATCTCAAATTGTGATTTTCTCTAAGTTCTGAATTATAGTGGGCTTCGAATTAATGGGCTTTTATGGTAGCTGCAGTGTGATTACAGTACTTTTAAATTAGCTAATTATACTGATTAGTATTAGTAGACTTCAGTGGGGAGTGTGTGCTTGTTTCTCAATCAGAGAAGTCGTGAAATGGAGCTTCATCCCTTGTCAAGCTGAAAAGCAGTTCAGCCTTGACCATGAGTGGACACACAGGAGCCAGAGCATATACATTGTTCTAGAAAGAGCCTTGGTGAGTCAGGGAGCCTCTCTCAATCATCTTGCTCTCACTTGGACAAAAGAACAATCTAGAGGCAGTGTTTTTTTTTTTTTTTTTTTTTTTCTCATGGGATACAGTTTGGTTGTGAAAAGATCCACTCTGGCTAAGGGCTAGGAGTCTCCATGCACTTGGTGAAGGGAAGCATCTGGCTCCAACAACTGAACAGAAAGACACTTTCCTGTCCTGAATTCCTCCATTGGACTACCAAAAAAAAAAAAAAAAAGACAATGTCCATCAAATCAGGCACATTCCTGTTTCCCAAAGCACCCTAAGGATTTCACACTAATGGCAGTGGGATTGGCAAGTAAAAGGGAGGCCTTGGCCTCCTGGGTCCAACTGCTCAGCACTGTGTCTCCCTTAGCCAGGGTGCAACTCAGCTGTGCAGGGGATGTGCACGCACCAGGCACCTGTGCACCCCACTCTTTCTCTTGTGCTTTCATTTTGAAAACCCAAGGTGATGGGCAAAGGGGAAGGGACAGGATTGCAATTCTTGTTTTAAAAAGTCTTAAAAAGTTTTTGGTTGAAAATGAGTGACAGTCATATTTCAAGGAACTTTTTAAAGCCTTTTCTTTTTTAATGCAAAATATCTAAGTAACTAGCCCCGCCATTCCCAAAGTCAATTGTCACACATCTTTACACACACACACACACACACACACACACACACACAAATGTCCAAGAGTGCTCTGAATTCCTTCAGCTGCTGCTGACCACAGAACAGAGCCATGGCAGGGGCACCATGCCAAAAGGGCATGAGTGGGGGGACCCACAGAGTGAAACTCCTTCATCTTCTTCCAAAGTCTTTTGTGGGGGGACAGAAAGTGACGACTTTGGGTGGGGGCTCCAACAATTAATGTCGGTTTGCCTCACTCAGGGTCCTGTCAAGGCTGCCCAGCCCTAAGAGGGGACATTCCTTCTTTCAGACCGGATCCCTCCTGGTACAAATATAGCCGCACGCCGGCTATTGTTTCAGATAAGCAATGAGAAAAGGCAACGTGCATACGTGTCTACACACACACACACACACACACAAGTCCAAAAACAACAAAAATGTGGCTACTGAAGTGTTAGCATTGTATCAAATGAACATCCATACAAAGACAGTTGGAAAAGATATGTACAGGGCGTTCGTAAAAGCCAAGTGTGCACCGCAAGGAGTTCTACGCACTGTGCATACTCTACAGTCTTTTTTCCTACTATATGCTGCAAAAACCATCCCAGAGGCTTTGGCACAACCCCACCTGGAAAAACTCTGTGAAGCACCTGAACCAGAGACCACAGGCTTTAAGGAGTTGCCTCTGGCTCTCCCTGCGGCCAGTCCTCAGCCCGAGGAGCACATGCTGCCCTCCACAGGCCAGTTTCCAGGCTTCTGCTTCCTACTCTCTCTGTTGGCCACCACCCAGCCTCAAGATACTGGGCTCAAGAGATGTTATGGACAGTGGGCATTTGTTGGCAAAAATCCCTCTGGCTCTGGTCATTGGAGTCCATACCTGGCTCTCTGCTACCTGGTGGGGGTAAGGGGGACACATTGGGCTAGGTCTCTTTTCACATGTTCCCAGGTTACACTTGGGCACCTGCTTGAGAAAATCCTGGGAAAACTGGGGCTGGCCCCAGAGCTTCTGGATTTCTCCAGGTCCTCCAACATGGCTGAATGGAATCGGCCCCAGTTTTCATCACTGAAAAATTAAGGGACCTTTCAGGCCAAAAGTCCCTTCATGAGGAAGGGCAGGAGTGCACTGCTAGTGGTCCAGGGGAGGAGAAAAGGAAAGCAGGAAAGTTGGAATGCCACCAACTGGTCAGCATCTCTGGCATTATAGAACTCTGAGGACAGGGCAGAGGACACAGAAAGGGTCAACTGGCAGGAGACTCCTCAGGTTGAGACTCAACATCAGAGGCATAAGAGACCCTCAGAAAATCCTACATATTTCTAGAAGAATTCCCATAAAGGTAAGCCTCATTGGCTCTATGGTTCTTCAAGCATTACCTTAGTCAACCTCCTTAGGCTGTAAGGAAGGGAGAGGGATGAGAAAACATACCCACAGGATCATGTTAGCCAAGTTGGCAGCCTCCTGACTGTGAACATGTCCCGGGACTTTCCCTGGGACTGAATGGGACCTCCAGAAGTCATCTGTGGCCCCAAGGCAGGGCTGTATTCAGGGAATGAGTCCTGGGATGTCTGATTCGGAGAGCTGTTTAGACAAGGAAGTTTGTTATCAGTGGGCTTTAAACGGCTGCAGTTGCCAATAGACCCTTGCTCTGCACTCTTTTGGGCCCCAAAAAATTTGCTACATTTTTTAAAGCACCACAGAGGAAAAATGATTTGGCACTGCAGCCGGAACAATGGTGATAGGGTAGGGAGAGACGGTATCAATAGTGTCTTTTGCATGGTTACTGGCACAGTTACAGAGCAGGTCACCTCTGCCCAACTGCTGTCCAAAGCCTCACTGAAAATGAACCAGCACCTGGCCATGACAGAACAAACCCTGGACAGGCCTTCAACTCCAGGTCATGGGCTCTCACACAAATAAATTTTGAAAAAGAGACACTTTGGGATCTTCTCCTCAGGTGGGCACCATCATTAAGGAGAAATCATCAATCTGAATTTCAAGTTCAATGCACCTATTCACAAAAAGGGAAGAGAGTATTCTAAAACTTCAAAGCCAGAGAGCTCTGTGCTGAGGAGGCTAACCTCAGGGGTTTAATTGTCCTATGGATGAATCAACCACATCAGGAGAAGACTTCAGCTATGGGTCCAGCCTGCAGCCCAGCCACTTGGGAGAGCATGGGCTCCATAGGCAGAGTCAGGAGCATCAGTTTTCCCCAGGACAAAGTGCATCTGGGCTGCAAGTGGGCTCAGGCCTGTGGGTAGTGGTTTGAACAGAGCTGGTATACAGGTTTGGGGAGATTGAGCACACCAGAAACAGGATGGCACAGTTCGTGCGGGCCCCTTGGTCAATCTGCAGGAAGGAGCTCTGCTACCCAGCCCCCTGCCCTGCATCCGTCACACAGACATTTCGACCTGGTCAGGAGGGTGGGGGTCACAGAACTGTGCAACTGACTTCCCTTGGCCTCCTATGAATGGCCTGGGTGCTACTTCTTTGTTCAGTTATTCATCTTCATAATTACATGTTTTGTTTTGTTGTTGCTAAAGCCTTATCCCATCCTTACAATGTAAGAGAGGACAGAAAGCACAGAACTGTTGAGGAAGAGTGGTGCTGTGGGGCTGGCTTCTCTCCCTCACCTCTGGGCCCATACACAGGTGTCCAGCCAGCCCCACAGCTCCAGCCACAATTAACACAATGGGCTGATTCCTTTGGCATTAAGAGAAGCCAGTCCCTGACAGGAGGACAGGACGGTGGGGGGTTTTGGGGGCTTTGGGAAGAGCTGGGCTCTCAGGTGTGTAGCTCTTCCCACGGGGTTTTGCCTCATGTGTGTTCCTGACCCCCACCCCCCACCTGTCTCTGACAACTGACTTCCTAAAAATCCACGGTTAGGGAATTATTTGGCAACAAGGAGGCTAAGGCTGTTTTGTGGTGGCACAGTCTTTCGAAAGATGAAAAGAAAACACGAGGCCTCAGAGAGAGGCTTTCACACAGGCCAGGACACGTGCCCTGCTACTTGTCTGCACCAGGGCTGGCGGCCACTATCTCCTCATACTTAGGGGGTGGGTCACTGTAAGAGACACTGGCCTCCTCACTGCTGCCCTCCTGGGGTGCGGTCACCTCCTCATAGGAGGGCGGAGGAGTGGCACTGGACAGCCTGGACAGAGAGAGCTCAGGGAGGTAGAGAGTGCTCTCAAGCCGGACTGTGGCCCTGCCCCCTCGGCCAGACCCCAGCACCACCTGTGGGGTGCTTGCAGCCTCACGGTGACCAGAGGACTCCCCCTGGCTATGCACAGTGCCCCGATACACCATGACGCGGGGAAGGCTGTGCCCGGTGCGACTGGCTAGGTACCGGTTCTGAGCATACGAGGGGTGATGACGAGTTGCTTTCTGCAGCTGGCACCTCCAGATGATGAACAAGGCGATGACAATCAGCAATGCTACCCCCAGAAGGGGCACCACCACGTACATGGCATCTGAACTCTGAGAGGGGTCTCGGACTGAGTAGACTGCATTCGGATACCCCTTCCAGAACTCCATCTGCAAAAGAAGAAGGGCTACTCAACCTGGGGAAGATGGATGGAATGGGATGCTCACTAAATGCTCCTGTTCCAAGACAGATCCCAGAGGCTCCTGCCCACCATTCCTCATCTGGCTGCCCTGGAACATCCATGAGAGAGAGGCTGCAGAATGGACCAAGCACAAAAGATCATGCTCCCATGTGAGAAGCCCCCCACCCCAAATCAGCCAACGAACAGGAATGAAACAGGCCATGAAAGGCATTTGATCTGTTCCTGTCTGGCCCCAGTGGACATGCTGTATACTGGGGTGGTTTTTCTTCCTTGCTTCCGCCCCAGCCGAGATATCCAGGTCTGTTCTTGTTGTTCCTGAGCCTACTTTTACTCCCAGAACCCAGCCCCGGGGTAGTACATGCCGTTTTCTCTTTGTTCTCGAACACCTCCTTGACTTCTTCATAGCTGCAGATCTCTTCCATGCACTCTCGCTCAATGGTGCCTTGGCGCAGCTCCTCCAGGAACTCGTTGGCACGAGGGAACCGTTTCAGGACCGAATGGGCATTCTTGGCCTCCAGAAACACTGAGGAGAGAGTGGTACTGAGTCCTGGAACAGGGAGGTACCCAGGCTAGCCCAAGGGCCGAGGCACAATTAGAGAGGGAAACAAGGCAAAGCCAGCAGCCACAATGCCAGGCTTCCTCCACCCAGAGGGCAGGTTGACCTTTTTCAAAAGGGATAAAAAGGCTGACTCTCTACAATGCCATGCTATTCCTATCTAGAATCCCAGGGTCCTGGCAGGATTTAGGCAATACGGAGACAAGTGAGAACCAATGCAAAAGGGCAGTTTATAGTGCATGGGAGCAAGAAAGAATACAAGTTTTGAGTTCTGTAGCCATCCATAAATAAATACTCAGGATCTGCATTTACCTTGAAAAGAAAAAGTCAGAACCCTGGTCATGAGAATTGGTTCCTCTTTGGCACTGATGCTGGTGGGACTCATACTAGTCATCCTAGAGGACTCCACCAGGGTGGCATCCATTTGTCTGAACTGGCTGCCTGTTCACCTCAGGTCACCTGGCATCAGTAGTTTTACTGAGACATTCTAGTACAAACCCAGGCTGAGGGGACTAAATGCACATGAACCTGAGAGTACTTCCTGAAATGGAGGCTGTGGGGTCTATATGGAGAGTCTAAGCATTTGGACATCTGGCAAAACTGCCATTAGGTGGTAACCACATCTATTTATTCCAAAAGAACAAACCCAGCTACAACTGGATGACTGGCATGAAATGAGCTATGCACCTCCATAAGCTAGGCTGAACCTTTGGAGGATGAAAGAAGAAGTGACATTTGCTCCTGGTGTTCACCCAGAGGTGGGACACTCTTCAGTGGCCCCTTGTCCAGGCCTCATGGCCTGTCACATTAGTGTGCTACATAGGCCTGGTGAGTACACATCTCCAAGCAAGCACATGCTCCAGAAGACGGCCTGAGGGTGAGGAGAAGCTGCTGCCAGCCAACTGCACAAGAGTCACAAGGCCACATGGGGAGTGGAAAGCTGAGAAGGACTTGAAAAATGGACGTGTGTTGTTCCCATGAGCCCCTAGGCAGGACCAAAACCCACTCTGCTGGGCCAGGAGAAACTCACCTGCCATGATGCTCCCTCAGGCTCCAGCGTCTCACTTGCCTGGCAAGGGAGGAAAACAGAGTGGTGATGAAATCACACCTTCATATCTGTGGGTCACCCTGGAATGTGACCCCCCCACTGATCTGGTCAAAAGATCAAAGCAGCACATCATGAGGTGCAGCACCCTCCATGATGCTACTCATGCCTCCTGCTGCTTCTCAATGCCCCCCAGGCTCTTCTCCAGAGATCTGGAGAGCTTAGGCTTCCCAGGGCCCAGCAGAGCCCAAAGCAAACCTGTCAGCTATCTTCCCAAGAACACATAAGGGTTGACCTTTTTCTTTTAAAAAAGGAAAACTCCTACAGGCTGAAGCTCTTTCCTTCCTCACCCCCTCAATGAATTTTGTGCCTTCACACTGGAAAAAACCTCAGAGACAGAGGAGGAAATGAATCCCAGGGAGAAGTGGGAGGAGGGGTTAGGCTAGGTTAAGCAAATGAACCAGGACAGAGGCAGGACCTGAATTCAGAAATAATTCTGATCACTTTGGAGTGTCCCAGATACCTTTAATGACAAGCACATTCCTTTAAAAACCAAACTTAAGAAGAATCATCTCCAATGTCCTACAGTAACCATCTGTGGACACCTGTTCTGCATGGTCAGAGCCCCCACCTACGACACAATTATATTCTTACAATCCCAAAACCAGATGACCTGCTCAGCTCACGTTCACCACGCAGGGAAGCAAGATAACTGGGCTCTTCTGCAAGCAGGCATCTCTCTTCTCTTTGTGTTTAAGACCACTGTGGCAGAGTACCAAGAAATGGATTTAAACAATGAAAACTGAGATGAAGAGCTGCGGTGCAGCTCAGGGGTAGGGTACTTGCCTAGCATGTGCAAGGTCCTGTGTTCCATTCTCAGCATGTGCATGTGTGTGCGTGCACACGCTCACACACACACACACACACACACACACACACACACACAAACACTCCTGAAATACTAACTAGAAAGTTTGCCTCTAATGTGAACTAGTACCTCACAGCTTTTTCTCCTTTTCTCCTAAGGAGTTATCTGCCCAATATGTAAACCGTGGGCACAGTGCACGAGTCTTGTACCCCTCCTTGCGATACACATTCTCATGCACTCATTCTCCATATTCTGGAACACTGGACAGGCCATCCACATCTGGGAGCAATCATCCCCACTGCTCGTGTTTTATGACTAATAGGGATGCAAGACATGTGAGCTGTGTAACCCATTATGCTACCCTTTTTGCCTAGGCTGCCAGGAAGTTCAGTGTTAACAGACAGTCTAGCGCATGCGCCCTGGGATCCAGCTGTTAGGCACATATGCTTGTCTCCTACAAGTTGGTGCAGTTTTCTATTTACGTTTCCAGAATCCTATTGTACATTTACACTGTGGCTTTTAATCCTCTTGGCAAACAGGTAGGATACAAATCATGGATAAATTCACAATTAAAGGAAAAACAACAAATCTAACATCCATCTGTGGTATCACCATATCAAGGGGCTTTCTCTTTTGAATCCTGTAACAATGTCACCAAAGACTATTGATATATGAATGTGAATGTGCCAACACATGGGCCTACCATTTTGAGAGAGCTGTCGCTCTATGTTTATAATGGCAAAGATGGGATATTATCTCAAAATTCTGCCTCCGTTGTGGATATCTGAAGTCCATGTTGTGAGGTGTGGAGCTATCAAGCCTGACACGAAGGTATTTTGGTTGAAGGAAAATGGAGCCATTGTGTCAGTGTTTGAAAAGAATGAGCAAAGGCTTTACTAATAGGGGAAGAAAGAAAAATATGCTTCATTGCTTACCGAAGGGAACTGCGATGTTTTTAATTTTTTTTAACATGGAAAAATTACATAATAGCATACATACAGCCACCTTTTGTCCCAAACACATAGACTTTGGTGCATGCACTCCCACAGATATCACAGACCCAAGTGTAGGTTATCCTGGCACCTGCAGAAGTCATTAGTTCATTTTTAAGCTTCAAAGGGGCCAGGAGCTCCCCAAAACAGCTCACATGGCATCGCCCACTCCATTAGCGATTCTGTAGCCACCATCACTGCTGCTGCTGCCTGCCATGAGGCCGCCTCCCCCACCCTCCCCAAAATTTAGCGCCTGCTTCTTCCCCTATAAATACACCATCAATAGGCAGTTACTATGGCAACAGTGAGGAAGCGCGAGGGCTCCACGACAGAGAATGCTGCTGCAGTCACGCATGTATATGTCCCTCCTGCCCCTGGTGGATACTGTAAAGCTGATTGTAGGCTGAAGGAATTTTTAACCCACTCCCCACAGGAACACAGCTGAATCCTGACAGCCTGGAAAGGAAGGAAGGCGCGGAGCTGGCCACCACAAAGACCTTCCTTAACCCCACCCCAGGCCAAAGCCTCTGAATCGCAGCGCTCCGGGACACACAGCTCCCAAAGTCCCTCACATGGGGACTGTTGGCCATCAGAGCACCTGATGTCCCAAGACATGGCCTCAAACCATTTCTCCAAATCTTACCCCTATTGATTTCCATCACTCAGAACTGATCGGCAGGAAAGGGTTCTGTGATTTCCAAATCTCATGACTCATCCACCCACCCAGTGACACGGCAACTCCCAAATTATGCTCAAACTCAAACTCTGGGGTCCCCTTGTCCCCTGGCACTCATGCCAACCGTGAAATTGCCTGTCCTCGCCCACCTTCGCCCGACACCAGCACCTTGGCCAAGAACTACTGCTTCTGGCCCAGCAACACTCTTCTCCTAGGTCTGCTCGAGACCCCAAACACCTTGGCCGACAGGGCCTCCAGATCCGCCCCTCTCCCCAACAATGCCCCATGCCCAGCTCAGTGGCTCTGGACACCGAACCGTGCCCTCGGGGCTGGGGCGCCCAACCCAAACGGCCTCACCGTTCTCCGGGCCCAGGAGGCGGCCGCCCTGTTTGCGCACGCAGCCCGCCACCTCGCTGCTGCGCCTCTTCCAGCAGGGCCCCTGTCCCCGCCCACCTGCTCCCCGTCGGCCAAGCCCCCCAGCCCAGCCCAGCCCTCTCCTTCCTCCGTCCCTCCCCGCCCCGCTGCCCTCCCGCCGCCCCAGGCGCCCCATAGCCCGCCCGGCCAGGGCCAAAGTGCTCCTGGAGCCCCGCCCCTCGCAGCCAGGCGCCCAGGCCCTGCCCATTACCTCGGCACCCCCCTGCCTGCCCCTGATCTCCTCTGGGGTCTCCGCCGCTGCCCGCCCCCCACACCCCGCTGTGCCAGGTCTGGCCTCGCGCCCCGCGCCTCGCGCGCCACCCTCAAACGCCACGACCGCCGGGCCCCGATCGCCAGGCCGCGATCGTCGCGCTGCACAGCGCACCAGGCCTCCAGGCCAGGAGGGGAAAGAGGGGTGGGGGCCACCAGAGCGGGCCGAGAGTTCAGGGCGGGAGGGCTGGCAAGCTGGGCCAGAGGGGCGGCGGCGCGCACCGATCACCGCGCGCCCGCGCCCCACTCCGCCGGCGCCGCCCCTGCCCCCGCCCGTGCCGCCGGGGGGCGGGGCCTGGCCAGCGGGCCTGGGGCTCGCTGAGGACCCTCGGCCACCTCACTGGACAAGTTGTGACCCAAGGTGCGGGCCCTCAGAAAACCTAGTGCAGCTGCGAGCTGTGGCGGCCGCACCCAAGGCCCGCGCGCCAGGCATCCCCGTGCAGCCCAACCCCCTCCTGTCCCCCACCCGTGCTCACCTGCCATTCCAGCCGGCCTAGCTCTGGGTGCCCGCCCAGAAGTGAGGGGTGAGTGCCAGCAACCCGGGCCCGCTTTGCTGCGATTCCACCGAGCCCGCAGAAGAAGG
Source organism: Xerus rutilus (assembly GCA_028644305.1). Lineage (NCBI taxonomy): Eukaryota > Metazoa > Chordata > Mammalia > Rodentia > Sciuridae > Xerus > Xerus rutilus. Next base: position 3,196,652 of record CM053417.1, read on the forward strand.
GCTAAGACGAGGCCACGTTCTGCTAGTGACTGAGTGACCTTGGCTTCCTCACTTACCCACCGCCACACCCTGAAACTGCACAACAGGCTTCTTTCCAGTCAAATCTGAGAAATGGGGAGAATCCGGTTGCCTCCCTCTCAAGGATGCAGCTAGATGAAGGAGGAAACCCTAAAGTGCAGAAAGGGGAGAGGAAAGAATGTTTTGGGCCAGCAAGGAGCACCAGGTTTGGGAGGGGGCCCCTCCGCAGGCTGCCCTGCGGGAGGTTCAGCAAGATGAGACAGGATGCTAGCAGCAAAGAGATGACATTGGTCCAGGGAAAAGAGCAGGACGATGTTGACCAGTTAGAGACAGACAAGATGGTTAGGAGGGACCTAAAGATCTGAGTCTGGGAAAACCTCACAGTGCAGATGACATCTGTGCTATGAGGTCTTGTAAGGTCCCACCCAACTTGACCATTCCACTCTCAGGTCCTGGTGTGCCCTGCTAGGTATGGGACTCTTTTTTGTTCTGTGCAATTCTAAACTGGACACCAGCACTGGAGTTGCCATTCCTCCTCCATGTAGTGCATTTAATGGGAATGAGTCTGACACGAAACTATCCCCACCTCCATCCCAGGAAGGGAAATAGCAACTGCCCTGCCAGGTGGCAGGGTAAAAAGGAGGCTTCCATCACCACAGGGCCTCCTCCTCTCCAGCTCTCAGGGCAGGTTAAAAGCTACTTTGTCCAGGTCTGGCTCCCCACTGCCCCGTCCCTACCCTTCTCTCTTCCCTCTTGGTGCTTCATTTCCACTCCAGCCCCTGTTCTGAGTCCTTCCCTGACTTGCATCCTCTTCCTAGGCTGCAGGAGTCTTCCTTGCCAAACACAGATCTATGCACCTTCCTCTATTCAAGGCCAGGAATGCCCTGTCCCTGGGGACTACCAGGCAGGTTCCGCAGAGATAAAGATCACCTGAGAATAAGAATGTGTATATTCTCAAAGGACTGGATGTAGAGACCCTGTTTCAAGAAGAAGCGAGTTGGGACCATGGTTGGTGGTGGAAACAAATCTGAGCTCTTTGGGAACTAATCTGAGCCTCACAAACCACCAACATATTTCCATCTCTAGCTTAACAACCACAGACCCATGTGCACGTGACTATTGGAAAGGTATTGTTTCCAGTGTGCACTCACGGCTGTGTAGATTCTGCTCTCCTCCCAGCACTGCACTTGAGCTTCTGGCTCCAACAGCACCAGCCTATTTCTAGTTCCTTCTCTGCTCTGAATGCCTTTCCTCCCACAGTTGGCCTGGGGCACTTACATTCATTCTTCCCACACAGTGCAGATGACATCTGTGCTATGAGGTCTTGTAAGGTCCCACCCAGCTTGACCATTGCACTCTCAGCACTGTGCACAGTGAAGATAAACATGGGGGCTTCTGTGTGCAGCAACTGCCCAGGAGAGCTGCCTGCTGCACCCCTTGGCAGGACTACATATTGGCTCTGTGATCTTCAGCAAATGACTTAGGCTTTCTGCATCTCAGTTTCTTTATTTGCCAAATGGGAATGATGCTATTAGTGCCAGCCCGCAAAGTTTGTTAAGAGAGAAAATTAAATAATCACTTAGATGGAGTGTGCCTGGTGTTTATATGTGAGTGGAAAGCATGTCACCTTTGTCTCATTCAGCCACATTCTGTTCATTGGGTGGCTTGTTGAAGTTGCACATTTGTTGCCTCTCTCTTAGGGACAGGGACCTTATTTTTTCCTATGTCCCTGGCATACAGCACAAAGCTTTATCCACAAGTTATAGAGCTGAGGCAAGAGGGGCTGGCCTGAAGTGATGAGTGCCAGTGAATGTCAGCCTATAACTCACCATCATGACGTTGTTCCTAACACTAAGGGTGTTGCTGGCCACTGCTTCCTCCCTGTGGGGAGCCTGAGTCTTGGGATATCAACTCTGTCCAGACGTTTTGGCTTCCTTGAAGGACTTTCTTGCTTCCCTTACAATGGCTCCAAAAACTCCTGGGAACTGGCATGGCAGGGGGCATGTCCTCCCTCCCTGTCTCCCTTTGCTTGATTATAGATGTTACTCTGAACAGTGTCCCCTTGCACCATCTGGAAAGGATTCAGCCATTGGCTCCATAGCATGGGCCAGGAAATGTGCAGTTTGGTGCCTTCAAGGTGTTTTCCTTTGTCAGCAAAGTGCATTATTTTAGCCTCCCCTAGTCTGCTGGCATAAGTCATATGCTTACTGCTGTGGTTTAGACATGAAGTGTCCCCCAAAAGCTCATATGAGATAATTCAGGAATGTTCACAGGCAAGATGATTAGATTATGAGAGTTGTAGCCTGAACGGTGGCTTTATTCACTTGAATAGATTAGCCTGGTGGTAATGCTAGGTAGGTAGGGTGTGGATGGAGGAGGCAGGTCGCCCAGAGCCTGTCTTTGGGTTAATATTTTGTCCTTGGTGAGAGGAGTTCTCTCTGCCTCCTGATTGCCATGTTGTGAGCTGCTTTCCTCCCCTAGGTCCTTTCACCATGATGTTCTGCCTCACCTCAGGCCCAGAACTAGAGTCATCCAATTGTGGACTGAACCTCTGAAACCATGAGCCCAAATAAACTTTTCTTCCTCCAAGTACTTCTTGTCAAATCTTTGGGTCACACCGGTGAAAAGCTGCCTAGAACACACTCACTATATCAGCGCTGGAGAGCTACACTGCTCTTCCAGGAACCCTCCACTCCCTATCCCCGTCTCCTTCACACCCATGCTATTCTCTGCCCTTCTCCTGCCCTGCATCACTGATCTCTTCAAACACAGCTTAGTACATCAAAATCACCCCTTGCTGAGTGTCCATCACATGTTGAAATTGTAGAAGGACACAGCTCTGAAAGAATTTATCGAATGACAGCTAATTTTTTTAAGAGGCAAAAGACAGATGCTAATTCAGAAAAAAATTCTCACTAGAGTACAAGAGGACAGACTTTAACCCTGAATTTGACTTAACATCTAACTTGTGTCCATTTCTGATTCAAATCCCCATCAGTAGAGCTGGCTTCTGGGGTGTGTGACTGGTATTGTCAGGCAGGACTGTGTGTTTAGAAGGGCTCTGCACACTTGGTTTGCTGCTCTGCTTTCACCATCTTCAAATTCTTAATACTTGTTGAACAAAAGGCCTTCATTTTCATTTATGTCAGACCCCACAAAGTTATGTAGGTGATGCCACCCATTGATGACATTCTTTTTTTTTTTTTTTTTTTTTTTTTTTTTGTGGTACTAGGGATTGAACTCAGGGGTACTCGACCACTGAGCCACATCCCCAGCCCTATTTTGTGTTTTTTTTATGTAGAGACAGGGTCTCACTGAGTTGCTTAGTGCCTCGCCGTTGCTGAGGCTGGCTTTGAACTCGCGATTCTCCTGTCTCAGCCTCCCTAAATGCTGGGATTACAGGCTTGAGCCACCGCGCCCGGCTCATTGATGACATTCTTGCTGTCCCTGATTCTTTCCCAGGGGATAAAGTTCTCAATCACCTACCACTCCTCTGACTCCTTCCCTCCTTATCCCTGCAAGCCATAGTCAGTTTTTCCTTTCCTCATCCCTCAACTCCACCAAGTCCATCACCTTCCTCCACTTTGCCTCTCTCCTACCCCATCTCTACACCTTATCCTTTGTTTGAGATGCATGCCCTCTTCTAGCCTCATTCACTCCCAGATCTTCACTCTTTCTGATACTCTTCCATTCTAGAATTGAACCCTTCTCTACACTCTACTACCCCCAGCTCCTTATGTGCTTACCAAGCTTCTCTTCATCCTTGAGCCTAAGCATCCATCTTTAACCCATAAGAGACTCACTCTGTGTCTGCACACTGATCAGACAATTAATCTGGTCATGAGCTGAATTGTATTCCCCTCTCCAAATTCATATGCTGACATCCTAATCCCTAGTACCTCACTACATGACTATATTTAGAAATGGGGTCATTAAAGAGGGAGATAAGGTAAAATGAGGTCTTTAAGGTGGACCCTAATCCAATGAGACTGCAGTCCTAGTAAGAAGGGTGATTAGGACACTGGCATACACAGAGGATGCCCATGTGAAGATGCAGAGGAAGACAAGGATAGGTGGAAACAATCTTGCCAACAACTTCATCTCTGATTTCCAGCCTCCAGAACTGTGAAACAATACATTTCTCTTCTTTGAGCCACCCAGCCCATGTTATTTTGCTAAGTCAGCCCAAGACAACTCATAATCAAGTATTTACTCAATGATATTATGTGCCAGGTATTCTTCTACAACTCGGGATTACAGAAAGCAACAAAACATAACACAATCCTATCCTCATAGATATTAGTCAAACACTAAGAAGTAAAAAATACTGGATGGTGGATGATGACTGGTACTATGGAGAAAAATGGAGCAGAAATTTTAGATAAAGTGGTCAAGAAGGCCCCACTGAGAATATGGCATTTCTACCAAAACCTGAAGGAGATGAGGGGCCATTTTGTTCCTGGCACAGAGATCCACAAGTGTAAAATCTCCAGAAGCAAAGCATGTCTCCATGTTCTAGAATGAACCAGGGGGCTGCTGTGCTGAAGAGGATCAAGTGGGAGGAGGCTGGTAGGGAAGGAGGTCAGCCATCTGGAAGTGGGAACGAAGAGAGATCAGGCAGAGTCACGGAGCCATTGTAAGGGACTTTGGCTATTTCAATGATATGAGAAAACATCAAGGATTCTGAATCAGGGGCATCATGATCTTATTCTATTTTTATATAAGCTATCAATCTGGCTTCTTTATGACAATAGATGGCAAGGGTGGAAACTGAGAGTCTATTTGAGGGACTATTTCAATAATACAGGTGAGAAATGATGGCAGTTTACACAGGTGGTAAGAAATGGGCCAACTCTCAATGGCTTTAGATGGAAGAGTCATGAGATTCTGATGACATTTTGGAGTTGGGCACTGACAGAAAGACAGGAGATAAGGATGGCTCTCAGGTTTTGAATCAGAGGATCAGGAAAGTTGGAGTTACTTGAATTTAAACAAGAAAGTGGTGGAGTAGTTCCTCTGAGGAGTCTAGGGTTCAGAGGTTATGTCAGGGCTAGAGAAATGATTAGAAAATAAGTAACATTTAGCTGGTATTAAAAGTCAAGAGATTGGAGCCAGGCGCAGTGGCACAAACCTGTAATCCCAGCAGCTGGGAGGCTGAGACAGGAGAATTGCGAGTTCAAAGCCAGCCTCAGCAACGGCGAGGCACTAAGCAACTCAGTGAGACCCTGTCTCTACATAAAACACAAAATAGGGCTGGGGATGTGGCTCAGTGGTCGAGTGCCCCTGAGTTCAATCTCCAGTAGCAAAAAAAAAAAAAAAAAGGCAAGAGATTGGGCTGGGGTTGTGGCTCAGTGGTAGAGCACTTGCCTCACACAAGTGAGGCACTGGGTTCGATCCTCAGCACCATATAAAAACAAATAAAAAACAAAAGTATTGTGTCCATCTACAACTAAACATTTTTTTTTAAAAGGTCAAAAGATTGGGTATGAACAAGATAGTTGATGTAGACATTTTAAGAAAAGCAGCCCCAGGACTAATTCCTGGGCAGTTCTACATTTAGAAAGAGGGTAGAGGAAGAGGCAAATTAGGCAGGGATGGAGTTATGGGTGCAGCAGGAAGGCAACCAGCACAGAATGTTGAGGGCACTGAAGAAAGCGTATCAAGATAGAGGTCAAGTGAGATGATGGCAAAGAATTGACTGCCATGTTTGTCAATGTGAAGGTCATATATGACCTCACAAGAGCTATCTCCAGGGAATCATGGGAAACAAAGGCAGGCAAGAGTGTTTTCAACCAAGATTGGAAAAGAGGAATTGGACACAGTGAGTATTGACAGACAACTCTTTTTGGAGGAGTTTTGCTATAAAGGAAAACAGAGAAATTGGGGGTGGTATCTGAGAGAATGAGATACCAGTATTTTTAAAAATATTCAATAAATTGCAGTATGATAATATGTTTGTGTGCTAATGAATCAGAACAGAGGGGGAATTAATGATGCAGGAGAAAGGCACAGATACCCATAGGTGGGAGAGGTAGTGGTGGAGCTTGGAGAAGTTGTGTTCTGGTGACTTCTGTTTTCTCAGTGAAACAGGAAGCAAGCCATCGGCTGGGAGCAGCAGGGAGAGGTGTCTGTGCAGTGAAAAATGAAGGCTTCACACAGTGTTCTGGGAGGCGGGAGGGTACATGTTCCACCCCACTCTAGCATGCACTGAGGGTGTACGTGAGGATTAATGGCTACTGCTTTATAGTGAAATGATTGACCATGTGTGGGGGGAGGTTTCTCCAGCCATGGGCCATCACATGGGCACAGACTCAGGGTTGGGATTTTGCCAAGGAAATGACAACGGGACACAGGAGTTGCATGTGGATTCAAGAGAAAAATTTTCATGAGTGGATTTTAGGCTGTGTCACAAAGGAGAGAGGACAGAGCCAGGTTTGGTGAAAGGGAGTGAAAAAGGATCTTTGGTTTGAGGATCTCAGGGGTCAAAGGGTGCTTTGATACTGAAAGGACTGAGCTAGTGATCAGAAAATAAAATGGATTTTATTGGATGCATAAAATGCAGGTTATGGAGGGAAGATGTTTCTTGATGTCAACAAGGTCTGCAGAAGTACTAGGAAGGAGGGCAAGAACTCTGGTGGAGAGGTCAGGAAGTAGGAGCCTCGGCAGTGCATGACCTGTGCAGATACTGGAATCACCAAGAATGGACATATTTGACCAACTCTAATAGCGACTGCATGGAGCCTTCCTTCCTCCCTGACTGCTCACTTCATTCCTTGGACTCATCATGAGCTCCAACTTTCAGCTCACTTGTCCCAGAGGTCACCTCACCTCTGAGCCTACGCCCAGCAAAAGCCACCATCCAATCTTTCATCCCTTCCTTAGCAGTACCCTTTAGGTTTTACTTCATGTTGTTTTTATTTATTTTATTAATTTTTTTTTGCAGTTGTAGATGAACAGCATGCCTTTATTTGTTTCATCACTATGTGGTGCTAAGGTTCGAACCCAGTGCCTCACACATGCTAGGCAAGCGCTCTGCCACTGAGCCCCAGCCCCAGCCCTTCATGTTGTTTTTAAATTGATGAATACAAATATATATATTTATGTTTTCAATATACTGTTTTGAAATATGTATATATATATATATATATGGAAATGGCTAAATCAAGCTAAGAAGACATATGCATTACCTTCCATATTTATTGTTTATTTCCAATGAGAACACCTGAAATCTACTGTCTTAGCAATTTTTGTGTACACAATGAGTATAGAATACATTGTTATTAGCTCTAGTGACCAGGAAGCACTGTAGCTCTCCTCTTCTCTACTGAATTTTTGTGTCTCTTGACCAATATTTCCCTATTTCCCTCACCTTGGCCACCCAGCCACTGGCAATGGCCATTCTACTCTCTGCTTCTATGATCTTCAAGACTGCACATATAAGTGAGATCTTGTGGTACTTGCCTTTCTGTGCCTGTCTTATTTCACTTAGCATAATATTCTTCAGTTTCATCCCTGTTTTGAATGAAAGGATAACCTTTTTCATGGCTGAATAATATTTCATTGTATCTATATACCATGTTCGCTGAAAACAAGTCTTGGCAAGAATGTGGATAAAAAATAACCCTCACACACTGTAGGTGGCAATGTAAATTAATGGTCATTATAGAAACAGTGTAGAAGTTCCTCAAAAAATTTTTAAAAATGGACTATCATATATTCCAGCAATCTCACTGCTAGGTATATACCCAAGGGAATTGAAATCAGTATGTTGAATCAATATGTGCACCTTCATGTTCATTGAAGCACTACTGAAAATAGCCAAGAAGTAGAAGAACATGAGCTTTTAATTGAGCATCTACTATGCACCAAGTGTTAGGGACAAGAGAATAAATTAAACAAGTAGGTGTCTTCCCTACTTCCATTCTAGTTGACAGCAAGACTCAATAAACTAGCCAACATGAAGAGCACTTAAGGAGCATGAAAGGGACACAGGGAGTGTAAGGACCCTGACACTCACTGCATCCTGTTTCTAACCCCTCCTGAAGCCGCCCAATCTATAAGATTTTTTTTTTTTTTACCTCTGGCCAGCCCATGGTGACATTATGTACCTTCAGTCTTCCTCAATACTGACTCTAACTTCTTTCTAGACTAGACTTCAGAATAGCCCCCCGACTATCTCTGAGTCTTATCTATTGCTCCAGCATCCACCAAGCTTCATCAACAGGCTTCATCTGCTCTTCAAGTCTTACACTGCCTAGAGGTTTACTGCTCCTAACAGTCTCCCATCCCTGGCCCTCACATCTAGACAGAGCCCCTGTCCTCCTAATCAAGTCCCACCTTGACTTCCTGGTTCATACTCCCCATGCGCCCACTCAGCATATGGTATTTCGTGACTCTTCCCTTCCTCCTATTTCAGTTCCTATAGGAAACCACTTACATCGCACTCATCTTGCATCTTGTCAGCATGTCAATCCAACCTCACCCCATCTGAGCCCCTGCCCACACGTGGCATTCCTCATCTTCATCCATCCCCATTTCTTACACCCTCTCTGCATCAGAGCACAAGCTGTGGAGCCAGATGGCCTGGGCCTGATGTCAGCCTTTCTATTTGTTAACTGTGTGCCTTGGGCAAATAACCTAACCTCTCTAGGCTTCAGTTGTTTCATATGGAAAATGGAGATGATAAGACATCTTCCTTGCACAGGTGAAGGTGATGAGTGAGTGAGATAATGAAAGTACAGAGTTGAGCACAGCACCTGGTTCAGTGGGCTCAGTCAAAGGTAGCTACAAGTCTACGATTGCCTTGGCCAAATGGCCTGGCACAGTGGGTGCATTTGAACTGATACCTTTTAAGAGTCAGAGATGACCCGGAATGTATGTGACTGCAAGGGAGGTTCTACCTGCCTCTCCTGCGTGGCTTTGGGATTGTCCCAGCAAACTCTAGGGTTCTCTTGATAAAGTGTACAAAGGGGAGCAGGGCCAAGAACTAAGGCTGTTGAGGCTGCAGGCTGGACTTGTCAGGGAAGATTGTGCCTCCCTCAGCTGCAGCTGAAATGCAGTCTGTCTCATCCGTGGCTTGGGTGCTCTTGTGGAGGCAGAGTCGAAGGGTCTAGGGCCCTGGGAGCGTAGGCACAGCTGAGATATGGCCCAAGATTAGAGGCCGGTCCTTCCTGAAGGGAGAAGTTTCATCACTGATATTTCCTCCATTTCTCTAGAAAATCATTGTCCTTTTGGCCACCTGCTCTGCTGGGGGGTAGAGAAACCTCTAGTTTGATATTTCTTAAAGATTACCATGCACAGGAATCATCTGGTCTATATTTTAATTATGATTATTTTCCTGTCTTCATCTCCCTTCTGTACAGAATTAGTACGTCTGGTGGGGAGCCAGAACTCCGCATGGTGACCCAATGTACAGCAAGCCAAGTGACTTGGACGCAGGGCTGCTGGGGCTGGGAGGACCAAATTTCACAAATGATGTTCTACTCTAGACTTTCTACTCAGGAAGCATAACCATCTTTCTCTCCCTCCTTCTCTCCTTCTCTCTCTCTCTCTCTCTCTCTCCCTCTCTCTCTCTCTCGCTCTCTCTCACACACACACACACACACACACACATGCACATGCACACACACACGCACACACTAATCCCAGCAGATGTTTCCCAGAGGCCAACTGAGCAAAAAGAGTCTTTGGAAACACTAGGAGCCAACAAGAGCATCTCAGATTTCAAATTCTGGGACACAGGTCCTGGGAAGTCTCACCAGGGTTACCTAAGCAGAACAGACTCAGACCAGGGCCGAGGGACTATGGACCAGGCTGGGAGGAAGTCATTATATAGACCATCTGGAAGTTGCTCCCCTGCCACTCGGCACACTGCTCCATCTCAATGTGCACATATACCCTAAGCCAGGAAACTATAATTAAGTAGACAATATCACCTCACTGCCTCCCTCAGCCCTGGTGCTTTTCATTTTCCTTCGTGCTACCTCCTGGCCACCATGGGCAATGTACCCACCACCTGTACCCACTGTGAGCACATTCCTTTCCTATGCCAGGCTTTTCTGGAGTTTGTTACCACAGGAATTGCATCAACCATGCTTGAGGTCTCCAAACTAAAAACCAAGTGCATTCCTTGCCCCTGATTCCTGTGATTGATCCAGAGAGTGTGAGGCCAATTTCTAGAAGGCATGGAGCTCCTAGAGCCACTGCCCTGCCTGGAATGTTCACCAAGCACCAGATATGCTATCAGCTACCAACCAACCCTGTGGTGGTTGAGAACACTTTTTTCTTTTTTTTTTTCTTTTTCTTCTTCTCTCAACACTTTGTTTTAGTGGCCTAATTGTACATAATAATGGGATTCATCACTACATATGCACACATTCATATAATGTAATTTAATTAGGCTAATGACAAGCTTGAGATATCAAATAACAAGCTCAAATCCTAGTGGCCTCCAGAAATACCATGAGCATATCACTTGTGCCTGGAATTCTCGTTGTGCAAGGTGTCTCAAAGATGTCTTTTGAGTACCCACTATGTGTAGGTATGGTGTAGATGCTGAGAGTCTAGTCAGAAGCCAAGCAGACTAGAGACGGTTTTCATGAATGTTACAGCAAAGGAAGATACACAATGCATTTGTAAATAAGTGACACATACATGAGACTGCACCAAATGTAAGGTGACAGCAATTGCACGACCTACCAATTAAGCTAGGCTTCCAATTAAGCCATAATACAACACTTTCCTAGAACACAGAATTTTTGTTTTGTATTTACTGCAAAGAGGTCCTTTAGGCTTAGTCAGACATTGTCTCTACTAATTAAAAAATATATGAGCATAATAAATTGGTTAAAGAACACTTGCCAGCATTCAGAGTCCAACTCTCTTAAATCACTTTTTTAAAATATGTTTTTAGTTGTAGATGGACACAATACCTTTACTTTGTTTATTTATTTGTATGTGGTGCTGAGGATCGAACCCAGTACCTCATGTGTGCTAGGCAAGCGCTCCACCACTGAGCTGCAACCTCAGCCACCTAAATCACTTTTGACTCAGACTGTCCATGTCCTGTGTTTGGGAGTCTCTTCTCAAATGCAGACACTCACTCTGCAGGGACAGCATTGTGAGATGAGAGTCATCCTAACTTCAGAGACAGAATGTGAAAATGTGAACTAAATGTGGGAATATGTATTTCTTAGAATCACTCACATGGCATTTGTGATGGTGATGAGACCTATGGTGAAAGTCAAGCAGAAGGAGAGTATGGCAAGGGCTGGGGGCAAGGCATTGCAATTGTAAAATTTCTGTCAAGAGGGTGGGTGACACCTTTGAGGTACAAGAAGGCATCCTGGCAATCTTGCAGAACTTCACACAGGGTGCCAAGTTGAGGCTCAACCACAACCTGACTGAAGTTTTGGTGAAGTGCCTGTGATCCCTGCAGGAACGTCGGAAGCAGACAATATTCAGAGGACCTGTCAGAAGATTCTTTCCTCTGCTACCCTTCTTGCTCAACACTACTATGAGGCAATTCCTCACTCACACCTCTGGTCCCACTAGGGAGCAGTACTTTCCACCTCATCCCTTCTACGGTATGAATGTTTCTGTCTGCCCCAAGTTCATGTGTTGAAACCTAATCTTGAATGTGATAGCGTCAGAGGGTGGGGGCTTAGGATGGGGACTAGGTAATGGGATTAGTGACCTTATAAAAGAGGCTTGAGCGAGACTCTTCCATGATGGGAGAACACATTGAGTAGGTGCCATCTATGACTGGGCACTCGCCAGACACTGAATCTACTGGCACCCTTATCATGGAATTCCCAGCCTACAGAACTGTGAAAAGTATTTTTGTTGTTTATTCTTTCCCAGCCTAAGGCATTCTGTTATAGCAATCTGAACAGACTAAGACATCTGCATCTTTCCCCGGGCTCTGCTGCAGCATGGAATGGACTCCTCAGAAACAGAACACACCACCTCCTGTGTTGCCTGTGATTTGATCCCCTTGGTCCAGCATCATCATGTGAAACTAGAGACATAGGGACTCATGAGGCTAGAGATGATATCACCATGCAAGAGGAAGAGATAAGCTTCATGAAGCTATTTTGCTCCCAGGTTCCCCCAGAGCTGGCTCAGGCTTGTCCTTTAAATCTTTTGCTCTAACATCATACCTTCAGTGAAGGGTCCCCAAAAATATATTTGCAAAATAACTTTCCCCTCTCTGTGTTATGTCACATCCTTGTTTCCTTTGATCCAGAGAATTTGCCACTCTGACATCTTTCTGATCCATTCATATTTCCTTGTGACCTATCTGCCTCCATGACCAGATTGCCAGCTCCATGAAGGCAAGGACATCTCTACCTATCTTGGCTCTTTCTTGATTTTCTCATCTTATTTCCTACCACATGGCTGAGGACTTGTATATGTTTTTGGAAAAACACATTCACAATCTAATCCAGCCAGAGAAAGTTATTGTTAAAATTTTTATTTATCACCTTCATATTTTTCAATATAAAAATCAAATTTTATGTCATTTAGTTCATATGGATAGATTATTTTACTCCTTTGTTTTTATCTTATTATGAAAGTGGTACTTTCTATATATATTTTAAAATATAGTACTGTATATAGTACATAATTATATAAATCATATATATAATATATAGCATATTATATATAACATATAGCATATTGTACATATACTTTACAATATATAAATGTATAGTATATATAAAACATAAATATATCATATATACTATATATCATATATCACATACACTATATATATGTAATATCACATATACTAAATATCATACATAGCATACAATATATACTACATATTATATGACATGTCACACATATGATATATGTAATATTACATATACAATATATTATACAGTATATCATACACACTCCTATTATAGGACATATCACATATAGCCTATATGTAATATTGCATCTATTATATATATTTATCTTATATCACATATGATATTTCACATGCTGCATGGCACATGAATCACATATGCTATATATGTAATATTTCAGGTACCATGTGTTCTGTACGATATGTGACTTATAGCGCACATGTGATATCACATTTATTACATGTCATATATTGCATATCACATATGCTAGATATGTTATATTGCATATGCTATATATTATATATAGTATGCCGTATGGTATATGAAATATTATGTTCAGGTAATATACAAATGTATAAAATAGATATAAAATAGAAAGTTAAAACTCACCCCAAATCCCATGATCTGTTGAGAATCCCTTCAGTAGCTTGGTGTCTATCTCTGTGAGTGCTTTCTTCCACACACATACATTTCTCATACACACAAGAATGTAATTATGAACTCCTTTTTTGCCCTTTAAGAATATTTGTGATTCCATGGGTGTGTCATTGCAATGTAATACAGATTTCCCATTTCCTAGTTTGACCATTTTTTTCCTTCACTTCCATGCTGTCTCCACTTCCAACATTTACAAATATTTGTTCCTCTCACTTTACATTTTTATGTTTTCATTAGTTGACCTGTAAATATTCAATCTATATGAAACTGAATTTAGCTTAAGAATTAAAATAAGGATTAACTCTATGTTTCAATCGTTTGGTCACTTTTTGAGCATTTGGGTCGTGATCTTGAAAGTCACAATCCCAAGTATAATAGTACTGAAAATTGATATCCCGGAAGACCAAAATCTGTAATGTCTACAATGCCTAAGATCTAAAATTCAGACATGTCAGAATTCCAAAATCATAATTCTGGAAAAATGATTTTTAAATTCTTTAAAATCTATTTACATTTTTAACAGTAGGTTTTCATCTTTTGATGTGATCTGTTATAGAAACCTATTGGTCACCACCACAAATGCCCAAAAAGCTAAATTCTTGAGAAATGTTACCTTTCACAGATGTACAAAAAGGATATCTCTTCATTTATTGAGAAAGTTTGAATGTTTTCACAGGCACAAAGACATGACACTGCACTTTTGAGGAGTTAAATTTGCAATAAAATATACAAAATGAACTGGAAATCTCTAAAACTCTTTGTACAATTTATATTTCCAGTATTAGAAATTCTGCAAAGATGAAATGCACAGCATAGCAAATTGTATGAAATAATCCCAACAATTAGAAATAGTGCGGGGGGGAATGACAGATGCCAAAGTGTATTCCAGGGGTAGATGACAGGCAATTACATAGAAGTCGTCCATTAATGCTGACCGACTTTCACAATCATTAACTGTACTTGGAAATCTTTCATCATAATGAATAGCTGCTTTCCTTTCTTTCAAGACATGGGTCTCCTCAGAGCATACATACACGTACATTTTCTACATGAATCTGCTCTTTTTGAAATTCTATGATTCAATATACACCAACATGAGTATTTCCTATTAAAGGTTTCCATCCTCTGTGCTGTGTTTTTGTGTTGTTTGGGGCACATAGAAATTCATTCTGCCTGTACCCACGTGCAAACCACAAATTTGGTGGAAATAATACTGATTTCCAACAACACCCCAAGAAAGGAAGAAACTAAACAACAACAACAACAAAACCCAGCAACACAAAAACTATGTTCTAATCTTATCATGCACATAATTTTCAAACCAGTCAGTAACTTCACTGGCTTCTTCAGGCAAATGCAGCTTTCATTCATTAAAACTGCTGCAATTTCATCAGCTGGAAGGAATGCCAACGCAAATGCCAATGATGCACTATTCAGCCGAAGCGTGCATTGTTGTCACCTTGTGTGGCCACTACACTCATCTAAATTTTCTGCCAAATGCACTGGGCTGCATGGGAAGAGCAAATTGTATTGGCAACTTCTTGAAATTCACTTTCAGTAACCTTGGTCATACTTAATTTCACATCTGACATAATGTTTAGGGGATTTAAATGAATGCCATTTTCTCCTTCCAAGTCCACCAAACGTCAAATAAATGTTTACTCAATGTTTTGATTTTTCTAGTCATCACTACCCAAATGAGAGTATAAGTTCTAGAAATTGGGATCCACCATGGGCATGGATTGCTTCTGTGTATCTTCTTCAAGAGTCCAATTCCTAACTCCAAGCCCTTTACCACTTAATGCGTTTTGTAGCAGTGGTGTCAACTGGATGAGCAAGGTCTTTGGTTCAGCAGGTCTCTGAACTTGTCAGATTCTTTGGATTCTCTAAACGTGGCACTATGCATGAAGAGGCAGGAGTAGTCCACAATGGGATATTTTGGCAACCATGCTGCATACAAATAAAACACACTAATGCCTTCCCAAGAGTTCAACTTTCTACACTTCTGACATAGCTTTTATTCCTATGGGTAATATTGTTTTCAGGATCTAAAATTTTTAGGATTGTGATGGTTGGGAATTTGATCTTCAGGGAATTTTAGGCTTAAGGGATTTTTGTCTTTCAGGACTTCAGCATTTGGACATATGGCATTCACTGGTCTCTTCCTGTGCCACTAACACCCTGTTGAAACCAGTGGAGTTTAACACACTTGTTATTATGTGGTGGAACAAGTACGCTCTTACTCCTTGTTCCCAGGAGGTTTCACTTATTTCCCCCAAAACGTTCTTGATCACTATTGCTTATTTAACTTTCTATCTAACCTCTAGAAGTTTCATAAAGTTACAGAAGAAAAAAAAACATTGTTGCTATCTTGGTTGTAATTGCATTATATTTATGAATTAAATTTGGGGAAAGCTGTTATCTTTACAATGTAATATTCTTCAATCAAGCTCTTGATATTGCTTAATATTTTCCTAAATCTTTTTGAATGTCCTTCACTGAAGTTTTCCAGTTTTCTTCTTATAGGTCCTGCACATTTAAAAATATGTTATAGATCATTGCTTTATGTGTGTGTGTGTGTCTGTATGTGTGTGTGTGTGTGTGTGTGTGTGTGTGTGTGTGTATATATATATATATTTCTTGCAATTGTGAATGGAATTTTCCACCTTTTACTTTCTAACTGGTTATCATTGGCTTCTGAGAAACATGCTGAATTTTGTAAAATTATCTATATTCATGTGCCTTGCTAAAAACATTTCTTAGTCATTTTAGTATTCTAACTGATGATCACAGAATTTGCAAATAATGATAAATAGGCCTCTTTCTTTCCAACGTTATGTTCTTTGTTCTTCACTCAATCCTGTCACAATGCCCCTAACTTTTATCACAATGCCTCTAGTGGTTCACAATTCATTCTAATGATTACTATTGATTCTAATACAACAAATGTATCACATTGAGGATAATCCTCTTCTTCCTAGTTCACTACTATTTGTTCTTTTATCAGGAATAGAATTAAAGAATTTTTGTTTATTTGCAAGATTTATTTAATGGATACAAACTAATCCATTGAATGAAAGTTTCAAAATGTACCTAAGAACTTCTCAGGTGATTGGAAGAGTCCATTGTTTCTGATCTTGATTACTGTAAATGAAGCTGCAAATGAATATATTTTAAAATATAGATGCATCTACCTCCTAAAAGTAGAATTATGAACCCTTAATACAAAAACTACTGAGTTAAGAATATGAACTATTAGGGATGGAAGTTTAGCTCAGTAGTAGAGTACTTCCTTAGCGTGTACAAGGCCCTGGGTTTTATCTCCAACACTGCAAAAAATGAATTAATTAGTATATGAATAAATGTTTTTCTCTGTACACCTGAGTTACTGTACCCCAAGGTTGTTCCAGACTAGTGTATGCAAATATACTCTTGCCAGAAGGAAATATTTCCATTTAATTGTCTTTGCAATATGACATTTTATTGTTATTTTTAAATCATGCCTACATTTTCACATGTTTATTCACCATTTTCTTCCTCTTGTTTGTAAATATTCTGTGTGATCTTGTTTTTCTGCTGTGATTTCTGTGTTTTTCTTGCCGAGTTTCATATATTATTTGCACATAATATAGCACTTATTTACACTCACTTGCCTTTTATTGTTGCTTATCTTTTGGGCTTAGTTTCGCTTATTATTTTCATGTAGATTAATGTATTTCTTTGTTTTCCTTGGTGATTCTTTACAATTCTTTTAAGCATAGAAAACCCCATCTACTCATCCAAGGGTCACAAAGAAGTTTCATGCATTTTTCTTACTTCATTGTTTTCAATTCACATCTAATGATGATCCACCTTGTTCTCTGGACTCTAAAGAGAGCAGAGAATCAGTCACTGCTCTCACTTTACAACACTTATAGTTTAGAGATGAGGACAGAAGTTAAATAGTTTTTCAGTCTGTTTAAGGGCATTTCCTCATGTATTTATTCAGCAAAGCAATGTGCAAGGACAAATTGTGATGTGTTTGTGTTGCTAGGAAAGCTTAGGATAAGAGAAAGAATCTTACTTAAAATAATGTAGTGAGATTTGTACAATATACAAAAGGCACACACATCTGGAAAGACACATTATAAAAAAGTATCATTACTTGCAAATTATATGATTGTATGCTTAGAAAACTAAAGACAATTAAATGTTTTTAGCAGAACAGTCAAATCAATTTTAGAAAAACTAGCACTTTTCTAATAAGTCAGCAATAACCAGCTAGTGTGCTATAATGTCCTGCAGGGTTTTAGGCAAGAGTGATGTGATCAGGTATTTTTTTTTTTATTTTGTAAAAATCACTCTGGATTCTGTTTAGGGAATGCACTATAAGAGCCACTAATGGAAGTAAGAAGACCATTTGAAAAAGTCATAACAATAATACTTGTGAGAAATAAGGGTACTTTGGAGGTCAGTTGTGGTAGGTAGATTCCAGATTTATTTTAGGAGAACAGACAATAAGATGTGGACATTACTTGGATATTTAGAGTTAAGGAAAATGAAAATAAGGAACTAATCAGAGACGATCTTAGTAATTCATTTCCTAGGACCACCTAGCAAAGTGTCACAAATCAGGTAGCTGTATTTGTTAGCATGGGCAGTCATAACAAGATACCAGAGACTGGATGATTGAAATAACAGAGATCTATTTTCTCACATTTTGGTGGCTAAAAATCTGTGGTCAAGGGGCTTTTCTTTGTGTCTTCACATGACTTTTCCTTTCTTCATGTGGAGAGAGAAAGGGAGAGAGAGAGAGAGAGAGAGAGAGAGAGAAAGGAGGAAGGAAGGAAGGAAGGAAGGAAGGAAGGAAGGAAGGAAGGAAGGAAGAGAGAGAGAGAAAGAAAGAAAGAAAGAAAGAAAGAAAGAAAGAAAGAAAGAAAGAAAGAAAGAAAGAAAGAAAGAAAGAAAAGAAAAGAAAAGAAAAGAAAAGAAAGGAGGGAGGGAGGGAAAGGAAAGGAAAGGAAGGAAGAAAGACAGAAAGAAAGAAAAAGAAAGAAAGAAAGAAAGAAAGAAAGAAAGAAAAGGAAGGAAGGAAGGAAGAAGGAAGGAAAGATGGAAGGAAGGATGGAAAGAAGAAAGAAGGAAGAAAGGAATGAAAAAGAAATCTCATGGTTCTTTGTGTTCTAAAAAATACACTATTACACATTTGGACCCCACTCTTATGATTTCATTTAATTTAAGTCCCTGTCTACAAATATAGCATCAGTGGGAGTTATAGCTTCAGCATATGTATGGGGGCACAACTTGGTACATAACAGTAGCTTAAACAAGAGGAATACACAGTACCAGCACTCCAGAGGCTAGTGTGAGATCAAGGTGTTGGCAACATTACGTTCTTCTGAGAGCCATGTGAGAGAATCTGTTCCATGCTTCTTGCCACACTTCATCAGTGTTTTTCCACATTTTTCTTGGTGCATTATAGTTGTACAGAATGATGGAATTTGTTGTTACATATTGGTACATACATACAATCTAACAATATAATTTGGCAAATATCAGTCCCCAGTAATTCCCCCTCCCTCTCCACCTCATACCCCTTGATCCCTTTCCTCTGCTGATGTTCTTTGATTTTCATGAGATCCATCTCCACTTTTGTTTTCCTTTTTCCTCTCTAGCTTCCACGTATGAGAGAAAACGTATGACCCTTAACCTCCTGAGTTTGACTTATTTTGCTTAACATGTTGGTTCTATGTATTTTGCTGCAAATTACACAACTTCATTTTTCTTTATGTCTATTCCACTTTTTCTTTATCCATTCATCCACTGATGGACACCTACGCTGGTTCCATAGTTTAGCTATTGTGAATTGTGCTGCTATAAATATGGGTATGCATGCATCACTGTAGCATGATGACTTTAATTCTTCAGGGTAAATATCTGGGTGTGGTATAGTTGAGTCCTATGGTGGTTCCATGCCTAGTTTTTTGAGAAATTCATAAGTTTTAAATTGTGTGATGAAATCCTGCTCAAGATGAGAATTGTGCCTTTGTCCAGCATATTCACACTGCATGTCCTGCCTACCTGTTAGTAACTTATTAACCCTCTCAGTTATCAGATCACTTGACACACTATCGTAGTGCTTGTGCTCTAGTAATGCTTATGCTACTTAATGATATCCTCAAAGCCAAAGAACAGTCATTCAAAAGAGGCACCAGAGTGTGGAACATGAAAGGAGAAATTAACTCTGTGTCTGATATTATGTGACAGCACTGCAGGGCATACCGGAAAAAAAATTGCTAATAAGAAAATATCACAGACTTGGAAAGTTACAAAGAAAAGAGGTTTATTTTGGCTCACAATTCTGGTCCAAGAGTGAGGAGGCACATCTGGGGATGGCTTCCTTGTTGGCAAACTCCTGACACAGTTCAGAGCATCACATGCCAAGAGAAAGGGGTCTCTTGCATTTGAATCTATGTGTGTTGATCTGGTCTCTCTCACTACTTTTCCTATAAAGCCATAGGTTTTAATGATGGGAGCTCATCCTAACTACCTTATCCAAGCCTCATCACCTCCCAAAGGTCCCCCTTTAAACACCATAGCTGGATAAAGTTTCTATCTTCTTAATATCCACACCATTGCAGGTATCATCCCAGGTTTTAGGTATCTACTGAGGGTCTTAGGACATATTCTCTGTAGATAAAGGAGGACTATTGTACATCTGCAATGACTCTATTTTCAAATAAGTTCACATTCTGGGTACTGAGGGTTAGGACTTTAAAACCTGAGTATCAAGGGAACACAACTCAACTCATAACACCAGGTTTCTGATAAGGTAAATAGGAGGATGCTTCTATCTGCTAAAAGCAGAAAGATCACGAGAGAGTAAGCTTGTGGGGGTAGTAAGGTTTTATTTCTGGTATAGTAAGTTGCAAATGCCAATTATGTGTCTACATTTTAGGGTAATGTGTAAGCAGTTCATACATGAGTCTTGGTTCAGTAAAGAATTTGCATGTGTTTGTGTATAATTTACAGCTATAGAAATGGCTAAGATCACCTAGGGTGAATGGAGATAGAAAAATAATTTAAAATTGAACTCTTGTGCTTTCCAATGTTCAGAGGAAGGAAGAACCAACAAGGCAGAATAAGGAGCAGCCAGTGAGGTGAGACACAGGGGGAGAGAAGTGTCAACCAAAGGAAGAGCTGGGCCAGTGACTCTACACTGCCGAAAGCCAGAGTAACATGAAGACAGAGAAGTGAAGGTGAATTTTTTATATTGATTTTTAAAATTTATTTGTTCTTGTTAGATATGCATGACGGTAGATTATATTTTGACATATCATACATACATGGAGTATAACTTCCCATTGTTTTGGTTGTACATGATGTGGAGTTACACTGGTTGTGTATCCATATATGAAAATAGGAAAGTGATGTCCAATTCATTCTACTGTCTTTCCCATTCCCATCCCCCCTCCATCCCCTTCATTCCCTTTTGTTGCAGATGAATGTTGCAACCTGGAGGTTGTCATCCACCTTGATAAGAGCTGGTTTAGCAGAGTGGCTGGAGCAGACAGTGCACTAAAGCATGTTGATGTGTTCTCTGGGAAGAGAGTGGAAGTGGAGCTACCACATGAAGACAAGGGTTTGGGAAAGGTGCACATAAATGCGATAGTTGCTGGAAAGGGACACAGGATTTGAGGATTTACAGCTGCTTTACATGGTGATGGGAATGGTCAAGTACCAGGTGGAATTCAGTGATGGATAGAGAAAAGTGAATGGAATGGGATGCAATGCACAACATTGGTCTTAAAAAGGGGAAGGGAGATTTTCACCATTTTAGCTTGAGGAAAGGGGAAATGAGTACAGAAGAAGACAGAGAAAGACTTGGCTTCTGATTTCTAGATTGTGTGTGGACAAGGCAAGAAGGAGAGAAGAGGGAAGACATAGGTTCTCCAAGGAGAGATCAAATCAACTGTCTGAGGATTGGAAAGACAGGAGGCACAGAAGTCTTGATCAAGTAAAGGTGCCTGGGTGAAGTTGGAGATCATCAACCTAGGGTGTGAATGGAGATACAAAAACAAGCTATACAATCTTCTAGCTCATGTGATCCTGTCTAGCAGCACAGAGATGCTTAAGTGCAGACACAGAGCACAGTTGGGTTCATCCAAAGGTGGATATTTTCCAGTCAACTGTAACACAGACAAAGAGAGGAATGGAGTGACTTGAGGACAGTAGAGGAGGGAAATTGATCAGTGAGTTGACCAAAGACTGAACTGAAATCTGACAATAGAATTCTGTTTAGAATAGAACCTGGCCCAGAGTAGGCACTCAGGAGATATTAACCGGTCCTAAGGAGGCCACTGGAGAGCTGCAATACCGCCATGGAGCACCAGGGGGCAAAAGACCACAAGAAATGAGTCCGACTCGGCTCCGCCTAGTTTGGGGCTGTGTCCCGAACTCCCCTGGCCGCCTCCTGCTCTGAGTATCCTAGCACTTCAAGGTACAAGATGCTCCCAAAGTGAGCTGGAGACATTATAGGTACCACTAAATGGTTGGTGATGGGTGGAGTGTGTAGGGCAAGAAGACAAGAAACCATGAACCTCAAGATGTAGCTAAAAGAACATCCTCCATTTACACCTGTCTTTGGCTCCTGGTTCATATGTGGACTCTGAGCAATGCTTTATCCTTGAGCAGTTACAGGAAACAGACTCGGAATGTTCTTGGGCACCCTAAGATATGAGGAGCCTGAGGCCAAAAGCTGAATCTATCTGCTTGCTCTGAGAAGCCATCAAATCTCTTTCCTGAGGCTGGTACCATGCTATAGAGCCTAAGAGACAGGCCCTAACCTACAGGGTTCCTGGAGCTAAGTGCCCAGATTCCCTTCCACCACCACCAGAAAGGTGTTTGTACCAAAATACATATTTTGGATGTGCCCATTGATCAATAGATTGTTCTTGATACCCCTATATGCCTGGTCCAAGCTGGGCCTGTGAACACAATGTAGACTACATGAGCCTCTGTTCATTCATTTGCTGTTTCATTCATTCTCTCTTGCCCTGCCTATTCTTGGCCATCAGTGGAAGAGACAAATATATATAAGAGCTGATGGACAGGGGAAAGGGAGGAGTCAGGCAGATATCTGTGTGTTAGCTGCTTGTGTGACTTAGAAGATGGAGGAGCATGTCCCTGAAAGGCATCAGTTAGAGGAAGGAATCAATGTCCTGAGAAAGAACCGAGAGAGAAGACCCAGTTGGACCAAGAGAAGAGATGGGGGAGGTGCAGGCAACAAGGAAAGGTTGCTTTCTGCACTATACTCATCCTTGCAGGGACCAGGCACCCCCTCTTTGTGTTCATTAAAGCTCAGGAGGAGGGTATAGCGTTCAGACTACAATCGAGACAGGCTGACATTGGTCTGGCCATTCATTGGTTCCTTGATTAAGGATGGCTCCAGGTTCTAGTCCCCACTCTCAAGTAAGTGCCTTGTTCTCACCTCTACGATCCAGTGAATCATCAGAGATATGGAAAGGAAGGAGTCAGGCAGATGTCTTTGTGTTAGCTGCTTGTGTGACTTAGAAGATGGAGGAACATGTCCCTGAAAGGCATCAGTTAGAGGAGGGAATCAATGCCCTGCAGAAGCCTCAATTTCAGTGTCTTGCCTCCCTCACCACTGCATCCCAGATTGACAATGCCCTCTGACACAGCAAAGGGGAACAGAATAAAAGAGCAGCCCTAACCTGGGTACCCACCCGACAGTGGGTCCCCTTTGTGTAAACAGCCCAAGTCCACTTTCCTAGCAGACCACATGCTCCAGGGTTAGGATGTAAATCACCCACTGAGCCTGGCGCTTCCCTGAGCCCTGGGTCTGTTTCCCTGCTGCAGCAGTGAGTGGCTTGCTTTAGCCAGTGAACTTCCAGCTTCTCTCTCACCTACCTGCCCCACAGGCTGGAACTTAGATTACACAAACACTTGAATTCTAAATACTGCAATTTGTCTGTCCTGACTGCTGACCTTTGCCTCTCTGCATTTGACATGTTATGATTCTGTGGGGTTGTAGATTTTGTTTCATCAACAAGGTGACCATGTGGTGAATTACCCTTTGACATTTAGGGTCAGGGCCTCCATCTGGGCAGGAAACTTCCATGGCTCCAGGAGTTTCAGGCCTGTTGGCATTTAATTGTCACCATCAATTCCCTGCTTTCCCTGCCCCCATCTCTTTGCAGTGTTTCAGACTTGTGTGTGCCCCAGAGGGACTTGCAGAGGCTGCTTGGAGCCACTACCAGAGATGCTTGCCAACTCATGGGCAGCTCTTGGTGCTTCACACCCGAATCTCTGCTGTCTCATTCCCCAAGCTCTCTTCTTCCCCTAGTCCCACAGAAGAGTGACTGTCCCAGAACTGCACCCCTGACCACAGAGGTCCCTCTCAACCTTGTGGAAGGGTTGTCAAGTTATTGGTTGATGTTCAGAAACTCAAGATTAGTCATATCTGTGCTAAATAGAAGGTGAGCAGAGGAGAAAGGCTTTCCTGGGACTCTGGAGCTAGGGACAGGGCTCCCTTTTGGCTCTGGACTGATTGACTGGCCCCACCTAGCTATTAGGCAGTTGCAGAAGTCAAGCGTGATTTCCTACGTAATCTTGCCTCCAAAACTGGTTTTCTTTGTGAATCATTTTCCTGGTAGGACTGCTAATAGCCTACATTACCAAGTTGTTTGTTAGAAGGCTCACTTATGCAAGACCTGGGCTCTAGGGGCCTGCAGGATCTGCCCCAATCTTAGCCCATTGTTCATCAGTCTAGAAGATTACAGTGTGCATTAGGTGCTGAGCAGCAGTGAGAATGCTGCAAGTGAGGCAGAGGGCTCTTCCCAGCTGGGCCCCGTGTCACGGGCAATGGTTGGAAATGCAGAGAAGGGCAGAACGCTGGTGTATGGAGTAGGGACACATGCATGAGGGCAGAAAGGCCTAGAGTTTGTATCAAGCTCACTGTATTAGCCAAACTGAGGGCAGAGTGCATGAAGGGAGGAGGTACAGCTGCAGAAGGAGGGGCCAGGCCTGGTCAGATGAGGCGAGGTACTTGGATTTTATTGGGTGAACAATGGCAACAATTCAACCATTTAATATCCCTTATGGAATATTTAATTGTATTCAAGCTACAGTCCTGAGAGTTTTCATTAAGGTTGATACAGCCCATTTGGAAACATGGGATGGAATTTTCTGGAAATATGTTCCAAGGTCTTGGAGGACTAACTCCCTCCTTTCACCCTTCAATGCAGTTTGCCTTGAAGCTGCAATCCTGAGCCCCCATGCCTACCCATGCCCCTTACTTTGCCCTAGCCTATCTACCTCTATATTTTTCTCCTCAATGATTTGCACAGACATATCCAACACTCACACTCCAGAACATTTCAAAGTTACCTCCTCCTTTTCTTCAAGATATACTCCAAAAACCCCTCAAGACTCTGTTCTGAGCATTAGCATGGTGCTGGGCTGTGTGGTGCAAAGGAAAGACATGGAGTGGGGTGGGCAGTTTTAATTACACTCTTACTTTTTATCATAAAATGCATTGGGAATAGGAACATTTATAAATTTTTGATGTCATAGAAAACACATAAATATTCAGCTGTAAGTCTGCATGGAATGTTCTATTATGTGGAGACTGAGCCTTGCACTGCCACCTGGGATGAGTTAGTTTGAGGGTCACTGTGTCTGTGTCAAAGCTCTGCCATGTGTGGCAGCTGGGACACTTTTGTCATGTGGTTAATCCCTTTCACCTCTGTAGGCCTCATGGAAAGGCAATATCTGCACTTTACTAGATAGGTGAATTCAATTTGGCTTCATCCTGGAGGGGTGAACAAATCCAAACCCAATTATCATCAAGTCATGCAAGGTAATGGTAAGGTGGTGGTTGTTTCAGCCTGGGCCACCATGCTGACACTATTGCTGGAGGCAGAGAAGTACAAGAGAAGGAACTAGCACTACCTGTTTTGAACCCTGGGGTTGCTGGTGACTGTATTGAGGGGTGCCAGAAGGTCAGGACCTGGAGCTCCCTTCCCAGTCTTAGATCTGGACTTTTGCAGCAATTCCTATGGAGAGGAAAGGAGATGAAGGACGGGGTTCCTGAGTGTGCTGTGGAAACACTATGCCAACGAGCTGTCGACGCTTTGGCTCCTCTGCCTCTGCTCTACCCCTCAAGGGAGAAGCTGCTGTGGGTTGAGCAGATAGTAAGAGGGAAGCGGTATTCAGCAAAGCTAGAGAGCTCTGGAAGCAGGGATCCCTTGTTTCCCAAACTAGGTACTGAGCCATTGAGCAGTGTATGGAGCACAATACAAAGGACACAAGGCAGGATGCCACGACCCCTCCAGAGCTGCCCAGGAAGGAGTTTGCCAACAAGGAGAGTCAGATGGCTGAACTTGGGTACTGGTGCTGGATTCCTGGCCACAATGCCTGTCCTATCTGTGGATTCTTCCTCCCCACGTCTCCCTTGGAGTCTACCTGGCTCTAGGCTGATGAAGTAACAGCTCATTTCCCTCTGCACTCTCCCTTACACCCCAGGAAGAGCCTGAGAGTAAAGATGGGGTGGACTTGCTTGAGTTGTGCACTTGATACATATGGCATGTGAGGCTGGAAGGGAGGGAAAGGAGAGAAAATATTTGTCCTGAGTAGTTCCAGGTGCTGTGTCCCTGCATTCATTTCAAGATTTCCCTGATGAAAGTCTATGGTTTGGGCTGCAGTGTCCTACAGGGATAGCTTCTTCCTGTTTCAGCTATGGCTGTGACAGCTTGCTCTGTGCTGGGCATTCTTGACTCAAATTATGACCCTGGGTAGAGCCACTCATCTCCCGAGACAACTGAGTCCAAGGTCTGGGCTGGGAGCAACTTGTAGGGAACTTTTCTGCAGCACTACGGACATCTCAAGGCAGGAATTTGACCCCAGAACTCTATTAGAGGCCACGGAGAAGTCTGCAGTTTGACTATAGTAATACACTAAACAACTAGATAGCTTTGCACTGGAGCTCCAGCTCTGGGTTTCTGGATTCTCCCATCCAAAGCTGCGTCTTCCTGGGAACTACTCCTCTAGGGAACACCTGGGAGAGAGTAGGACTGGTCAGCACACTCCTCTCCGGCTCCGGCAACCTGCTGTGGAGCTGAGAAGTTGAAGAGTTGACTGGAGAGTGGCCACAGGCTTCCCCAGTTCAGGATCCCAGTGTGCAATACAGGTTGTGGTGAATCCAGTATAAAAGGGCCCAGATGGAGCATAGTTACGGTTTAGATATGAGATGTCCCCCAAAAGCTCTTGTGTTAATGAAGGAGGTGAAGTAATTAGATTAAGGGAGCTGTAACCTAATCAGTCCAGCCTGGTTTGAATGGACTGGGTGGTAAGTGCATGCTGGAGGAGGTGGGTCCCTGAGGCATGCTCTGCAAGTATGCTTCTTCCCTGACTTCTTTGTTTGCTTCTTGGCTGTCATGATGTAAACAGCTTTCCTTGACTGTGTCCTTCCTCCAAGAAGTGCTGTTTCACGTGGGCCCAGAGTGATGGAACTGTCCAACTTGTGGACTGAACCTCTAAAATCATGAGCCACAATAAACTCTTGCTCCTCTAAGTGGTTCTTGTCAGGTATTTTGGTCACAGCAATGAAAATTTGACTAACATAGTCTAGACGCTAATTTCAGACAATAAGCCCAACCAAATGCTTCCAGTCTCAGCAATTTTCAGTGCCTTGAGCTTTTGCAGTTTGTAATAGCATTTCACTGTGATGACAAAATTTCCAAGGAGGCGGGACTTCAAGGAGGAAAGATGTGTTTTGGATTATGGTTTCTGAAGTTTCAATTCATGGTCAGTTGACTGCATTCTGTGGGCCTGCAGTGAGGTACAGCATTGTGGTGGAGAGGGCATGGTGGAGTAACTGCTTACCTCATAGTAAATGGAAAGCAGAGAAAGAGCAAGTGGCCCTGCATAATATATAGTCCTGAAGGGCATGGCCCCAAGGACTTACTTCCTCTGACTAGGCTCCACTTACAATTTCAATCACCTTCCAGTAGTTCATTCAGCTGCTAATGATCCAATCAGTTACCAAAAGCCCCACCTCTGAATATTGCTGCATTGAGGACCAGGCCTTCAACACATGACCCTCTGGGGACATTCCAGATCCAACCTATCACTCCATTCGTGTGTCCTCATGTACTCTAATAGCTGGTGGGAAAGGCATCATATCCTCTACTAGTGTTCTTTTTCCAGCTCACAAAACAGAAACCTAAAGAACTAAAATGACTTTTCAAAGGCAAAGCTGGGCCTCTGACTATGGAGATAACTGATGCTTCCCAGTCAGCTGCTGGCCATGCACTGTGGTCACAATGCTCCCAGGCCAGCTGAAGAGCTGGAAGGAACCTGCATGCCACACTACCCTCCCCCACTCCCTATAGCTACAAAGCAGCTTTTGATCCCTGAGTCTGTGCCATTCTGCATGCCTGCGAACAGTGTCCCCATGCTCACCTCATCACTGGTGTGTTTGTTATGGCTTGGATGTGAGGTGGCTCCCAAACACTGGGTATGAGACAATGCAAGAAGGTTCAGAGGACAAGTGATTGGGTTGTGAGAGTCTTAATCTAATTAGTGAATGAATCCCCTCATGGGGATTAACTGAAGGGTAACTGAAAGTGGGTAGAGTGTGGCTGAATGACGTGGGCATCAGGGGAGTGGCTTTGGGGTATATATTTGTATCTGGTGAGTGGAGTCTCTCTCCGCTTTCTGATCATCTTGTGATCTGCTTCGCTCTGCCACACTCTTCCAGCAATATGCTCAGCCTCAACTCAAGCCCCTAAGAATAGAGCCAGCTATCTGGGAACTGAGACCTCTGAAACTGTGAGCCCTCAAATAAACTTTTCCTCCCCTAAAATTTTTCTGGTCAGCTCTTTAGTCACAACAGCAAAAAAGCTGACTAAAACTGTTGTACATGCATGTAAGGAGGGCCAGGAGGGGAAGCAAGCACTCAAGTCTCTTCTTTAAGGGCACTAATCCCATCATGAGGGATCCACCTTCAGGACCTCATCTAACTTAATTTCCTCCCAAAGGTATCATCTCCATATACCTCACATTGGGGGCTAGGGCTTCAACATACAAATCTGAGGGGAACACGTTCAGTTCCATAAGACCCTGGTAGAGACCACAGTGCCTGAGGAATATCAGGCTGCTTCTGGAGATGTGAGTCCTAATATGCCCCTTTATTTTCCTTGCCACTGGAAACTGGGAGTTTCCTTTACTTCTGACAATGGATCATGACCTTGTGAAAGGCACATAATGACTTTTGTCAGAGCTATACCAGTCCTTCCCACTCCACCACTGTGAAGACAGCTGGGAATATGTTCTCCTTGGTGCCTGGCCAGCAAGCAGAATCCTTTGTACTCCAGAGAGAATGCCTACAGACAGGAGTGAGAACTCACATGCAAAGGGAATAGGCATGTTGCCCTTTGGTATCCAAGCTCACCTCTGACTTAATGTGTACAGCACAGACAGAATTATCTGCTTTGACCAGGTAGCTCCTAGGTCAATTTTTTCAGGTCTGGTAGGCCTGGGAATGCCCTTAATGTCAAGGAAGGGGCCAAATGCCTAGCTGTTCAGAGGGCTTGGGCACACAGCCACATGGGAAGGCAGCAGCCACTGGCCTCTGCAAGTGTGGTATGGGGCAGGGGTATGAATAAGAGGCTAAGGGGAGCAGGTCCTACACAAGGTACCAAGCTCCAGGAAATGAGCCTTTCATTAGGGTCTTGACCAGTCAGCTGAATCAGTAGCACTCCTAGGATCTAAAAGTCAGTCATGAATTCAAAGAGATTTGTAGTCAAAGAAAGTGTTTATTAAGCAAAGAAGCTATGATTATTTTAGCGGCCAAACAGCTTTGTTGAGCTGATTTTAGGTTCTCACAATTGGAAACTCATTCCTGATAGATTTCCTTAACAAGATTCTGAGGCAGACGCAGCCTCAGAATTGTAGCAAAGACTGAACAGCTTCTTACTAGATTACAGATCATCCTAACAATGCTTTATGCTACTGGCAGAAACATGACTTTGGATATTGAGCGGACTACAGCCAGCCTGCCATGGTGAAACATGTAGGTGTAAAGCTGGGCAGGTGACAGAAGACTCCTGCTGGGACCTGGCTGTAGTTACATAATATCAAACTAGGGATCACAGGCTGTTTCTGCAGCACAATCTCCAATAAACAGGCTATGCTTAACAAACCACTACAAACACAATTTTTCAGGAAACAAAAGTAAATTTTTGCCCCCCACCCCCACTCCAAGGGATGTTGTATACCCTGTATGTCCCCTGGCTATGCAGACCTTATTGGTCTGTCCCCATCCCCTACCTTCCTCTCATGGCGGGGAATTAAATATCTGCTGTTGTTGCAGGCAGATCTTCGGGTTCTTCTGGATCTCCCAGATTTCCCGAATCTCCTGGATCTCCTGGATCTCCTGGATCTCCCAGATCTCCTGGATCTCCCGGATCTCCTAGATCCGGATCTCCTGGATCTCCCAATTCTCCCTCATCTCTGAGATCTCCTGGATCTCCCAGATCCCCCAGATCTCCCTTATCTCCCAGATCTCCTGGATCTCCCAGATCTCCCTTATCTCCAGGATCTCCCTTATCTCCTAGATCTTCTGGATCTCCCAGATCTCCTTTATCTCCCATATCTTTTGGATCTCCCTTATCTCCCAGATCTTCTGGATCTCCCAGATCTCCCTTATCTCCCAGATC
>CM053417.1:3235369-3257974 GCA_028644305.1 Xerus rutilus
GGCAAACATAACAGAAAAAAACAAATTATCAGAAGCTGTACACACTATTCACTGAAAACATTTGTTGAGGCAAATAGAAAAAAATTGTTACAATCATACTTTTTCTAACTTTGCACAAAATTATAAGCAGATTACATTCTTCATATTAAACATCTTTATATGCACTTTCAATGAACAGTATATATATATATATATATTTATATATATTTTTATTATAAATATTCACACATGAATTTTTACAAATTGATGGGACTCATTGTGACATTTCCACACATACATATATAATTCTTTTTTAAAAAATGTTTTTTAGTTGTAGATGGACACAATATCTTTATTTTATTTATTTTTATGTGGTGCTGAGAATGGAACCCAGTGCCTCACGCATGCGAGGCGAGTGCTCTACCACTGAGCCACAATACCAGCCCACATATATCATTCTTTAAACACATTCACTCTCCCTATTACCTGCTCTTGCTCTACTTTCTTGAAACTACTTTTTATATATTTTTTTGCTTTGAGTGAATCAAGAATTTACACTACAAATAATGAGAAAAGGCTAGAATAAACCCTGTGGTACTGGACCAGAGTAGGAGGTTACCAACGAATTCCTGTGCTGTTATGTTTAATATGCTGAAATAAACAGAGAGCATATGCATACATACCTTAATATGCATACATACCTTTCCTAGATTTTCCCACTGAGAGGGTTTAGATGCAGTGACACACCTGTAACCATGAGTGCACCTAGCACCCCAGCCTTCGCTTCTAAATACCATTCTCCAAATAGAGGACCTAAGGTTCCTTAGAGAAGAAGTTGATTTCAATGACTTGGAACAACTTATAATATCAGAAATAAGGAAGTGAGGAGGAAGAATGTCGGCATGGTGAAAGAACAAGGGAACCAACTGCAAAGAGCTGAAACAATCTGGAAAAAATATGATGAGAATAACAGGGAACAGAATAATTATAAAAATAATCACACATAAGTCCATCCTGCTATAAATGAATAAATGAAAGAATGAATGAATGAATGAAACAGGGAGAAGGAACAACACTTTTTTACAGAAGGATTCCAGCTAATAAATATAAAAAAGAATAGAAATTGGCATTAAGATGTACAGAAGTAAACTGCTACAGGCAAGTTATACTGATGATGCTGAAATGACTGGAGAGGTTAAGGAGAAAAAAGGATGTTTGCATATTCTCAATGTATCCCCTGCCAAATATTTGGGAAAGTCCAAAGGGGAAAATAATAACTCATCAGGAGTGAAACCTCACAAACACCATCTTTACCATGTGATCACATTCAGCGATATGATTGACCAACAGCACGCTGGTTCTGATATGATGCACTGAGACGGGTGCACTGCTTCTGTGATATTCTTCCCCAAAAGGTACTTCCTCAAAATCAACTTCAGAAAACATCAAATTCAAATTGAGGGACATTCCATAAAATATCTGTCTGCACTTCAAAAGTATCCAGATCACAAAAGAGAAGGAAAGACTGGAGGAAACTTCCTGTGTGTTTTCATAATACTAGTATTAATCAAAGTCCACGATTATTTCAAAATCAAAATTTAGAAGATAGAAATATGTGGCTTAGGCAGAGGGACATGAGCAAATTGCCTTTCAAACACAGCATGAGTTTTGGATGACCACTTAAAATAGTTTGGAAAATTCTGGTTTCTGGTTACATTGGGTGTTCAGATCATTGGCTGAACTTTTAACTCTTTTTCCACTATCAACCACTTTGCAAATATGTCTTGCATCTTAATAGTATACTTACAATTTTCTGATTCCAAATGAACATGCCAAATAAATTTTCAATAAATGATAGTGCAATTTGTTGCCCACTTTATTGGAAAAGTCAAGCTGTGGAAGGTTTTAAGGATTTTTCCATTGTTGGTTTAACAGTAATAAATATGGACAATTCCTTATAGCAAATCTACAAGGTAAGTCCTCATAATAGGTTTAAATTTTAGAAATCACAGTTATAAGTTCATGGGCTTCACCTACTTCCATTGTTTTGAAAGGATTTGGGGGGGGGATCCATGCTCTGAGACTGAAAGCAATAATAGAAGGGTTGCTAACTAAGAATATGTAAGAAATTGAAACATTAAGACTGTGTTTAGAGGCTGTGAAAACAAAACAAAATAAAATATTAAAGCAAAGGCATTGCTTCAATATATGAAGATTCCACAATATGAATTATCTACCACAAGATTCAGCTAATTAGGGATACAATCTGCGTTATATATCCACCCTTACGTTTTTCAGTTTTTAATAAAATTATACTTCTGAGAAGTGTTCACTGTTGAAACTAATGCAAAAAAATCACAATTTTTGACAGACTATCCTTTCTCTCTCTACTCCCGTTAAAACTTAATTGCAAGATGATTCTTTGGAATGCAGAACAGACTGAGATCTACCATCAAGCTTTGGAAGATTAAAATTAAATGAGAGAGAATAATACCATTTCTAAGCACTTGAACCTGTTAGGAGATATTCATTTTTATTACTCTCAAATCATCTCACAAATTTACAGATGAAGAAAGTGGAATTCAGTCCTGTGATTTCACACCATTATCAATAGAATATTACTTTTCATTTGAAAAATTGTAACTATCCTTTAAGTTACCATTTTTCTTGCAATCATCCCTATTCAAGTGCACAAATATACCTACCTGGAGAATCTGGTGTTATTCCAGAAGATGATATACTAGTCTCAGACGATGAGGAACTGGAATCTATCTCAATGACATGGACAGATTCTTCTTGTGCTCCATACTGCTCAACTTCTACAATATCAACGTCATCCTGTGAAATTCCAAAAGAGAAAGAGATGACATTTCACTGTGGACCCAGACAGATCAACAGAAAAAAATAGAACACAAACTTCAATACATTTCATGTCATGATTTCTAACATAAATTCAATTAATTGAAAATATAAACTCATCAAACATGTCCTCAAAAAACATTGAAAAATTTGCAGGAAAATAACAACAAGTAGAGACTCTGGGTGCCACAATATATACATTGCTAAACTCAAGAAGAGAGACAGTGTTCTTTAAAAGTGTTTGCAGATCAAAGGCCCTAGTTAAAAAAAAAATTTTCTTTCAGTGGTGTTGGAAGGATGTTGTCTTGGTTGTAGGCCAGGATGGCAGAAACTTCACCTTGCATTTTTCATTATTAGGCCCAAACCAACTGGTTCCAAGAGAAATGGGCTGGTACCTGGAGAACTGCATTACTGCAGATGAGACCACATTTCAGAGTTCCTACACATGCCACCTGGGCTTCAATCAAGGGAAGGCCAATGCATAATGACTACTCCATTTTTGGAGGCAGATTACATCAGAAGTAGGACTAGTCTAAGTGCTTCTATTAGAGTAGCAGAGAGGGGAATAGGTTCCTGAGCATTTCATAAAGCAAGTCATGAACACAGTAAGAATCCATTGATGTCAAACCCAGTGCTGTCTTCCCTAAGCTTGACTACTTTCACTTAATAGAATGAGGTTATGCCCTGGTAAACTTATCTGAAGTTGACAATATCCTAAGTAAAAAAAAAATCATTTAATATAGCTAATATACCAAATAGCACAGCTTAGCACAGTGTACTGTAAAGTATTGCTTGTTTGCCTGGTGATCATGTGGCAGACTGGCTGCTCTGGCTCTCTGTCCTTGCACAATATTGCAAGAGAGTATGGAATAGCAGAATAATGCTAGCTTGGAGAAAGACCAGAATTGGTACCTTAAAGCACAGTTTCTCCAAATGTTTAACACTTTCATACCATTCTAAAGTCAAAACTTCCTAAATTGGGGATCATTTGTATATTATATTCCTATTGAGTGAGTTCTTTTTGAATAGTCTGGATTGCTGCTCATATGACACTTAAATATTTGGTTTTTCAGAGAAAAAATTTATATCTCTTCCCTAATATTTAGTGACTTTTTTGTTTGTGACATGGATCCAGGCTGATTTTCCTCCTAGGAACCTGTTTGCTGGATCCTATTCAAGAATTTCAACTTCAGGAAACTGCACAACCTCACTGGTCAAGTGCACTGTGTTTCATATTCCTTAAGTGATATGTTGTTTTAATTATTTAAAAAGGTATTCTGGTGGGATGGTGTTCGTTGAGATGGGATATGACCTCTCTGTCTCTTCTCGGTTCCATCCTTGTCATAGCCATCTATCAATTGAATCACTAGCTCCTTGCTTTCTGCATGATTTTCATTACAGATTTATGTACTTGAATATGATGAAGATGTCCATTTTTGTGCACACATGTTTTAGCCTATCAATAGAAATTCAGTATGCCTAAATGAATTTAAGTGACAGTAGCATGCACAGTAATGGTAATTACCCAGGGTGAGGGAGCCAGGAAACGATTTTGGAAGTAAAAAGATGCCAGTTTATAATACAATTAGGGCTAGGGCCTGAAGACAGTCTTTTATGAGAGGTAGCTAGAAGTTTCAAATAGAAAGTGAAAATGCATATATGGGTATGGGAAGGCAACCAACATGTATATATTTCCAATTTTGAGAGTTTTGGATTCACTTGTATTCCATAATTGTCTCCAGTATGCTAAAGGGTTTGAAAGGAAGTGTGGCTTTTGAGGCTGGACAGAGTAGGCTTCAAATGTAGGCTCAAATACTTGATGGTTATGTGCAGAGGGATTCAAAAATTGTGTCCCTAGATCTTCACATTTTCCCTGTGGTAACCTAATGTCAAAAGTGCTCTGGCTAATTTTTAAAAAAAGATCTTTGCATTTTACTTTTTTCAGAGTTGGGTGCAGGGACCATAGGGCTTCTAATAAAAATGACAGATTGAATAGACATGGGGAAAATGCTAAATAAAATAGATGAGAAATTTTAAAATACAATAAGTTTAAAAATCCTCTCTGGATCTCAGCTCTTTTCCATCTGTCATCACATTTATATTATTGCCTTTACAGCAAAACTTCTCAAAGGGTTTCCATATTCCTCCAATTTCACCATCCTCTTTTTAAGTGTACTTGAATGAGACATTATCTCCCTGCATTCCTTGTTGCTATCCACCTTGGTGACATCATCCAAGCTTATAGCTTTAAGACCATCCATGCTAATGATTCTCAAATTTGCATCTTCAGTCCAGCATTAAATGTCCAACTGGATATCTAATAAGCATCTCCATCATAAATATTTTATTCCTTTGAGCATTGTTATATACCCATGAGGTAGCCTATCAGAGATAAATATCACTTTCATTTCACAGATGAGGAAACTGAGGCTTTCTGAGATAAAATCACTTTCCTCAGGCCACATAACTGGTAAGTATCAGAACTGGAAATCAACCCTTTACATTCTGAAATCTCAGCCATAATTTCTCTCTGTAGCACTGGTACCACTGTGTGGGTGCACCCGTGAAGTGGCAGGTAAGTTTAAGGACTGCCTTGTCACTTTTGGACTAGAGAATGCCTTCTGGAATGTCTTTCTTGTTCTTCTATATCTCTCTTGATGTTTGTTTTTATTTCCCAGAGTAGAGTTTCATATCACTGAAAGTAGACCCGAGTTGTGGATTTCTAAAGGATTTGCTCTAGAAACATCTGGTGTTTAAATGGATCCATCATTAAATGGATGATACACTGAACATCTTAGGGAAAGGATAGGAACAACCTAGGCTAATCAGGGACTGGTATTGCCCATGATGAGATGATGTGGTCTGATGAGTCTGCTCACATAGCCTAGGGACACAGGCAGGTCAGTTAAAATTGCATTATGAAATGTATTCACAAGGGGAAAAGACCTTCAAAGGATGTCTGGGATAGCACTGGCTTAATTCTTTTGTGCCTTACTTCAGGAACTGTTCTAAGCATGCCAGTTACTGCCTCCCAATAAGAATGTCTACAAAATGGCAACTGTGGAACACCACTTAGAAGAGATACTTCTTGAAATTAAAACCTATGTTGGAAACCTGCATGAATTTTAGTCTATGGCTTTCAATATACATACATCCAGAGAAACTATAGCTGGTTCGCCGTGAAGTGCTTCCATTCTGGAATTGCGTCTTTGTCTTCGAGCACTTCTATAAATGGGTGAAAAGAAAGATGGTAAGCAAAGCTCAGGAGCAATTTAAATCTAAACTGTGTATCATACAATAAAAAGAAGGCTTAAATAAGAAAATAAGTGTTTTTTAATTTTTCTTAATACACAATATCATGAATCTTTCAGGTGTTACCTTCCTGTGCCAATATCTACAAAATAAATCACCTGGACCCACATTAGAAGAAAGTTTGTTATAGGCCTCTATAACTCATTTCAACAGTGGTGAACGAAGCAAGATTTTTTTAAAAACAAGGTATATGAGTGAATGTTCTTTTTCAATTTTTAAACCAAGTGCAATTACAATAAATGTCTTCAGGCCAATTTTAATTTTGTTTCCTGTAATTAGAGAAACTGTCCATTCTCCGGCTCATTAACAATTAATTTCTATCAAAATTAGAGTTTTGATGCCCAAGGTGAGAATGCAGCCTCATGGCACACTCCAATCAAAATACTAGTTTGCTTTTCACCAATTAAATAGTAGTTGAAAGAGAGAGAGAAGAGGGAGAGGGAAAAAGGGAGTAGGGAAGGGGGGAAAGCGAGGGAGCAGGGAGGGGTGAAAGAAAGAGAATGTGAACAAGAATGAATGACAATCTTATTTTTAATGTTGAAAGTAGTTTTCAAGGTTTAAAAAATCCATAACCGAGGATTTATTATTAAAATGTATTTTGTTTTCAAGAGTTTCTCTCATGGCTGAGGATGTAGCTCAGGGGTAGAGCATTTGTTAAGCCCTCAGTTCAATTTCCAGCACCACAAGAAAACAAAGAGTTTTGTTTTGAAGCTCCAAAAATACAAAGCCCCTATCAGCCCACAAAACAGAGACATGCATGTGATAATAATCTAACAATAACTCTAATAAAAATAAGACCCCAGAGCAACAAGATGATGACCAAAAAATGGTATCTGTGAAATCCTTCAAGGTCATTCAGAAGAAACAAAATTAATAGAAAAACTGGATCATTCCATATGACTTCAAAAAGTTAATATTTATCTGATGGAGAGAAATTGTCCATTCTGTATTTCATAGAACCCAGACAAAATATATTTTATGTATACCATTCTCTTCTAATACTAGAAAATTAAGAAGGCCTTGAATACTTATTCTGGATATTCAAAGTATATAATGTTAGGATGTATTGAATTATATAGCACAAAACAACCAGTTATGAGATACTTCAGTCATTCATGTGTATGACTGGACCACAAAATATCAATATGTATTTCTTTTTTAAAATAATGTTATTTTATTTTTATGCCTTTATTTTATTTGTTTATATTTATGTGGTGCTTTGATGAAGATCAAAGCCAATGCCTCATGTATGCTAGGCAAGCACTCTACCACTGAGCTACAGCTTTAGCCCATCAATATGTATTTCTTACTGATTTGATTTTCAGTGTTCAGTAACTCGGATATGAACAAAATCATGTGCAAATTTTTCCAGGGAGCAATTAAATAAAATTCCTAATAATGGCTATCATTGATATTTTTAACTGTTTTTCAGTCTTTGCCTAAATTTATAAATGAGTTTAGTCTAAAATCATGTTTTTTTCTCTTAATAAGTACTGGTACTTATTTAAGGTTGTTCTGGTCTTTCTGTTCTGTCTTCATTTTCTCTCTCCTGCAGACCATACTGTATCCCTTGGCTTTAATACAGGGCAACTCCCAGATCTCTATCTCAAGACCAGTCCCAGTGCTGTAGACCCACTCATTCAACTGCTTTCTGGAGAGGAACCTGGATGTCTAACACACACCTCAACTCAACATCATCCAGACTTTTCCTCTCCTCCCTCTTCCTCTTCCTCTACTTCTTTCTCCTCTTCTTCCTCTAGTGCCTCCTAGCTTGGCAAATACTGCCACCTTCCACACACTCTTCCACAAGACTGAAAGCTGCAAGTCATCTATGACTTTTTCTCAACTCTCTTCTGTCTCATATAAGAGTTTATTGTTCCTTTTTGTAGATGATGATATTTCTTGAAGGCAGTAAACATGTCTTCAACCTCTTAGATCCCAAACACTTAGCACAATGCAGCATGCTTACTAAGGTGCTTAATGGATATCATCTGAGCGAGTAAATGAATAAACAAACTTAGTAGTCGATTCGATCAAAATGCTTGTATATCTTTCATCTTAAGTGTTAAAGTACACACAGAGGCTTCTATCTGTTCCTTTATGTCTGAGGTAAACAGCATTGTTCAATATGGTAGCCACCAGCCACACATAACTAAATTTAAATGTAAGTTAGTTAGACTTAAGTAAAAATTTAGTTATTCAGTCACAATAACCATGTTTTATTTCTCAGTAACTATGTGTGGCTAGTGGCTATGGTGTTCCATGAAGCAGAGTACATATCATTTCTGTAGTAAAGGATGCAGTGAGTCTTACTGGACAAAATGCTGACTTTGATAATAAAATATTGTGGGGCAACTATGTTTTACCATAAGTTTATCAACTTGCACATGAAGAACATAAAAAAAGCAAATGTTTTTCAAATTCTTCACTGAATTTGCATTTCATGCCTTTAAAAGTGTAAATGGCAAATATTTGACTTACAATTAGAATATAAAACTCACAAACCAGTCCATACTTTTATAAAACATTTTTTAGTTGTTGATTGACCTTTATTTATTCATTTATTTATATGTGGTGCTGAGGATCGAACCTAGTGCCTCCCATATGTGAGGCAAGTGCTCTACCACTGATCCACAATCCCAGCCCAAGTACATACATTTTTAAAGAAAAACATTCAGGAATATTTCATACCAAAATAGTTTATGCACATAAATAATGAATTCAGGCTCTGGATATGTGTAACACAGGGTCTGCAACCATATTCAGTGATGGCCTTTGGTTAGGAATAAGTACAAATATGACTTACCTTTACCAAACTGGATCAGTTAATTTTCAAAACAGAAAGAAAAATGTTCTAAGAGCACTTCTAGCTCTAGTTTTCTAAAACAACACATTCTAATACTACAAAGAAAAGCACCACTGTCGCATTAGGTAAAATCTCAAAATATTACTCTTAAACTAGGCCCTTGATGTTTCTTATTCATACTCCATTTAAATTCTCTTACCAAAGATTGATATTCATTGGTAAAGTACTCAACACTGCTGAATTACTTTAATGTAAAGTTTTTCTTGGCTCAAGAAATCATGTACTTCTACTTGCTATATAAATGAAACAGTAAATATAAAAATGATGTCAAATGAATACTATCCTTTCATGGTCAGTGGAGTAAAAAATAAAGTATGGTTTTAACAGTTGTGGCAGAGAGTTAGGAAACTGATGACAGTACAAATATAATCCTAAATGTCTCCCCTTATTTCACTGACAGCTGAGATGATCTAATCTGAAGTGATGGAAGAAAGGAAGACCAGATTTCCCTTCTAATTTGCAGCTTGTGGACAAAACTGAAGGAGCTAATTTTTAAGGGTGATCTTTCCAAGGGTCTTTATCCTGCTCCATCTGAAATGTGATTTTTCTTTCTGGAAGGATAGCAGGGATTGAACCCAGGGGCACTTAACCACTGAGCCACATCCTCATCCTTTTTTATTTTTTATTTTGAGAGTCTCCCTAAGTAGCTTAGGGCCTTGCTAAATTGCTGAGGCTGGCTTTCAACTTGTGATCTTCCTACCTAAGCCTCCCAAGCCACTGGGATTACAGGCATGCACCACCATGTCTGGCTCTGAAATGTGAAATCTTGAGTCAAGTTCCAAGCATCCCTCTTTTCTTTCAGGCTCAACTGCATCCTTGACAATGAGCTTGGTACTGGCACATTGTCTTCCAACAATCACTATACTCTTAGGAGTGAATTCCTATTAAGTGATTCCCTAAGCTTCATTCCCACAATAATCCCCTCTTTTCCCTGGTCCCCATTTGTTTTATCAGTATTCAGGAGTGCTGTGGAAGGTAGACAGAAGTTGGGGTCACACCCCTTAAATCTATACAACTTTCTTGGTCAATTATACCTCAATAAAGCTGGAAAAATACTGTTCTCAACTTCTTGTACAAAAATAAAATTGCTTAAAATTTTTAAAAAGTACTTTATAATCTGTTGAGTTCTGTACAAATGTGATCATCTCAAATGCCCTCATCAGCCACTCTCCCTTTTATGGTTCCACTTACACAAATGATTTGGGAGGTATAGCAGTGTAATTTGGTTTTACAATTGTTTTTTTATGATTTTTAGTTCACTCTCTTAGAAAATGTGTTCCTCAAACATGTATTGTGAGTACAAGAAGAAGAATGTCCAAGGCTGAGATATGCAGACTGGGGTAAAGAGCCTGGTTTTTCTTTTTTTAAATGACAGAACCAAAGTATGATAATCTAAATGGAAAGGGTGTGCATTTGAATCCACCAGTCCTCCCCAGCAGAGTAATATATGTGTGCACGTGCCTGTAGCATGTGCTGGGATTGGAGGAAGTATGACATGATTCCTTAGTAAATAACTGTCCCTTCTCCTTCCTAATCCCCTACTCAAAGTACACACCTTTACTGTTCCCTGAGCACAGTGTGAAAAGAGCTGGTATCCATGAGAGCATTATTTAGGGTCTATAAGCCAAATGTACCAATGACATCCTTCCATTTCAGCTTTCCTGTCTTCTTGCTCAATCCACAGATATGATATAGATTGTGGTGGCTTTCAAATTCATATTCTTTGTGTGGTTTCACACATATATATCTAAATATATGTACCTATATGTCTATATCTGATATGTAACTGATACATATGAAGATGATACAAAACTGAATCTACATCATGCAGACTAGTGTAGATGTTTTTACATAACAGAAAACGAAGACTTAAAATTAAATGTTAACCTTCAACTATTTAGAATGTGAGGTCCTTCACAAATTATCTGGCAAATAGTTACTTTTATAGCACAGCTAAGAAAATCCAATTTTTGGTTTAGTTATAGGTATGGTAATAGACTTGCTTAAAGCCACTACTAACATACAACTAAAAAGAAACAAAACTCCGACTCTCATATATTTAGGTGTTTTACAAAGGATGAAGTCCAAGTGGGAAAATTTCCACCAAAAGCATACTCCATCCATTTCATAGAAAACACCACTCTCCAAAGGGCCATTTTGCACTCCTCTGGTGTGCTTTTTAGATTACACCACTTTTCCACAAACACATCATAAGAGGAAAAACATCTAACAGCATTCATTGGCATTTTCTCACTAGAAACCCAAGAAATACACAATATTCATAATACTTATGAAGTAGATCATCAACATAGTAGAAATCCTAGTCTCATGTCTCCAGTACTCAAAGGGCACGCAACCTGTGACAAGCAGTGCCCCAACACAAATGAATAAAGAGAAAACAGACAAACACACATCAAATCCACAAAAATCCTCTTTCTATGAAAATATGGAAGACCATCAATAACAACAAAAATCAACTTTCATCATCTCAAAAAGAATATTGCTGAGATTGGGTTCTTCTGAACAGGGTAGACATGTTAAGCAAACAAGAAGTCACCTTTAGAATCTGATTAGTGTTCTGTGGTCTGCATGTTTTTCAAATGTAGAGAAGGTAACATATAGTGTTGGTTGGTGAGTCACTGGAACATGCCTGGATCCTAGTCTGGATGCCAGATGCTAACACTAACGACATTCATGGGCAGAATGAATGTCCAGGCTACACACCTTCCCATCATATATTTGTAGAAAATTCATTCCAGGAGGAATTCATAAATCAGACAAGACAGTATACTAAGACCTGCACTGTGTGGTAAGATATAAAGAAAGTTTACTGTATTCCTGCCAACTAATAAGCTCTTAAGTCTTCACCTTCCAACTGAGGACAGAATGTTCGAGAGGGATGCATCTCTTGCTCAGAGAATGACTACAAACAGACAGCTCAGATGGGGTTTTTTAAAATTCATTGGGTACTGACTTTTCTTTCATACTTCATTAATTTAATGTTTAGATTTATTATCAAATATTTTTCTAGTTTGGAAACTAGGAATTAAAGTTCGTCATATTTTATTCACAATGATTCACTTAACAAAGCACTTCAATGAAAGGAAACATATACAACATTTTTGCATCATAAAACAGAGCCTGACCAACTTGTTTTTAATACAGCAAGTGGCTTCAGAAATCCTGGCCTAATTTCATATGTTCATGATAAGGTTTTGCCAAATAACCCATATTTTATTTGGCATCTCAATCTTCCTACTTTATAATCCACTCAGTCATCTGTCTAAAATGACATCGTATATGTTTTTTCTGTCATTTTTATAAGACTATTATTGAATCAGTTGGGGAAATAAAGCAACAGAGACAAGCTATGTCCTTGCATATGTTTAAAAGAACTTTTTATGTCTTCACTGCTCATTAAAACACTGATGGCCTGTGTTGGCTGTGTAAGTATGTGATATGATTTTAAAATATGGTCTTGTTTTTTTCTTCTACATTCTGCATTCAGCTCCAGTGGTTTCTAGTGGCAAGGTGAACACATGGCTAAATACCTGTCTATATTCTAAACATCAGAAAATTAGTTAATTGAATAAAATAAGTTAGTATCTGTACTGAGAGAGACGCAAGTAGAATGTAATTTGGACACTGCTGCCATGGATCTTTGGATTTTCTAGAAGAGCTAAAATGGTCTTTGTAATCTCAGGGCAAAGTTGAGAGAGTTACTTGGAGGACTTGTCAGAGGAGGACAATTCAAGCACATGCAATACAGAGAGGAAGGACATCCCAGTGCAGGAATGGTGGAAGAGAATAAATGATA
Source organism: Xerus rutilus (assembly GCA_028644305.1). NCBI lineage: Eukaryota > Metazoa > Chordata > Mammalia > Rodentia > Sciuridae > Xerus > Xerus rutilus. The sequence continues at coordinate 3,248,203 of CM053417.1, forward strand.
TTTATACAGAATGATGACCATACTAAACTTGTTTTTTGTTTACTTGTCCACTCCACACTAGGCAGCAAGTGTCATGACAATGTGTTGAGTGTGGACTAGCTCTTCTCTCAGAGAATGAAAAACTCCATGAGAGCAAGATCCAAGTTGCATCCATCTTGTGTCTTTCTCAGTGGAGAGACTAATTCATCTTATTCAATTAACTTCCATGAGGCTGTGTTCTCAGTGTTCAGTACTCATAAGAGTTTACAGTTTTGTGGGGAATCTAGACAATTAACCATTAGTCAAGAGATAAGCATAAAATTACAAATTATAATAAACATGATGGAGAAAAAGCACAATGTCAAGGGACAGAATCAAAAGTGGACATAGGGGGTTCAATATAAACCAGTCGTGGAACAACACAGTAGAAAAGTATTTCAGGCTGAGGAGGCAAATGTGTGGCAAGGCCCTGTACTGGAAAAGAGCTTTGGAAATTCACAGAAAATTGAAGATTCCAGTGTGGCTAGGGTATGCTAGATATGAAGGAAGACAGCACAAAATGAGGTTTCAGGAATAGGTAGGCCTGAGAGCCTTACAAACTATAAACACGGAGTTTGAGTCTGATTCTAAGTGCAATGGGAAAACCATTAAAAATTTCTGAGAAGGAGAGGGACAAGAATATATTTCAACAACTAATAGTGGAACAATTGGGCATCCTTATGTCAAAAGCATATGAACTTTGACCTAAATCTCATAGTTTATAAAAATATTGACTCAAAATTGATCAGAGATAAAATTGTAAAGCCTGGAACTATAAAACTTCTAGGAAAAAAGGATAGTTTATGTAACCTTGGGTTGGGCAATGAATTTTTAAGATATGACACCAAAAGCCCAATCCACCAAAGGAAAAAAGTGATAGTATATTTCTTCCTCAAAATCAAACACTTTTGTTCTAGTAAAGACATCATTAAGAAAATGAAAAAAAATCTGCAGACTGGAGAAAGTACTTGCACATAAAATATCCAACAAAGAAATTGTATTAGAATGTAGAAAAAATTGTCAAAACTCAGAAGAAAAACTATTTTAAAAATAGGCAAGACCACTGAAGATACATATTTGCCATAAAAGTTATAATGATGGCAAATGATGAAAAGATACACAACTTTATTAATCTTTAGGGGAATGCAAATTAAAATTATAATTCAATAATAGTATGTGCTTATTAGTGGCTAAAATTAAAAACACTGACAACATTCAGTGCTCACTAAGATAGAAACATCTAGAATTTTCATAATATGCTGATAGGGATGTCTAATGGCATAGTCAATCTGGAAAATGGTTTGTTAGTTTCTTGTGAAGTTAAATACACAATTACTATATGAACTACCAGTCTCATTCCTAGTTATCTTCCCTACGGAAACAAAATGAAAAAGTATGTCTATCAAAAACTTGCACATACTGGGCATGGTAGTGCATGCCTGTAATCCCAGTGGCTTGTGAGGCTGAGTAGGAGGATCACAAGTTCAAAGCCAGCCTCAACAACTTACCAAGGCCCTAAGCAACTCAGTGAGACCCTGTCCCTAAATAAAATATAAAAAAGGGCTGAGGATATGGCCAGAGGTTAAGTCCTCTGGGTTCAATCCCCAGGACAAAAGAAAAAATACCTTCTACATGAACATTTATGGTGTCACTACCCATAATTGCCAAAACCCCACTAGCAACAGAGAAGTCTTTCAAAAGGTGAATGAATAAAATATGCTACATTCATATGATGAAATACAACTCAGCAACAGAAAGTTATTGATGCATGCAACACCTTGGATAAATATCAAAGGAATAAAGCTGAAAGAAGCCAGTCTCTAAAGACCACATGCTGTGTGAGTATATAACATTCCCAAGGACACAAACTAGACCAATACAGAATAGAAGAGTGGTTGCCAGAAGCTGGGAGTGAGATGGGGCAGGTGTGTCTGTGAAGAAATAAGACACGGAAGTGTTTTTGAAAGATGGTGGAACTGTTTGGTATTCTTATGGTGATGATTACATGAATCTTTGTATGTGATAAAATTCACAGAACCATAAACCAAAAGAAAAACATGAAAACATTAGGGCTGGGAGTATATAGCACAATGGTAGAGCTCATGCTATGGCCACACCAGGAAAAAAAAGAAAAAGAAAAATCTCAATTTTACTGTATAATTCAACAAATAGTTTTTAAGAAATATTTTTCAAAAACTAGAAAAAATACACATCAAAAAGAAAAAAGAAAAAACTATGGTATGTTCTTGCAATAGAATATTCCTCAACAACAACAACAAAAAGAATGGACTACTGATGCATATATTTTAAGCTAAGTTAGAGGGCAGGCGCAACAGTGCATAGTCTACAGTTCTATTTTTACCAAGATCTGGTGAAGGAAAAATTAATCTACAATTAAAAACATCAAAATAGCCATTGCTTCTACATCATGAGATGACACAGAAGTGGTACAAATAAGCCTCCTAGTGTGTTGAAAATTCCGTATTTCTGAAGATTTTAATTGACAAATAAAAATTGTATATATGCATGGAGTACAACATGAAGCTCTGCCATATGTATATGCTGTGGAATGGCTAAATCAAGCTATTTTGCACATTTATTACCTCATGTACTTAAAATTTTCTGTGGTAAAATGTGAAAATCCACTGTCTTAGCAATTTCAAACATAAAATATATATTTTATTTTTATTTATTTTTAAAAATATCTTTGTTTTATTTATTTACTTATATGTGGTGCTGAGGATCAAACCCAGTGACTCACATGTGCTAGGCAAGCGCTCTACCACTAAGCCAAAACCCCAGTCCCCCAAAATATATTTTTTGTAGTCACTATGATGTACATTGTGTATCCTGATAGGAATGTGGCTTACAAGGTTTCATTTGTCAGTGCTTACGGAATTATACATTTAAGATCTGTACATTTTCACTAGTTATAAAATATACATAAAAACTGTAAATAATATTGAACTCAATTTAGGAGGCTTTCTTTTGCAAAGGCATGAGTTGGCAGCCATAAAACTAATTTCAAATCTGAAAAGTACATTTCGGATTTGAGGAAATGAATAATTAAACTGAGGATAATGGTACCAGGCCTCTGGGACTATGGAGAAAAGTGTTGCAAATATAGAAATAGGAAGACTGTCATGAATAGTGCAGGTTAGAATCAAAAGCATCAGAGCTGGAGATCTAGCTCAGTTGGTAGAGTGCTTCCCTTGCATGCACAAGGTCCTGAGTTCAATCCCCAGCACCACACACACAAAAAAGAGAGAATCGGAAGTATCACTGTGAACTTCTGGCTTGTATTATTTCATATGCACAGATATACAAAGGTACATACACATACAAATGGGTAAATATGGAAATAAATGTTTTTATATCTAGGTATATGTATGTGTATTTGTTTCCTAGTCCTGAAAACACTTAGAAGAAGTAACACAGAAGTAACAATGAGCACAACTAATCTTCAAGCACTTTACTATAAGTACTCCTGAGTTACGAACAGGAAATTTACAGTTGAGAAACTTTCTTTTCTTTTTTGGGGGGAGGGGGCACCAGGGATTGAACTCAGGGGCACTCGACCACTGAGCCACATCCCCAGCCCTATTTTGTGTTTTATGTAGACAGGGTCTCACTGAGTTGCTTAGTGCCTTAGTTGCTGATGTTCGCAATTCTCTTGTCTCAGCCTCCCTAAGTGCTGGGATTACAGGAGAGTTGAGAAACTTGATGGATACTTCTTAATTTATGTCATCATAGTTAATATGTACTGAGAATACAATATTGCTTCTGTGGTATTCCTGACAAAAATACATAACTTGAATCTAGTCCAGAGGAATCACCAGCCAAAACCAAATGGAAATTAGATATGTCTGCAAAACATCTAATCTGTATTCTTAAAAATAGGCATATACATGCATGTGTGTGTGTGTATATATATGTGTGTGTGTGTGTATATATATATGTACACAGAGAGAGAGAGAAAGAGATGAGAAGAGAGATGGAGAGATGAAAGGGAAGGAGGGGAGAGGAGAGGGAAGAGAGGGAAAGAATAAAGAAAAAGTAAAATGGGGCAAAATGTAAATGGATGTGAATACAGGTAGAGGATACACATGGAAGCTCCTGCCAATATTCAAATTAAAAGCCAAAAAAAAGGTAATGGAGCTAAAGAAAAAATATTCCAAGATAAGAAAAAAGGTACAGCAAAATGCATTAAAAAACAAACAAAGCAGGACAGATCCTGTTCCTTTTCTTCAGATGAATAATATATGCAAGCCTGTTATCTTCATTTAGGGTAACAAATGAATACCAGGAGAAAAAAACCCCACAGTTTCCTTGTCTGAGTAGAACAAACAGCTGCCAGGGTATTTATTCAAAATTACCTTTTATAAAATAGGTGGGTACTTATGATCATTTATCCTAGATTTTTCTAAACTTTGATATTTATTATTCTCTTTTTCATTAGTATCTAAACCCTCAGTGATTTCAGTGTTGCTTCAATGAGTTTTAAGTACAAATCCTTACATGGAGCTTCCCAAAATATTAATAACAAAATTGCTCTTCTTGATCACAAATGTAATAGTCTGATGATTTTATACCTTTAGATGATCAAAATAATTTGTCATGTAGCTTAAGATAGAATATGGGTTGGGTAGGGATCATATAAACAAAATGAAATATAAAAACACAGAATCCTGAGGCTGCTTACTCCTTCTTCTACCTACCTCTTTTTAAGTTTAAAAACTCTCAATTATATAGTTTTAACTATAGCACAAAGATGCCACAATGTTACCTCTGGTAACAGGTAATTGTTGGAGTAGAATTAGTTCAATCAGCCATGTAACCTGTGGAGGGAGGTGGTGACCCATGCTCCATATGGCATTGAAAAGCGGGAGAAAGAGAGGTGAATGATGCTGTCTCCCAAGGGCACAGGCAAGCTGCTCACACCTTCTGGGGGATAGTCCTCCCTGCAGCCTACAATGCCCTGTATGCTGACCCTCTGCTCCTCTCTGTCTACTCTGTTCCACTGCTATCATTACCATTTCCCAGTCACTCAGTGGGCTTCTGCCTAGGGGACTATGCATTTGTTCTTTACTCTGGCTGGAATAGTTCCTTCAAAATCCATGAGGCTTGCTCTTCCAATCTCTTCAGGCATTAACACAAAAGTCACCCTTTTGGTGAGACCTTTCTTGGCTACCCTATCTATACCATTAAACCACAGGAGATTCCATCCTGTGTGGCAAAGCCTAACAAAATTTAACATCCTGTCCTTGCTGCTTAATAATTTCCTTTGTCCTTCATCATCTAACTGAATTTATAGTTTATTGATTTGTTTAGTGTCTTTCTCCCCTAGAGTGTAAGCACCATGAATGCAAGGATTTTTGTTTACTGCTGTGTCCCAGATTCCACCTCCCATTGAGTAGATGTTAAATATTTGCTATATGGATAAATAAGTCTCACTAGGACTAAAACGATAAGACCAGACAAACTGGCTGTTGAGCAGTACACAATCCCCACCAAACAAAGATAATCATGACTCATTCCCTGTCCAAGATGGGGTGGGATATTCTTTTTGTCGTAGCAGTTTCTGAAGATTTTACAAAGACAGCTAAGTGCTACTAGACCTTGTGAACAGTAGCCATTGCATTTTCCAGTGTTCTCTACTGTGCCTTTGGGGGAACACATGTCATCTTTGAAGAAGCTGTCAGGGCTAACTGTTGTAGTCTCTGCTCCCTAAGTTTAAGATAAAATTAAAGAAAAATATTCTCTCTCAATACAGTTCCCAATCACATATTTCCCTAAGACTCCTTGAATTTTCTCTTTGGAAAGAATCACATACCAGTCACTACTTCTAAAGCTGGTGTCCTCACAGGAATGAGCCCAGGATAATCTGGGTCTCAATTCTAGCTCTACCACCCAATGTCTGAGTGAGTTTGGGTGAATCAGATGCTGACTGAGACTGCAGTTTCTCATTTGTGCAATGGGTCAGAAATCTATTTTGTAGGTCCCTTTTACAGTATTTACTTCTTTATCAGCCCCTCACTGATTCTCATGTATCCCTTACTTCTTTCTACTTTAAATGGTCCAGGCAACAGGGCTTTCAATTCCAGTGCACCTGTGGCCTTAATAGAAAAGACCTCAGGTGTTGAATCCCTTTCCTGGAATGAAAAGTTCTTTTTCAATCTATGTTAATTTTAACTGATATATAAACACATATACACAAATATATATATATATATATATTCAGATCATGTTAAATATATCTATCAATTTTAACATTTATCATTTCTTCATGTTGAAGACTTTCAAAGTACTTTCCTCTTGCTTTTAGAAATCTAAAGTACATGATTGTTATTTCTAGTCACCATACGGTGCAATAGCACATCAAACTTCCTGCTCCTATCTAACTGTTACTTAGCACCCATTGATTAACCTCTTCCCATCACTCTACATTGTCCTTGGCCTCTGGTAACCACCACTCTACTCTCAACTGGAACACAAAGTTCTCAAGATTCAAATATAAAACATAAAATGCAGGGCATCCTACATGGAAACAGATCCTTTCTTCCAAACCATTCAAATTCTCTTTTGTTCTTCTTTCAGAAGTATTAAAAAATCTACTACAGCCTCTTAGCAGGATGCTTCTTGATATTTAAAAATGACCATGGGTATGGGTATGGTAGCACACACTTGTAATCCCAGGTACTCATGAGGCTGAGGCAGGAGAATTGCAAGTTCAATGCCAGTCTGGAAAATTAGTGACACCCTTTCTCAAATAACAATTTTACAAGGAGTTGGGGCTGTAGCTCAATGGTAGAGCACTTCCCTAGGATGCATGAGGTCCTGGGTTCCATCCTCTTTACTGAAAAATAAATACATAAATGCATAAATAAATGCATAAATAAATAAATAAACATGCAAATACCTAAAGGAATGGAAGTATTTGGGGTGCTATAGGTGCCTATTACCCTAATTCTTTGCTAACCATCCCTCAGAGGGTAACAAAGTAGCCAAAATATCAACTGCAAACTACAACTCTTACATGACACAATCTCTTCTTTTTATTTGAAAACATCCTGGGGACAAGAAGCAAATGTATAAAACAATTATGGCAGTACATAGGTATTGCACGAATTTATAGCAATGCTGCACTAGGTTTGAGAGCACTCATGGCCTGGGATGGATTACCATTTTGACAATCAGCAGATCAGTTCGTCAATGAACAGATGTCACCTCTGCCAATTCATTATCAGGCTCTGTGCTGGACAGGAATGGAAGTGATGAACGCTGCCTCAGGCTAGTGGGCTAGCAGGATCATCCAACAATGCCTGAGTGAGAGCTGACTATGGTGGAGGTGGAGCCGAAGAGTAACCACAAAGTTGGAGGAGGGAGGAGAGGTTATGAGAAGGACAGGCGAAACGGAATTCAACAGAATTTTCTTCATTAAATGCACCAGCATTTTTCTTAAGTGCCATTTTTTCCCATCTTACTTTCTAAATGATAAAACTTTCCATTGCCTAGATTTTGAACTTTCAAAGTAAAGAATATATAAAACTATAGGGTATGCATGCAGAAATTAGTCATAATTTTATATACTATATATTTTTTTGGGACTGAGGACTGATCCCATGGGGTTCTTAACCACTGAGCCACATCTCCTGCCCTTTCTAATTTTTTTTTGTGCTACCAAGGATAGAACCCAGGGGCACACAACCACTAAGGCACATCCCCAGCCCTATTGTGCATTTTATTTACAGACAAGGTCTCAATGAGTTACTTACCACCTTGCTTTTGCTGAGGCTGGCTTTGAACTTGCGATCCTCCTGTCTCAGCCCCCAAGCCACTGGGATTACAGATGTGTGCCACTGTGCCCAGCCTCATTCTATTTTTTGAGACAGGGTCTCGCTACATTGCTTTGGGCCTCACTAAGTTGCTGAGGCTGGCTTTAAATTTAGAATCCTCCTGCCTCAGCCTCCCAAGTCACTGGGATTATGGGAATGCACTACTGAGCTCAACTTCATACAGTAAATTTTAAAGAAACAGTCTTACTATATTGCCCAGTCTCTACCCAAACTTGTGGGCTCAAGGGATCACCCTGCATCAGTCTCCTAAATAGCTGGAACTATAGGTACACACCACTGTGCCAGGCAATCCCCTGGAATATTAGGATAAGACTTTAAGCCTTCAGAAAACGTTTTCCTGCATATTCTATGAAAATCAGAAGGACAGATGTAGTAACGGACTTCTTTCAGCATCAGAATATTTTCCATCCAATTAAACTCTAAAATAATACAGGTCTCTGCTCAGTGAGCACTCACAATATGAATATTTCCTATAATGGTGTGCTAATATTTTTACACGAAATTCATTACCCAAGACTACTAAGTAAATCTGTTTTAGATTACATGTAAGAATATTTTGAAATCATGTACACTTCAGCAAAGGGACACTGGTGTGGCACTCTTGTATCTTGGCCACTTTCCTAACAGAACAGCATCTTGCATTCCTATCACGTAAACATGCCTTGTCTTATACCTACCTGCCTCCCCGTGGTATTAAGTAAAAGAGTAGGAAAACTAATGAAGGAAGGTAGGCACACCCAAGAGGCTTACCACAGTCCATGGACTATGAGAAAAGTCAGAAGGGATAAAGTATATTAAGAGTCAAACGGCTGGAAGACTTAGGCTTTAAACCACAAATAAAATGACGATGAAATCTACAAGAAATGTTAGATTTTAAAACAAGGAAAATTTTGCTGTTACAAATGAGTATTAACCTGGCATAAGCAGACATGTGTCATTCAACACACAATTACAAATGCTGCCTCATGTTAGCCATGGTTCTAACCAGGCATAGGGAGTGCCACTGCCTGCTGCCATAAGTCCTGCTTCTGGGACCACTGCTGTGAGTAGCTTCAGACCACAGTTCCCAGCCACCGCGTCTGTATCCTCCTGCAGGGAAGGGAGGATTCTGTCCATCCTTTCTCAGATCCACACAAGGACCAACCTCAGATACTTCCTGTTCAACTAATTCTTTCACCAGTTCTGGTTTTCTTACCTGTTCCTGCCCTCAAATACCAGCAGTGACCGCAGCAACAGCTCCCTCCACTCACCTGCAGCCCCCTTCTCTCACTTGCAGCACCTCCACTTGCCTGCAGTCCCTCCACTCACCTCCCCCACCTCCTTATTTCTCCAACTCCCTCCTCTGGCCTCAAGCCCCTCCCTCTCTCCTCCAGTGCCTTCATCTCCCCTCCAGCCTCCTCCTCTCACCTCCAGTTCCCTTCTCTCACTTCCAGTAACTTCTCTCATCTCCAGCCCCCTCCTCTTGACCCCAGCTCCTGCACCTCCAGCCCCCTCCTCTCATCTGCAGCTGCCTTGTCTTGCCTCCAGCTCCCTCCTCTCACCTCCAGCCCCTTTCTCTCTCCTACAGTCCCTGTTCTCACCTTCAACCACTTCCTCTCACCTCCAGCCCCTTGCTCTCACCACCAACACCCTCACCTCCAGCCCCTCCTCTCATCTCCAAACCCTTCCTCTCACCTCCAGCCCCCTGCTCTCACCACCAACACTCTCACCTCCAGCACCTTCCTCTCACCACCAGCAACCCCTCACCTCTAGATCCCCACTCTCACCTCAAGCCCCCTTCTCTCAACTCCAGAACCATCCTCACAACTCTTGTTCCCTTCCTCTCACCTCCAGCCCCTTCCTCTCTCCTCCAGCCCTTCCTCTCACCTCCACACACTTCTTGTCACCTCCAGCCCCCT
>CM053417.1:3258074-3337187 GCA_028644305.1 Xerus rutilus
TCCTCTCTCCTACATCCCCCTCCTCTCACATCTAAGCCCCCTCCTCTCACCACCAGCATCCTTTACCTACAGCCCTCTTCTCTCATCTATAGCCACCTCCTCTCGCCTCCAGTCCCTTTTCCCACCTCTAGCCCCCTCCTCTCACCTCCAGATCCAACTTCTCATCTTCAGACCCCTCCTCTGAACTCCTGTTCCCTCTTCTCACCTCCTGTTCCCTCCTCTCATCTCCAGCTCCCTTCTCTCATTTCCTGCTCACCCCTCTCATCTCCAGCCCCCTCCTCTCACCTCCACTGGTCTCCTCTCACATCCAGCCCCACTCACCTCCACCTCCTTCCTCTCACCTCCAGCTCCCCCTCACCTATAGCCCCTTCCTCTCACCTCCAGCCCCTCCTCTCAACTCCAGATCCCTCCTCTTACCTCTTTTTCCCTCTTTTCACCTCTTGTTCCCTCCATTCACTTCCAGACCCCTTCTCTCACCTCTTTGTCCCTCCTTTCACCTCCAGCCCCTCCTCTCACATCCATCCTCCCTCTCTCTTGTCCACCCCTCACACAAGTATACCTTCCATCATAAGAAATCACTCAAATTCCTCCTGTTTGCTTGTTTTATTTTGCTAAGTATTATTGTCCTGTAGTGCTTTAAGGTATCATTTCATTATTTACTTACCAGTACATTTAAAATGTAATGTAGAAGGAAAATGTAATTCCCAATGCTGTACACTGTATGGTATTGTGGTTTATAACATACAAAGAGACCTACGATTGTGTTTATCAAGTGTCAAATAGCTCCACAGTATTATAAACAATTTATATTTTTTCAGAAACCTTTGGTGGGATGTCACATAGGTGTATAAAGAGGGTTTAGTGATATCTGGCAAGCTAATCAGCATTTTCCTGTAGGGTAAAAATGTATTTTCATTTTTCCACTTAAATGGGATATTGGTTTCTATTTTCTCAACACTATCTTTATTTTCAAGAAAAAAGTACTAAAGTTCTATTTTTAAATGTATTATTTTAATTTGCACATCATTACATGTCTGTGTCAGTTAAATTTGCTGTGTTTATTGCTTTGACACTTGTTTTCAAAATAAAAAGCCAGTCACCTGCATTTTTATTCTGTTGGAAAAATATGAATTATATTAAGAAGTAAAGTGTGTTCAGACCAGTAAATTGGTCATCTTCTTTTTTTCATTTTGATGGAAAATATATGTAGATGTTCTTTGTTTCATTTTTTTTTTTTTTTTTTTTTAGCAAAGATGTATTCCGGCCCTCCATTACTTACATCAACACTGCCACTTACCTACGGTCGGCGAAAGTATGTTCCTTATCTGAATCCCGTACAACTATAGTTTCTGCTGATTGTTTTTCAGTATGGAGTTGCTGCAGAAAAACAAGCATATTTAGATATATAAAATATATGTACAGGAAAATACTTGACATTTATAACATTATTAATTTTAGAAGTATGCTTATATCCAATGTCCCAACCAATCCCCTTATCAAAATTAGAAAGATGTTAGATTTTACAGATGTGAAAACTGAGGATTATAGAGATATTAAGATTTGGCCCAAGTGATAAAGCTGGTAAATCAAGGAGTAGATTTTCCACGTCTTGTTTCTGTATACTCCAGTTGCTATTCAGAAGTCAGTATGTTTTTTAAGAATAAGATCAGGTCACATCACTCCACTGCTTTCCAATGCATTTACAATAAAATGTTCATTACTATGAATCTCAAAGTTCTGCATAATCTAGCCACTGTCTGATTCCTGGATATTATTTTCTACTATTCCTTTCCATCTCTCACCCTATCCTACTCATATAACTTACTTTATTCCTTCCAACTCTCCAAGCTAACTACTACCTCAGGGCTTTTTACATCTATTGCATACTCTTCCTGAATCACCTTCCTTTCTTATCATCATGGAGGGAGTGTCAGCCCAAAAGAGAAATCATCAGAAAGAGACTTTTCCCAAGCACTCTGCTTGAATTCCACCATTGCTCACTAGCAATATATTCAATGTCATCATCTCCATCACACTTGTCAGTAAGTGCTTAGCAATTGTTGATGTCCCCTAATGTTTCCTTGGCACCTAGCATAGTACCTGGAACATAAGAAGTGTTTACTGAATGTGTGACTGGATGAATAAATTAACTTACCCTGAATCTATCCAATGAATTCTAAAGATTAATTTTTTCTTTTTTAGAGACAGAATTTCTGAGTGACATATTAGGAGAACAGTAAGAGAGGAACAGATTTTAGTATCAATTACCAATAAAAAAATGATACCTCAAAACTCACTTCAAAACAGATGCCCTTCCTTTTTTGACCTTCCAAAATGCTCACTTATCATGTTCCAGACACAGCACCTATCTATTTTATAGTATACCAAACCCACTTGTTAATGATTATGTATCTCTTTCAAGTGTATCTACAATCCCCACTAAAGATGCTCACCTTCTGAAACATGGGAACTAAACTTTCCTTATTCACATATTTACTCATATGTGGAACATTAGCAATGCTGCCCTGTGGCTGAGAGACCAATGAGGATGTCCATTCAAAGGAAGCCCATGTGGCCACACAGCATACTCACCTTCAAGACTTCAGATCTGAGGACACATACAGTTCCCACAAAATAAAATTGATCCTCCCAGAGAAGATTGTTGGCAATTGATGTCGCAGGGCAGGTGCATTTAGGATTAAATCCTCCAAAGAACACCAAAGATTCTACATGTGTGACAATATCATTGAAAGGTGAATCAGTTAAACCAAATGACAGACATACACGTACCACATCAGCATGCTGTTTAGCAGCCCATTGACAGTTTTCAAAATTTTGAGCCATGGGATTTTTTCCTAGCTTCTTTCTTTTCCAGCCACCCCACCCCACAGTGGTCCCCACCAAAATAAGGACAAATCATTTCTGACAATAAGTTGTTGTGAGTTCATGTTGGTCTCAGTCTTCTGCTATTACTTCATAGATGGATGTATCAATCTCCAAAAGAAATCTTGCTTCTTTCTCTTATATAGACCATATAGATATTGTCTGTGTGTAGTCAAGTAAGATATTTTAAAAAGGTTTCTTGAATTGATTTCCAATAAAAATGTGACTTCTATTAGCCAACCTTTTGTGGACTAATTTTTATTATTTATTGACTTATTCACTTGTTCATCTCTTATATCCTTGCCAAGATTTGGCATTATTCACACCTGCAATCTGTGTCAAGCTGTTAAGTGTATCTCAATGATAGTAGTGCAAGCTTGAAGCTTTTTTTTATTTCTTTGCTTATTTTGAGCATATTGTCATATATTTGTAAGCTATTTGGGCTTTTTACCTCGGATCCAAGCCCCAGATGTTTTATGATCCCAAACCAGTTAATGTAAATTATGTTAATTTCTCAGCTTACAGTTCCTGAAACTTCAAATATTGTAAATCAGGCCCCATATTCACACATGAAATAAACCTGGGATTTGATTTCCTATAAATGGCACATTTTTTGTCTGTTTAATTTTCTGAAGAGATGGTAAATTTACTATTCCTGTAGGCCAGGGGACACACTTTTACCTGATGTCTAGGTTTTATATATTGGTCCTTGAGAAGATTTTAGTTTCCAGACCCCAGGCAATAGAGCCTGTGTATAATTTCAAACCCAACCTGGACACGAAAAATTCCATTTCCTCACTACCATTGCTTTATCTTTTAATTTTTGTGTGCACATGGAGTTCCTTTTATTTGAAGCTTGGTTGTGCATTAAACTTCTTTCATTAAGTCTTAGCTAACATTGCCTTTTTTTTGTAAAAAGAGAGTCATCCATTTCTAGTTAAATCCACCATGATTCTATATGAGCCCCATGTTATAAATTTCACTACTAGTTATTTTAATATCTAATGTGTGCAGCCAGAAACTGTGACTATGGGGATATCATAGAATTTGTGAGTTGCAAGAGCAGGAGAACATTTAGTTAGTAATGAAAGGCTACACAACTCATGAATTTTATCTAGAGAAGATGAACTGAATTGCTTACCATTACAGATATGCTTGAGACTCAGGATGAATTTCACATACTCATAAGAAGGAGTATCTTCCAATTCAACATTTCCTCTTCTTAAATAACAGCAAAATTCAATGTGGTTTCCCACTAAAAGAGAACAGGAGCAAAAAGTACATTTTCACTGTACTGCTTTCTGCTGGATTATTTCCTATGACTAATGTGTTACTAGGACCAGATTTCACAGAACATTATTTTCTTTCCATGAACATTAGTACTCCCAGGGTCTTGCTGAGTTACTTAGGGTCTTGCTAATTTGCTGAGGCTGGCTTTGAACTCACCAATCCTCTTGCCTCACCTCTCAAGTAGGTGAGATTACCACTGTGCACCCCTGCACTCTTCATTATTTATTTAGCACTAATGCAATTATACAGATCCTGCACTTATGAGAGTCCATGATAAAGAACAAAATTTAGCAGAGGAGAGACTTTTTAATAATAGAAATACAATTTATGATATTAAATTAAATTAATATTAAGAACTACAGAACTACAGTGGCCCTAATCCATGTTTAAAAATTACTGCACTGAGTTTCACTTGTCTCTTAAAACCTAAAACCTTACTATTTAAGAAAAATATCTCTACCTGAGCATGCCAAAGGAAGTTTGAGTGCAATCTTACGGTAGACTTCATTTTTCTCTTCATCATGCAGAAGAGTCAGTAATTTTTTGCCCACAATATTTCTCTGGGAAGAGAGAAAAAGAAAAGAGGAAGAGTAAATTTTGTTACACGTGTTAATATTGATCATTTGCCCCATCTATTACCTCCAGTGAGTTTAGTCTGTGCCCTACCTGTGTGGTTACTCCTGTCGTACCTCACACAGTTTACATTACTCTGTCCTACGACCACTACCTCCTACCTTTCCAGAACATTCATGCAAGTGTCCCACATCTCCAGCAATTATTTCACTCATTGAGACCTCCAGTCTATCCCCGCTACATTTTCACTCTGCAATATCTCCCTCAAATAATCACCCAGAGAATGTGAATATACTACCCAGTTCAGGTTCCAGAGTCACTGTGATCATTTCCATATGCTCTGTCCCTCTGCCATGTTTGCCTGGGGAAATCTCCACTCTGGTTACTTCCAACTCTTTATCTATCCCACACCTTTACCCAAAAGACTTAATGTGGATGGTAAAAACGAACCAACCTAACAACCATGTGGAATAATGGGTACTCAACCCTGTCCCAAAGCATTTCTATTGCAATTTTTTTCTCTTACTTTCCAGTGTGACTATTTCTTGCCTTTTCTTCTTCCCAACCATCAAATCCCCAGCTGTCTGCATTATCAGCCGACCTGTCAGGTTACCATTTCCAGCATTATGGACACTATGTAAAGTTATTCATTTAAAAATTTGTGATGGGCTGTATATGATTTTATTTCAGTGCAAAATAGGAAAGGGAGTTATTAACACCTCCCTGCCACTAAATCCACCAACCTGTATTTTCTCATGCTTGGAAGCTTGCTCTATTCTTATGAATAAGCTCTCATCTAAGACTCACTCATTTACTTGTGCATTCAGTCTCATTCTCTCTCGACTACTCAAATATGTCATTCCAGAAATCCTAACCCTGGCCCCACATCACCGAGTTTTCGCTCTTGACTAGGTCTTCCTATAACCATGAGAATTTGCGTTGTACATGCTACTAGAGTTGTTGCCTCAAAAGCAAAACAATAAGAAAAATTAAAAACTACAAACCTCCTCTCCTCCAGCTCTAACTCCATTTCTCTGGTCTATTTTGGAGAAAAAAAAATCTTGAAATAAACTATATTTCCTGTCTAACTCTTTATTCACTTCTCATTTTCCCTTGAAACCACACTAAGCAATATTGTATCCTAACCATCCCACTGAAACTCTTTTTGTCAAGATCACCAAAGACCTCCATATTCCTAAACTCAATAGTCAATTTTCAGTCCACATTCTTTTAGATTATAAAGCTGACTTTAATGAAACACAAGAAGTGTATTCCAAGTGATGGTCCTCAAGTTTTGGGGGTGATATCCATCAGCCCTCATCTTGCTTAACATCTCAACACTTGAAGCAACTGATCCCTCTTTGCTTTTATTAATATTCATTAGTTTTTGGATTGATACCATTTGTACAGTGTGATATTTTGAACATGTATATACTTAGTAGTGATCTACTCAGGGCAATTAGTATATTCTTCATCTGAAATGTTTATCACTTCTTGGGGCTGGAGTTGTGGCTCAGTGGTAGAGTGCTTGTCTAGCATGTGTGAGGTACTGGGTTTGATTCTCAGCACTGCATATAAACAAAGTCCACTGACAACTAAAAAATATTTAAAAAATGTTTATCATTTCTTTATGGTGAATACACTCAAATTTCTCTCTTCTACTTTGAGATACACAATGCATTATTGTTAATTTTATTGACCATAAAACACCAGAATTTATTCCCCCTCTAATGTACCCATTGATTGAGCTCTCCCCATCCTTCCTCTCCACTATTCTCCCCAGCCTCTAGTAACCATGATTTTACTCTTGATTTCTATGGGATCAACTTTTTGAGGTGCCATTTATGAGTGAGATCATGTGTTGCTTCTCTTTCTGTACCTGGCTTATTTTACTTTTATTCTACTTAACATAATGCCTTCCAAGTCCATACATGCTCTCTCTAATGATAGGAATTCATTCTTTTTAATGGCTGAGTAGCATTCCTTTGTGGATATACACCATACTTTATCATTTGCATGTCAGTGAACATTTAGGTCAATTCCATATCCTGGCTATTGTAAATTGTAAAGCAATGAATTTGGGATTGCAGGTGTCTTTATTTTAAAAAATATTTTTAGTTGTAGATGGATGCAATCCCTTTATTTTATGTGGTGCTGAGGATCAAACCCAGTGCCTCACACATGCAAGACAAGTACTGTACCACTGAGCTCCAGCTCCATCCCTGCTGGTGTCTTTTCAACACACTGATTTCTCACCTATTCAGAGTAAAGTCTCCTTATGGTGTCCTTTATCACTCTCTGCTCTGGTTCCTTACTGCTCTTCACTCTCTTTCCTCCAAGTGCATCCCTAGTCACATCCAAGTACACCAAGAAAATACCCATCTTTGCTTCCTTAAATTTCTCCCTTCTGCTTTGATTGTATTCTTGTGTTTCTCATTTTTCTAATCAAAAGTATTTCATTGCTTCTTTTTAGCTATTCATAACATTAGCATTCATTTTTACAATGGTATAAAAGCATGAAATGTATCTTGTTTTAATTCAGTCCCCAGTACTTCTAATTCTCCTCTCCTACTCCATCCGTATCCTTCTGCTTTACTGATTTTTCTGCTATCTATTTTTTAATTAGTGTCTTGTGGATATGTGGATGTACATGATGGTGAGATTCACTGTGGTGTATGCATTTATGTACATAGGAAAGCTAGGTCAGATCTATTCCAGTGTCTTTCCCTATCTCCCTGATATTCTGCCACTGTCTTATTACCTGTTTATTATGTCTCCCATCAAAATGTAAATTGTCTTAAAACAAAGACCTTGTTTGACTATTCACTGCTGCATTCTCAACACAAGAACAGAGCTTGGCAAAAGTGAGCCCTCAATAAATATTAGTTGAATGAATAAATAATGCAGTGCCATGTAGCTGAAATATAGTGACACATGGACAAATAGAATATCAGATGTAGAAGTAATGTGTTTTTAATGATAGGAACAAAGTAATAAAGTATTCTTTGTAACTGAATAATAGCTTTGAGTGATGAATCACAAATTCAAATGAGTTTTTTAACTGATTAGTATTAATAATTGACAGTCAATAAATAGAAATATATTTTAAGGCCCATTTGTAGAAGCAGCCTATGAATTGGCCAATGCTCAAAGTAGCAGATAGATCCTGTCTCAATCAAGTAAAAGCTTGGCTTGACTGTGGATAGAATTATTACCTTAATTTAGCAAACAAAACATTATGAAATTAAAAGGCAATACATTTTGCCAGTGAAAGTCACAGTAAATTATTGCCTTCCTGAAAGAAGTTTAAATTTCTTTTCATTAAACTTAACTTACTCAATAAAAATGCCTTTATTGGTTTAGTTATAGAACACAATTTTAGCATAAAACCAACTTGTCTGTGATCAGTGGAGGCCACTCATTCATTCATTCATCTAACAATTATTAGACATCTGCTCTATGCCAGACATTATGCTAGGTGTACTAGCTCACAGAATCCCCAGGAGAGGAAGAATCATTCCTTCTTATTCATAAGGAAATTAAGGTTTGTCCAATTTGGGGGATTATAAAAGTGCAGAAATGAGATCTGCACAAAAAATTCATCCAGACCCTCATTTATTATTATTTTCATTACATTGTAGATGCCTCAAGTCCAATTTGGTTCAGGATCACACTGAACCATTTCCAGCATTATGGACACTATGCAAAGCTATTCATTTAAAGATTTGTGATGGGCTGGGGATATAGCTTAGTGGTAGAGTACTTTCCTAGCATGTGTAAGTCTCTGGGTTCAATGCTCAGCATTTCAAAATAAATAAATAAACGAACAAACAAATTATTGTCATGCTGAATACTTGTGAAAATTACAAAAAAAAAAAGAACCTGACATGAGATATAATTCCAATGAGCATACAGTCCAGCAGGGCAGATAAGAAATGCACAATTATGATGTGAATTATAAAATAGTACCATAACAGGAGATATGAAGTTCTAAGTCTTGTCAGTTTTTTCATTAAGAGAAAGAAAGATAGCATTGTCATTTAAAAGAATCAAAGTGATCTGAACTATCTTTTGATAGTCTACATTCTCATGGATGGGAATAGAGGCAGTGAGTTTCTCATTGGTTGTTTAAGGATGAGACTAGTGACAATAAATTTTACAATTAACCACCATCTAAAACAGAGGATGTAACAATCATTACAGTGACGCTGCTTCTTAGTGAGAAAAAAAGACAGAGACCTGAAAGCATTATCAATCTCGTGTTATTTTTGTAAATCTTTGATACTTCTTATTATTACTCAAGGCAGAAAGATCAATGTATCTAGACCTTATGAAGCAAAAATAAATACCAGTGAAAAATTAAGTAGGTTTTCTGAAAGCCAAGTTTGAATACCTATTAGTTTCACACAAATGGAAAAAAAAAATAAAGGAATTTATCCCACTCCCTGATGTTTAGAGTCTAGGCAAGAAGCATCTTCTTTTCTGCCAGAGATATTCACATTAAACATGCATTAGAAAACTGTTCAACTGTATAGGGCACAGGGAAGGATAACAGGCTCTGCAGGAGGTTCAAGCTGGATCTCGAATCAAATGAGACTCATCACTGGTAATTCTCTGCTATGCTGTGAGCTTCTCAGGGAGAACAAAGCCAACCTTACAATTACCACAAACTAACCATATACCTACCTTCAAAACTTGCTAAATTCTCTTGTTAAAATTTCAATGCTGAGAAACTCTTTCCATGATAAAGTATATGTTTTTAAAGTTTCATTTGCGTAAGAACTACACAAAAGGATATTTTCAAGGGGATGATGCAGTAGAGTGAGTAGGAGAGCAAGCTTCTAAGAACAGAAAGTAGTAACCACATGTAGCTATGAGCCATGACCACAGATGACTGACTATAAGGTTTCCTAAAGGAAAAACTGTGAAGGAAAATAAATGACTGGGAAAATAAGATGGCAGATCTCAGATGTAAGTTTAATACCAAGATGATTATAATTTTGCATTCTGCTGTCATGTATAACTAATTAATAAAAAATAAAAATGTTTATATATGTATGTTTATGTGTGTGTGTGTGTGTGTGTGTGTGTGTGTTACATTAAACTTGACAGAATGTTTGAGTTTTGGATTACTGAAAGAAATATTAGACACCATTTTATTTATGGTATGTATTATTACATGGTAACTTGGACACTTCCCATCTCTCTTCCATATCCCCTTGTAACCCATTAGTAAAATTTTACCCACCAAATACCTCAATTCCAACCTTATCCAATTCAGCACTATCTCTTGCCAAGAATGTTACCTGATCCCCATAGTCATTTCTTAACACATCAGAGTATCATAAAGCTTAAGTCAGATCATGACCCTTATATGTTCTAATCCCCTCAATGACTTCCTCTCATCTGAGAGAGAAAAGCAAAGTCATGACAATGGTCATAGGAAAGGTGGCTGGATCCCTAGTACTGTAGTGCCATCATCCCCTAGCTCTCCTCCTTTCACTCACAGTGCTACAGTCACACCATCTTCTTTGCTTATCTTTTCCACACCAAACACATTCCTGCTTTCAAGCCTTCATACATACTTTTCTTCTGTGCAGAACATACTTGGCTCCTGTTATCTGCACAACACACAAACTCACTCCATTCAGGTCTCTGTTGAAATGTCAGCCAATCAGGCAGGCCTTCATTAACCACACTATTTATGAGAGCCTGCTGTCCAGCACTAAGTTTTATTCTTCCCCCCATTTACATATGAGGAACTAAAGGTCATGTAGTTAGTGAGTGACAAAGTTAAATTTTAATCTCCAAGTTATTTGAATTCAGACACCAAGTTTTTCCACCCCATCATGCTATAAGTTTAGAGTTCTCCTAGACAGAGATGACTTTTAATGAAACTGTAGATTCCTGGGGTCAGGTACATACTTTTGCCTGAAAATGGTTTGATCTACATGTTAATGTAACATGGATGCCTTATAAAATCAAAATTGTAACCAAATCCTGGGATAAAAGATCATATATTTTTAAAAATTAAAAGTAGTTAGGACTTAATAATAAGATTTGAAATGTTGCATCAGGTATAGTCCTTTATAATCTTGTTTTATAAGAATAATATGTAACTTCATCTGGGTGTAGTGGTGCATGCCTGCAATCCCAATGATTTTGGAGGCTAAGGCAGGAGGATCACAAGTTCCAGGCCAGTCTGAGGAACTTACTGAGATCCTGTCTAAAAATGAAAAACGAAAAAAAAAAATGTCTGAGGATATAGTCCACTATTAGAGCTCCCCTGGTTAAAATCCCAAGTACTCCTTTAAAAAAAAGAATATATAAATTCGTTCCTAGTATGTTTTTTGTACAGATGTATTCATTGCACCTTTATTTTTATTTATTTGTGTGTGTGTGTGTGCACGTGCGTGCGTGTGTAGTGCTAGGGTGGAACCCAGGGCCTTGCATATACTAGGCAAGTAGTCTACCACACACCTGCATCCCAGTCCCTATGCCTTTATTTTATTTATTTATTTATTTATTTATTTATTTATTTTTTTGGTACTGGGGATTGAACTCAGGGGCACTCGACCACTGAGCCACATCCCCAGCCCTATTTTGTGTTTATGTAGAGACAGGGTCTCACTGAGTTGCTTAGTGCCTCGTCATTGCTAAGGCTGGCTTTGAACTCGCGATTCTCCTGTCTCAGCCTCCCTAAGTGCTGGGATTACAGGCGTGCACCACCGTGCCTGGCTCCTATGCCTTTATTATGAAATAAACTAATCTAAGGCAATGAAGTGTCAGGTTAACTAACTATGTTAGTTCCATACACATGTCCCAGATACCTTTACCTTATGGTGACACTGTGTGTGTGTGTGTGTGTGTGTGTGCCAGTGTGTGTCTGTGGTACTTCAAATGCTAAAGGGTGAAAGAGTCTCTTGAAATTGAAACTTTGAACAAAACACATAAAGAAATCGGGATAATATTATAACTAACACTATTACTGTAAGAAATGCTCATTTAATAGTAACAAGCTACCAATAACTCACATGGCTGTAGTATGTGATGTCACAAGAATCTGAAAAAATTTCAGGTCTTCACTATAAGAAAACTTCAACTGCAATGAATCATACTCACATTCTTGTTTAATGCAGATGTAATAAGACCCTTCCTCCTCTGTGATATAAATATTCTAAAGTCCAATTGTGTATGTGCATCTAATGTTTGTATTTTATTCAACTGTTTTTGCATCCTACAAATATAAGCTCAATGAAAAGATTTAAATTGTTTTTGGAAAGAAAAGAAAGGAAACGGGAGAGATAGATTCTACCATCTGTAAATAAAAAGAAAACAGTATGAAAACTTCATATGTGCCATGCAACATGCCAGCTGGTATGCCTTAATTAGTGAAATAAGCATCGAATCCACTTCCAACTTAATTATAGGGTAATATTACCAAACTCTTATTAATTTGCATGCTCCAAACTCAAGTGCTATAGATCTCTGGTTCAGAGTTTGACAAGTTCTTGAGACATTTCTGTGGAGTTAGGAATATATAATGAAAACAATAACACAGATATGATTAACATAATCCTCCAGTGATATATGTTTTAGGGGAAGAGTTTCTGATGTATTGCGCATGTGACTGGAATATGAAGATGTTGCTATAGACTGTTTCTCCAGAATTCATATGTTGAAAGCTACCCTTTAATGTGATGGTATTAAACAGTGGGCTCTTTGGGAGTGATTAAGACATAGTAGGACAGCCTTATAAACAAGTCCCCAAGGAACTCCCTTGTCTCTTTTACCACGTGAGGATAAAGCCAGAAGAAAACTGTCGGTGAACCACAAAGTGAGTCCTCACCAGATAACAAGTGGCTCCTTCATCTTGGACTTCCCACACAAGAAGTTTCTGTTGTTTATAAGCCACTTACTTTATGCTATTGTGTTAAAGCACCTTGAATGGACTAAAAAAGGCATGTGGTAGTCTCATATTTATAAGTTATAAATAATATCAAATAAATGTAATATATTTGATATATTAAGTAATATATTATGTAATATATTTGTTAAAGGTGCAGCCTGAAGATCCAGAAAAATCATTAGGAAGTCATGTGCTCCAATTCAATAGTGCTATGAATGGAGAAATCTTTCTGAGAAGGGTGCTGTGACGCACACCAAAAGGCTTAGGAATGAATGAGTGTTTTTGGACACCAGAGACACTGAGAATTAACGTGCAGGTATCTGCAGCAATTCTTACTATATGGCTAAGTTATGCAACTGCTTCTATGTTACTTTCTCTAAATTTGATCATAATTTGTTCTCCAACATAAAGATATTTTTTAAAATCCCACATCAGCCATGGAATGGATGCCATGAGAGAATATAAATGAACACCAGAATTCCTTCTTTAATCGATATTCAATGGACTCTGAAATCAAGCACTTATCCCACAACACCACCATCTCTTCTTGAAATAGTCACTCTGGAAAGTATGCACTGATTGTGAGGAGAATTTGTTGTTATGGATTTAAAACTGACAACCACTGGAGATGAGATTGAAACAGGCACATTTTGACAACATTGAGAATGTCTTTTCTGATGAATTAAATGTTCTTAAAATGAAATAATAAGCCCTAAACAACAAATGTGAATGGTCCACTTCCCCCAAACCTGGAAGAACTTACTGGCAGGTGGCCAAGGAGAGACATGATGTTTTCAGCCACAAACATGATCACTCCATCTGTGCTCAGTATAATCATAAAGCCATCCAGTGACTAATGAAGAGAGAAATATAATGTCATTAATTAGTGGAACAATAATAAAATGATAATTTTATTTCTAAATGCATAAATAATTACAATAACACACTGAAAATGCACTGTATTTCTTATATATCAATAAAGTAGGCACATACTTAATTAAAATTCCATTATTCTACCTCCTACACAGAATCTACTTAGCTTTGAGCATGAGATGTTTATCAAATGATGTGTCACTTAGGCAAACAAATTTCAGTGTACACCCAATTAACACAAAACTCTTCAACACAAGAGAGGAAGATGCATTTCCATGTGTAGGTTGTTTCACTTTAAGCATACTTAATTTCAAAAATGCTAAGAATATTTTAAGGGCACTTTGGTTTGTGGTTAGTTTAGTCATCTTGTTATAAATATGGATATTGCCATCACTTTCCTGTTGTATAATGGATTTGGTATACAGAGAAATGTCTCCTGGTAGAGAACAACTAAAATGATGAATAAAATATACAAAAACTCATTTTGCAAAATATGATCAAGCTTATAATAAAGCAAGGGAAGCAATCTGATATCTGAAATGACTAGAACATGACAATCGAGACATAAGGGAATATTGGTGCCTGTCATTAGCTTGGGAGCATCTGCCAAACACTGATGGCCTAGAACTTGTGGGTTAGAAAGCAAAGCTGAGGCCTATACATGGTGGGAAAAGAATTCGGAGAACATGGTATGAAGCCAAGTCTTCCATATGGAGATGTGTCCCTTTAGTAGGCAAAACAGAAACTCTTCCACAGCAAGGGGAAGCAGAGACTGTCTGCCTGGCTTAGCTTCAGTTCTAGGGAGAGTAGAAAAGAGAAAATTGTCTCCCCCAGGAAGGACTAAGTGGAAGCCCACATTCACACAGATACTACCCAACAACCAAGTCTAATATTTAGTTTAAAATGGTCCTGACCTTTGTTGTGTAATGAAATGAAAGCAAAAACACTCCTAGAGAGTTAGTTTGAAATGAGGGCTTCAGGAATTCATATAGACAAGGCAACAAATAATATGAGCTTATAGTTAAAACATTAATAGACACAAGATGAGATGAACTATTAAGAAGGAGAGGCTGAGCCAGGCACGGTGGCACACACATATAATCCCAGTACTCTGGGATGCTGAGACAGGAGAATTGCGAGTTCAAATCCAGCCTCAGCAATGGCGAGGTGCTAAGCAACTCAGTGAGACCCTGTCTCTACATAAAACACAAAATAGGGCTGGGGATGTGGCTCAGTGGTCGAGTGCCCCTGAGTTCAATCCCCAGTACCCCCCCCAAAAAAGAATGAGAGGCTGGAGAAATAATGAAACCCAAACTCATATTCAAAAAAGGAGATATTGGAATTATCACATCTAGAATATAAAATAAGTATAGTGTGTTTATTATACATGAATAACAAAGTGTACTGAAAATATGAAGGAACAAGACACTCAAAACTGATCAGAGAGATGTGAGGCATAAACAAAATATCTACAAATGACATTATAATAAAAAATAGAAACACAGAGGCTGGGAGCATTGTAGTTCAGTAAGTGGTAGAACACTTGCCTACCATGCATGAGGCCCTGGGTCCCATCCCTAGCACCTAAACAAACAAAAAACTCAATATATAGGCTAAATATGAATTTAAACCACAGCTAGGAAGAAAATTTTTGAACCGGAAGATGCAGTTGAAGAAAAGACTAAGATTGCAATACAAGGAGATTTATAAATGGAAAATAAGAGAAATTTCATGGAGAGTGAAAGTCCAGCATATGTCTAAAGGACTTCCAGAGAGAGAGATCATAGAAGAAAGAAGAAATATTCAAAGAGACATAGGCCAAAATTTTTCCAGAAGTCCTGAAATACACCCATGATGAGATTTGGGGAGCCCAAATAATTGTGAGAAGAATTCTACATGTGGATAGAGTCATCTTACTAAACAAAACAGAAAGGAAGGAAGGGAGGGAGGGAGGGAGGGAAGGAGGGAGGGAAAGAGAAGGAAAAGGAAAGGAAAGAAACAAAAGAAAAACAAAACAAAACAAAATGAGTGTTGAGTAGAGTGTGAAGAAATTGAAATCTCTGCACTGTTGGTGTACTTTGAAAAGAATTGAAAGCGGGGATTACAATAGGTATGTCTCCATCTATGTTAACAGCAGCATTATTCATAATGGCCAAAAGGTGGAAGCAACCTGCTATGGTTTGGATGTGGTTCGCCCTCCTAGGGTTCACGTGTTGGAAGCTTGGTTCCCAGTGTGGAGGTGTGGTGGTGTGAGAGGTGATGGCACCGTTACAAGGTGAGGCCTAGTAAGACATCACTAGTCTTTGGGAGTTCTGTTTTTTAGGAGGAACTAATGTACTTCTCATGGGATTCTTATCTGTTTTAAGGACAAGGCTGTTATAAAAGAGTAAGGGGAGGCTGAAACAGGAGAATCGTGAGTTCAAAGCCAGCCTCAGCAACGGTGAGGCGCTAAGCAACTCAGTGAGACCCTGTCTCTACATAAAACTCAAAATAAGGCTGGGGATGTGGCTCAGTGGTCAAGTACCCCTGAGTTCAATCCCCAGTACCCCCCCAAAAAGAATAAGACTGGTCCCTCCCAGATCTCTGGTTTTCTCCCCATGTCTCCCTTCCACATGCCCCATTGTCATACTATCTGCTATGTGATACAGCCCAGCAGCCTCTAAAAAGAAGCAAAACCATTAGAACACTGGATCTGAGGTTTCAGCCTCCCAAGCTGTAAGCTAAATAAACCATTTTTTCCAATGTCAGGTATTTTGTTATAACAATAAAAATGGATTAATATACCATCCAAATATCTGACAAATAAATGGATAATCAAAATGTAGTACAATATTCAACTAGACAGTATTCAGCTATAAAAGGGAAGATACTTTTGGCACATGCTACAACATGGATGAACCAAAAAGGCATTATACTGAGTGAAGTAAGCCAGTCAGGAAAGAAAATATACTTTATAATTATATTGTATGATATTTGTGGAGGAGTCAAATTCATGGAGACAGATAGTAGAATAGTGGTGGCTAGGGACTGTGGGGAATGGGTGAGGCAATGGGGAGTTATTGTTTAACGGGTACAATTTCAGTTGGGCAAGATTTTTAAAACTGAAAATGCATAGTGATGATAGTTGCACAAGAATGTGAATGTACTTTAAGTCACTGAACTCTATAATTAGAAATGGATAAATGTTAAGATTTCATGTTATATTTATTCTTTTATACATATCATGTTACATATATGTCTGTGTATATATATATATATATATATTTAACCACAAAATAGGACAAAGAAGAAATAATTATAAAAATCATAAAATATTCAAAATGGAATACTTTTTAAAATATTTATTAAGATGTGGAATGTGGGCTGGGATTGTGGCTCAGTGGTAGGGTGCTTGTCTCACATGTGTGAGGCACTGGGTTTGATCCTTAGCACTACATAAAGATAAAATAAAATAAGGATATTGTGTTCATCTTTAAAAAATCTTTTTAAAAAAGATGTGGAATGTGGCGGAAACAACACTTAGAAAATGTTAGCCTAAAATGTATATATTAGGCAAAAAAGGTTACAAATCAATGAGAACAAAAATTGTCAGGTAGAAAACAAAAGAATAAACTCAAAACGGCAGAAGTAAATGAAGTTAAGAGCAGGGAATAATGAAACTTTAGAAAATAAAGACACAAGAGAGACAATCAAGAAAGTCAAAAGTCAACTCTTTGAAAAGAACAATGAAATTGACAACTGCTGGCAAGATGCATCATGTGGTGAAAGCACAAACACTATTAAAGAAGCTTCAGACATGACAGATAGAACAAGAGATATTATGAACAATTTTATGCCAATAAATTTTAAAGCAGTGGAATAGACAAATTCTCAGAAAAATATAAATTACCAAAGATGACTCATGAAAAGTATAAAATATGAACAATCCCAGGATATTAAAGCATTGAGTCATTGGTTGAAAATATTCTCTTCTCATTTGCTATGATTTGGATATGGTTTGAGTGTATCCCAAAAGTTTCATGACCTGAAACTTTAGTCATCAATCTTGTGATTGTGAAAGGTGGTGAAAGCTTTAAGAGATGGGGCCTTGGAAGGTGATTGCATCATGGGAGCGGGGTACTGTCATCGGAAGAGATTAATGTAGTTCTTATAGGACCCTGGTTTGTTCCTGGGAGAATGGCTTCTTTTATAAAAAGAACAAGCCTGTTCCCTGAATCTCTTTGGCTTCCTGTCTCACTACAGGACTTCAACCTCTCCTTGGTTCTCCTGTCATTGTGATGGCATCTACCATGTGAGGTAGCCAAGGTGGCCCTTGCCAGAGAATCAACTGATGGGGCTGCACGATCTTGGACTTTCAGCCTCTAAAACTTTAAGCTTAAATATACCCCTTCATAAAATACCCAGCCCCAAGTTTTTTGTTATAGCAATCAAAACTGTCAATATATTAGCTTTGTAATGACATTTCTTTCATAGAATACATGTACCATACACAAAAAGGAATTCAGTGTTTTGATATTATATGTTAAATATAGAATATCCAAATATTTAAAATAAGAGAGAATATATTTATTACCATGTGGTAAGTAAAGATTTCTTAATAAAGTAAATAGCTTGCAATTAATAAGTTACTTTAAAATTAAGAATTTCTGTCAAAGGCTCCATCAATAAGGTGAAAGGGTAAGCTCTATACTCGAAGAAACTTGTAACACATAACTAGCAAATGATCCATTTCCAGAATCTATTTGTAAAAGCTCCAACATATGATCATTACACATTATAAATACATTGAAATATCACACATAGCCTGTAAATAAACACAATGAATTTAAACTTTAATTTTACTTTGTGGTTCTAGAGATTGAACCCAGCACCTCACACATGCTAGTTAAGTGATCTACCACTAAGCCACATCCTCAATCCCAATCAAATTGAAAAAAAAATGATTAAGGAAATGGAAATGCTAACTACCCTGATGTATCAAATTATCACCCTGTGCCCCATAAATATACTATTAATATAATAATTAATAAAAATAAAATATAAAATACTCAATAAATAATAAATGGGTATAAGAAGCCATGTAAAAAGACTTCATTAAAAAGCCCACAATTTTAAAAAATTAGTACCAATGTAATAAAAGCCTGAACAAAGGCTAGAAGCAATTATCTCATAGAAGAGAAAATACAAATGGCTTCAAAACAAGTGAAAAGATGCTCATTATCATTCATAATGAGGAAAATTCCAATTAAACAAGAAGATACCCTTCCATTCCCACCAGATTGACAAAACATTAAAAACCAGGCAAGAAAAATTATTAGAAAGGATATGGGGCAATAAAAACTTTCATGCAGGGACTATGTGTACCTTAGTGGTAAAGAATTTGTCTAGCATGCATGAGACCCTGGGTTCTATCTCCAGCATCTTTATCTTTAAAAAAAAAATAAAGAACTTTCATCCCTTGCTACTAAGAATATAAGACAAAACAGCTGCTGTCATGTAGAGGGAAATCATGTTTCCATTCCAACCTGACCCTGAACAATCTCATCTAGAAACACCCTTTAAAAAAAAAATTGTATTTGGGCAGAGTGGTGGATGCCTGTAATCCCAGCACTTTGGGAGGCTGAGATAGGAGAATCGCGAGTTCAAAGCCAGCCTCAGCAACGGCGAGGTGCTAAGCAACTCAGTGAGACCCTGTCTCTACATAAAACACAAAATAGGGCTGGGGATGTGACTCAGTGGTCGAATGCACCTGAGGTCAATCACCTGGGTACCAAAAATATATATATTTGTAGTTGTAGATGGTCAGATGCCTTTATTTTGTTTCTTTTTATGTGGTGTTAAGGATCAAACCCAGTGCCTCACACATGCTAGGCAAGTGTTGTGCCACTGAGCTACAGCCTCAGCCCTAGAAACACTCCTGTTCATGTCCAACAGGATTTATGGACAAAATCATCAAGCCAGTACTGCTTATAGCAAAAATCGACACCTAGGCCAGGCTCAGTTTGGGCACTTCCTGAAGATACACACCCCACCTCATCCCATACTCACTTCATCTGCCTCAGTGCACGGAATCTGGGTACCCCACTGGATTCCTCAAAGGGTCAGGTAACCCAAAGGACAGTACTTAACAACTTGTGTGTAACTTTTGGTTAATGATAGGAGACAGAAACTGGTAAATACAGACTACAACAAGGTATGGAGGCTTCACGCAGTTTAAATGGAAGAAGTCTCATGTGACTGAACAAGCAGCTATGTGTTCTTGTGAAGCGGTATCCAGCTTACTAATAAACCATCTGATATTTCCTTACCTTCCTTCCCTGCCTTACTTTTCTTTTCCCCTCACACTCACTAGGCTGAAATTGCATATCTCACTAAAATCTTTACATGGAGTTTTGCTTCAGTTTCTGCCTTGTAGGGAACATGAGATAAAACAGATTCAAAATGCCCAGTGCGGCAAACAGGAAGGAAACACCAGAAGCTAAGTCATTGATGTGGAGACTGCAAAATAAACATTAAATCATAGAAAAATGCATAAAATATAACTCCTTTTAGACAAAAGTCAAAACCATGCAAAAGAAGATTTAGAGATACTTACACATGTCCTAAAAATACAAAGAAAAGCCAGGGAATGATTGACACAAAATGGAGGAAATGGGGGAGAAGGAGGCTATGATAAAAGGGCTTCAAGGTATCAACATCACCTGTACTATTTAACTGTGAATATATATTGTGTGCATTCCTGTAAGATAAATTTAAAATAAAAAATCTTGTTAAAATGAAATGTTTGGTATTTTCTATTTGTCCTATTCATCTGTCATCAAAAACTGAACTTCAAAAAGGGATCTTATGGACATGTGATTTCAAAAAACAATCTAGGCATATCTGGTAAGGGGGTTTGCTCTTCTAATCATTCTGTGTATTCCTGCTGGCTTTTTGAAACTTTTATCAGACTTTATTTACTGAGATGGTTTGCTCTGAGTGACCTTTGTCTCCCATGAGCTAGAGTATGGGTGGAGTAAAAGTCGTGTCTCAGCTGTGCTACTCATGAACTCTTGGATTAGGGCAAGGTGCAAGGTCTCCAAGGTTTGGTCTCTTCTTTCCTACAGCAAAAAGGATCAACACTATGAATTTCATTTAACTGTTGTGAGGATGAAGTTGACTACTCTACCTGAGAACATCAAGTAGATTGTTGTGCAGATGTCAGGAAGCTCTTACCTTTGCCGAGTAGTGTGCCAAACAGGAAAGAAGCATTCAAAGCCAAGTCACTTACCTGAAGTACAGATGTTCCTGGGCTTACAAGTTGTCATGTCCTAATACACCCATCATCAATTGAAAATATCATAAGTCCAAATGTATTTAATATGTTTTACCTACTGAAAACTCATAGCTTAGCAACACAGTACACTAAGGTCGGCTTATTGATTACTTTCACTGTTGTGTGGCTGGCTGGGAGCTGTGCTCACTGGTGGATGTAGGGGAGTATCTTGCCCATGAACACTAATCCAAGTTATGGAGTACCTATATAGGGCCTAAGAAACAAAAGGCAAACTGTTTCCTTACTTATATGCAGAAAAAGCTCTCCTCAAACTACTCTCCCTCTTCCCAGATTCTCTGACATTTCCATCTCTCTGCTTGAAGTTGGTTATGATTAGTTAGAATAAGCTAATATATTTGTTTTGTGAAAAACTTCACTATGAAAGAACAAGCTTTTCCAGAGAGCTTACTAAAGTCTAATGGAGGGGGAAAATGAAAAGGAGGAGTCAGGCACTGTGGTGTACCCTGTAATCTCAAGTACTTTGGAGGCTGAAGCTGAAGAATTGTAATTTCAAGGCCAGCCTGGGCAACTTAGCAAGACCTTGTCTCAAAGTAAAATTTACAAAGTAATGGGGTGTGTAGCTCAGTGGCAGAGTACTTGTGTAGCATGCACAAGGCCCTGGGCTCAATCCTCAGTACCATGCACACAAATAAGCCCCATATATTCTGCACTTGTGTATGTAACCATCACTGCAGGATAGAGTTATGCTTTGTCTAGTTTCTGATGTATTTCAAATGTGTATCTGGTTTCATTAAATGAATCACAGGATTTCTCATATAACATGTTTGAGGCTTCTCCATATCAAGTATTTGTGTAATATCCCCTAAAACAAAATCTCTCTAATAAAAGTACTTAAAGAAAGATGGTCTCACACCCAGCAGAACACTGACATCAAATGAAGCACAGACATCAGTGACTTTGTGACTTATGACTTTGTGACTCTATGATGGTGCAAAAGAAATGTGCGTTCAGTAGAAACCTTTCAGTACACTGTTGAATACATTTCATGATGCTCAACACTTGATTAGAAAATAGGCTTTATATTCAGTGATTTTTGCCCAAGAGTAGGCTAATAAGTGCTCTGAGTCATTTAAAGTACGCTAGGCTAAGCTATGAAGTTAGGAAGGTTAGGTGTGGTAAATGCATTTTTGACTTACAATATTTTCAACTTACGATGGGTTTACTAGGATGTAACCCCATTATAAGTCATGCAGCAACTTTGTTAAAAACTGATTCCATTCATCCATAGTCAGTGGAATCTTGCTCTCAGCATTGCAGTTGGTTTTGAAAAGATTCACCCACACAATGCCTTTCTCGGACCCCATTTTGATTAATGATCATAATGTTGGATGTCAGCCGGTACAACAGAAGGTAAAGGTCTGAATTCATAACTTCTGAGCATCTATAATATGTGCCAAACACTGCACTACAAAATTTGCAATGTTGTTTTTACCTTCTTGTCAGGAGAACTTCGTGAAATAGAGATGACTTTACTCAGTTTAAAGATGAAAGAATCAAGGCTCAGAGATGCTAACTCACTCAAGACACGTAGTGAATAATTGACAAAGCCAAAATTTGTATCCCTATCTTTCTAACTCAAAGGACAATGGTCCTCCAGGGTACAGCTTGTGGCCTTTGAACTTAGTGAAATTATGAAGTTTTATTGAGGTAGGAATCACAAACATTTCATGTCCTTCAGAAGAAAAATAATGACTTCAATTTTTATTCATTAGAGTCTAATGATATGTGTTGGATAAATAACAAATATTCAGTAAACTTGCCCATGAATGCAGACCAGTACTCGTCCATAATTTTTGTCATTCATAATCAGTGGTTATCAAAACAGTTGGCATAAGAAGCATGTGGGGTGCCTGTGATGCAGATTCCTGACCTAATAGATCAGAAATGCTAATTCAAACAGCGTAAGTTGGAGCCTAGGAATCTGTATTTATCAAGCTCCTTACATAGGTCTCCCAGCCTCACTTTGACAAACACCATGTTTATTCTTGTATTGTGTGTATTGTACATATGAAGTAACAAAGAACAAAAGCCCCCTTACCTGTAGTATCATTTGGTTAAAGTCTCCGTAGTTACGAAAAAATGGAACCCAACTTTGTTTATCTCGAGAGTCTCCAGGATTGAATTTTACTTTTTAGAAAAAAAGAATAAAGCACACAACAACGTCACATTAAAATAATTAGCTATAGGTTTTAGTTTTTTTCAGAGTTTAATTAAGTTTATAGAAAAGATTCATGAGAAAATGCTAAGTGTTAATGAAGGATCTAATGCAGACTGACTAATGTTTGTAAGTGATGATAAACATGAAAATACTGGGAGTTGAAAAAGATCTTGAAGATCATCCATGTAAGTTTCTCCTCCATACATTATGACCTATGCCACAATTTATGCTTTTTGACTTTTGGTTCTTTTCTTCTTTTGGGTTCTAAAACCCAATATCCATAATGTATCAGATAAAGTCAGGAACTCTAGAAAGATCCAGATACCCAACTCCTGGCTAAAATATGAAATTCCACTCTTGAGTTCCGTCTAGTTAAGGTTTGAGCAAGGGCCCTTACCTGGAGTGTCTTTAAGCCTTATCTGGTATCTGTCCAAAGCACCTGACACTACTCTATCTCCAACACATCTAACCCATCCTTCAAGGTTTTCTGCTTTTGCAATGAGCACTGTTTCTGCTCCTGGGCTCACTAAGAGCATTTGCTGTCCACATGTGCCCATCTACACCTCTCCCAAACACATCTGCTCTGCTAACTTCATCAGCAAAGGGACTTCACGATCATACTGGAGAGTAGATTTGGGTAAGACGGAAGTCACGCATGAGCTGAAGAGCTGCAAAACCCTCATTAAAGAAGGAATAATAAGAGTGAGTGTGAACTGGTGGGAAATAGAAATGATATAAAAAATAAACCACACTAACTGCACAACTGCCAGTTGTGTGTCCCAGCTTAGAAACTCAATTCTGGGCACAGGTCTTCCAACTTAGAAAATGAATCATGATGCTCCCCCATAGTCAATTTCTGAAGTCATTTCCCCCTTGCCTCTCAGTTTCATGTAGTGACTTCCATCTCCTTTTCTTCTTGCAATGAAATAAAAACAGATAGGCAGGACAGTGTACATATTGTCAAGAAAGGAAACCCAATGTATTTTATCAATAAATTATAAATGACTTTTATATTTTACTATTAACTATGAACTTGTCATTTTATTTAACAGGTATTGACAGAGCTCCTTCTATGTGTTAGAATGTTAGAGGCTCAAGACATAGTATGAGCCAAACAAAAAAGTTACTGTCTTTTTGTATCTTAGAGACAGGGCAGGATAAACAGAGGAGTGACACATAGACACTGGAATAGATAGTTTCATATAGCTGAAAGTACAAGAACTGAGACTGGGTGATCCAGGAAAGCCTTACTGAAAAGGTAACATCCGAGATAAGATTTGAATGACAAGAAGGCAGTCAAAGCATCTGTGACAGGGGAAGCAGAGAGTGTAAAGTGAAGCAGGAAATACGTTTGTCCATTTAAAGAAAACAAAAGTGGCGAGAGTGGCTTCAGTGAAATGGACATCTAGTGTGTAACAGGAAATGAAGGCAGAGATAGAAAAAGCTGTAGCATGTAGGGTATATGGTAAGGAGTTGTTGAATTCTGAGTAAAACGTGAAGTGCTTTTGAGCAGGAAAGTGATAATGGTGGGCTTGAAAATCTCACTATAGTAGTTTGTGCAAAACAGAATCAACAAAGCATGGAGCAAGAGTGGAAGCAGACAGTCTAGCTAGGAAAGTCCTCGAAAAGTAGGAGATGAGCTGTTGGTGAAAGGACACAAAATTTCAGTTAGGTAGGAGGAAGAAGTTCAGGAGATCTGTGCAGCATGGGGACGACAGTCAACAACAAGGTAGTGCATACTTGAGAATTGCTGAAATTGTAGATTTTAAGTGTTCTTACCACAAAATATGAGTATGTGAGGTAATGCATGTGTTGACAAGCTTGATTCAGCCATTGTGGTGTATACACATTTCAAAACATCATGTTGTTCACTATAAATATATGCAATGTGTATCTGTCCATTAATGGAAGAGAAAGAAAAAGGTAAGCAGTGATGGTGGTGTGGATGAGGGTGGAGCATCCAGGCTCTGCAAGCAGTGAGAAGTAAAGGGATTTGAGAGCTCTTTTAGAAACAGAAGATAAAAGGATTTGCTCAGTGAAGTGGAGGAAATGAGAGTCGAACCTTCCTTCCTCTGCGAAGTGGCAGAGGTGTTCTGTAATGCTTTGGACTTATCTCCTTTTGTAGGGTAACCATGACGTTGCAGCATTGCACGCAGCTCCTTAAACAGGTTCTCGATCCTTTCCTTCTTTTCCTTTTCAGGTTTAGAAGGAGGATCCCTAATTAAACAAAGAATAATTAGGGTTAGTAATGGCAAGGATGGGACTAGGAATTCAGATGGTGGAACAATAAGAAGGGAGAATAAGAAGAGAGAAATGTAAATGTTTCTATCAACACTTAAACAAAAATGCAGTCCCTAGATGAATAATAACTGTAACAGCTAGGCGTGGTGGTGCACATCTATAATCCCAGCTACTATAAGCAGGAGGATCATGAGCTTGAGGCCAGCTTGGGAAAAATAGCAAGACCCTATCTCCAAACTACAACACACTATTGCAATTAAAACAAACAAGTGAAAACAAAGTTCATCACCCTTAGAGTGTGGTGCTTTTGCGGGTAGAGATGAAATCCTGGCGCAGAGCCTGGCATAGTGGGGTAAGAATTACATAAATTCATCCACATTAATTTGAATTTAATTGTGTGCCTTTGCTCTACCATATATTCTTACCTGCCTTAAGAAGAGGAGTTCTGATTAGGGACAATTCTTTCCAAGCATCTCTACTTACTCAAGAGGCTCTCTCAAAGTCAATGCTACTTATTATTACAGAGACGGTTGAATGATAAAATATTAATTTAGGGGTATTTTTCTTTTAAAAACCACAGATCATACCAATTTTTTGATAAAACTTTTTTATCAGTGCAATTGAATTTATTTTAGGTGTTTGATTTGGAAACCTAAGTTAATTTATTTTGTTAAATGTAAATGAATTGAAGCTCTGGGTAATCCAAGCCTGGAAATCAGACTTCTAAACTTATCATGGAGTATATACCATCAGTTATTTAATAACCATTTACTCAGCATCAGCCCTAGGCAGGGAGACTGTGAGGCACATTAGTAATGTGCTAAGTATTACAATAGAGTTGGGGCTGACAGGTATATAAAATCCACAGGAGAGATCACATTTCCCTGAGTGAGTTAAGGTTCCCTATTGAAGTAAGAGTTTATTAGATGTGTAATGGGAAGAAAGGGCAGAAGGTTTTGACATGAATATCAGTCAGTAATGAATTCATACCTCTTCGGATTATTCCTTTGATCCTCCTCCATTATTCAATGAAGTAATGAAGGATTCTGCAAACAAAATAGAGCAATAGTTTACTAAGAAATCAGCCTATGATGAATCACAGTAAAGCAGTAAGACTAATCAAAATCCTCAGTTGCAAAACACTTTGCCCTCAAGGAATGCCTACTTCTTCTAAAACATAGGATTTCATTAATTGCCAACAACCCCTTCATATGACATGTAGATACTGATGAAGTCTTGCTTTACTGTGTGATTTCCCTCATGAATACTTTCAACAATAACATTAAAATGATCACATGTTTAAAAGTTATTCTGTTAAGTTACACAACTTGATTCAAAGGCCAAGTATTCATTGACCAGGCATGGTGGTGTGTCTGTGGAAGGATTGCTTGCACCTTGGAGTTGGAGTCCAGCCTGGGTTCAACAGAAAACAAATCAAATAATTGCAGGTTTAATTTCATACCTTTACATTCACTTAGCCTTTGCTTACTTCAAGAACACTTAAGGAAACAAAGATGTAGAGTGAGAGTCCTACACCTAGTAGGTACACGAAACTCAAAATCTACATTTAATGTTGATGTCAGAGAATGAAAAGCACTGACACTAATATATAGGTAAGTAAATGTATTTTTTCTCTTTTTCAATTTCTTTAGAACCTAACTGACATGAAAGAAAAATGCAGACATTCTCTAACTTGCAATTGTTCAACTTAGAACTTGGTTTACTTAATGATGGTGCAAAAATGGTACGCATTCAGGACAAACCATTTAACTTTTAATACAGTATTTAATAATTGCATGAGACATTCAAAACTTTATAAAAAATAGGATTTGTGCTAAATGATTTTTCCCAACTCTAAGCTAATGTAAGTATTCTGAGCATGTCAAAGGTAAGCTAGGTTAACTGTGATGATTGCCAGCTTAAGTGTATCATTTTTGATTTAGATCATTTCAACTTATGAAAGGTTGATGGGATGTCACCTCATCATAAGTCAAGGAACATCTGCACTGTAAAATACAGTGGAACAAAACTTATGAAAATAATATTCCAAAAGACAGGAGGGTAGAAAATCTAATCTACCATTCTAAGGTTCTTCTATTATACATGAAGTGACAACACTAATTCAGGGAAGTCTGTCATAAATTAAAGATGTATACTATAAACTGCCTAGAGCAACAAATAAAAGATTCAGAGATACAGATTATAAATAAAATGAAGAAACAAAATAGTCTACTAATTAAATACTCATTTAATCCAAAAGAAAGCAGAAAAAGAAAACAACAAAAACAAAGCTCACATAGGATGTTCAGAAAACATATAGTACGATGATAGGCTTAATCCTAACCATATTAATAATTATATTAGCTGTCAATAGACTAAAAATATAAGCTCAGGAGTTCTCAAGATGAAATTTGAAAATCAACACCAAACAAGGTCATTGTAAAGACACAGACAGGTTCAAAATAGGACAGAAATATAAAATACACACACACACACACACACACACACACACTGCTTAGCCCTAATGATAAAAGGCTTTAATGGCTCTTTTAGTATCAGACAAAGTAGACTTTAGGATAAGGAATATACTAGGAAAACGGGAGCATTTCATAATGAGAAAATAAGTCAGTCAAGATGGCCTAGTGAGGTTACATTTAACTACAAAGCTTTACAATGAAATAAAAACTGGCAGAATGGAAAGAGGAAATAAACAGATCTACAGTTAAGAGTTGGTGAGTTCACTACCCTTCTCAGTAATCAATAGAAGTGGTATAAAGAAAATTATTAGGGAGAGTTGAAGACTTACAGTACCATCAGCGAAGTTAACTTCATTTGAGTTTACAGAATATATCTAGGCAACTGTAGAACACATATTACCTGCCATATGGAATGTTCAGTAAGGTAGAGTTAAAGGGCCAGGATGTAGCTCAGTGGTAGAGCACTTGCCTGGCATATGTGAGGCTCTCACTTCAAACCTTAGTACCACAGGGGGAAAAAAAGATTCAACATATGCTGGGACATAAAACAAGATTCAAAAAATCTAAAGTATTTAAGTCATACAGATTATGTTCTCTGACTATTACAGAAGTAAATGAGAAATCAATAATAAATGAATAAACAAATACATCAATCCCCAAATATTTGTAAATTAAACAAATCACTTCTAATTTATCTGTGGCTCAAAGAAGAACCTCCAAAGAAAATTAGAAAAATATTTCCAGCTGACTATGAAAATTAATTTTAAACCTCAAAACATTAACAATATGATGGCAATTTCTTAAAAGTATATAACTATATTGTATACATTTTCAAATCCTTTTCTCTTCTTCTTCTTCTTTTTTTAACTAGAGACTAAACCCAGGGACACAACCATTGAGCCACATCCCCAGTCCTTTTTATTTTTTTTATTTTGAGACAGGGTTTCCCTAAGTTTCTCAGGGCCTCACTAGGTTGCTGAAGCTGGCCTTGAACTTGTGACTCTCCTGTCCAAGGCTCCTGATCTGCTGGAATTACAGGTGTGGACCGCCAGACCCAGTTTCCTTTTTCATACTCTTAAATAGCATTTATAGGTTTCTTCACATAGAAAAAAACTATACAGGGTTTCGTGGTTAATTTAACAAAAATTAAAAGAACCATTAAACAAAATAATAAGGCTATATTGAAGCACATGAAAGTAAGCCTAAATAAATGGAAAGATATGCCAAATCTGTGGAAGGAAGTCCCAATATCATAAATTTATCTCTACAACTAATCTACCAACTTACATAATTATGATCAAATCTCATTAAGTTGATTTTGAAGTGTTCTCCTTTTCCGTGAAACTGTACAAGTTAAATTCAAAGTTCCTGTGGAGCAGAAATATTCATGATAATTCTGAAGAATGACAGTGTAAAATAATATGTGCATACTGGACCTCAGGGATTATGAAAAAGCTATAATATTTAGTTATAAGACATATGGAGAGAATAGCAGAACTGAAGAGACAACACAAGAGCAGATACATGCATCAACTGAAATTTGATTCATAACAAAAGAGGTATTATAATTTTGATATTTCTACCATAAAAAGAGAGACAAAGTTTAATATAGCTCTTTCTGTGTTGGAGCAATGCAATTTGTTTGCAAGTTTTTTAATATAATGCTACAGATTGAACCCAGAGGTTCTCTACAACTGAAGTAAACATCCAGCCCTTTTTATTTTAATTTTTAAAATTATTATTATTATTATTATTATTATTATTATTATTATTACTACTACTACTACTACAGTGCCAGGGATCAAACCTAGCACTTTGCACATGCAAGGCAAGCACTCTCACTAAATGACATCCTCAGCCCTTTTATTTATTTATTTTTTGAGACAAAAGAAGTTGTTGAGGCTGGCCTGTAAACTGCCATTCTTCTGCCTCAGCTTCCTAACTTGCTGGGATGACAGGTGTGTGCCACTGCACCTAGCTACTTTTAATTTTCTGGAAAACAAACTTTATGTGTGTGTGTGTTCACATGAAAGTACACTGAATAGATGGATTTAGTTAAGCAATGGATCTTGGTAAGAAAATCACTTGAATATTTTCTAATGCAACTGTTTTGGTGATATAAATTTATGTATCTTCAGTTGGGATAAGGTTCACAGTCAAAATAATTGTCAACTTTAATCTCAGTTTTAAAATAGAAGGCCAACGGAAAGACTTCCAGTACCCAAATAAATTATCAAGTTCCCTGTAAATAGCAACCTTTTGTGGACACAAGTACCTTGCTGATGACATGTGACCCTCTGTTACTAATGTTCCTGACATATCATAGAGATCATATGTGCAGCTTACATGCCACACATAATATATGTCATGATCTCCAAGTACAAATATTTCAGGACTAAATGACACTAAAGGTGTAATTGTGAATTTGAATCAAAGGACTCGTTCACTATGAGGCTGAGCTGTGCAGTTAAGTCTTCCCCCATTCCTGGGCTGCTTTCCAAGGCAAAACAGTCACCACATCCTGCAGATGAAGAAAGGGAGAAACCAGATGAGGAGCAAAAGAGTAGCAAGACCAGGAGTCTCTGGGTGCAAACCTAGGAAAGTAGGGGAAAGAGTTTTAGAATAAGGACCATAACATTGCAATTCAAGGGATTTACTTACATACCTCAGGGCTGATGACCCTTCCAACAGATTCCCTACAAATTCAGATAAATACTTGTACCCATACACCTTTGCCTGCTCTACCTAAGAATGGTGGAGTTGATTTTAAGGCATTTCCATGTGACATTTCTGTGCTTGTGGCATGCTTCAGTTTGAAATACACTAACATTTGCCCAGGACTAAGAGTCCAAACTCCCTTTGTCTTCCCTCCCAAGATTACATTTCTTATTTCATGGAACAGCTCAGCATTTGTGACACTTTCTAGTAACATTTTTTTCTTTGTTCCTGGGAACTGAAACCAGGGCCCTGTCTGTGTATAGGCAAGGGCTGTAGCACTCAGCTCACCTCCTGACCCTCTCATGTGTTTGTAATGAATTCCAAGGCCACCACAAAGCATGTTTGTAAAGAATCTATACTACAAAAAATATTTGTTATAATGTTGTCTGAAAAACAAGGTTATAACATCACATTACATATAAACTCAATCATGTAAACATGATCAGCAAATTAAATATAATGTTGTGTATTAAACAGGACTAGAAATAAAATGCTTAGAGAGGTACATCTGGTTGAGGTAACTGGCCAAGTAGACAAAACTTTTCACATTTTCCACATTTGCTATAATTAGGATGTGTAGCTTTCAAAATTAACAAATACCTCTTCAAAATAATATGGACACCAGTACTGACTTGTGAAGAGTCTCAGCTTTGGAGTCAACTGGACCTGGCTTTAAATTCAAACACCACCTCTTTATGGTTTTGTGACCTTTGGATATATTCCTTTATCTATATGACTCTTGATTATCTCAATGTAAAATGGTCATTATAATACCTATGTGACAAGCTTTTTGTAAGAATTACTTTAATGGTTATTAGATGGCTAGCACTATGATTGCATAATAACAGCAACTAAATACATGGTAGCTTTAATCAAGATTAGTAATAGCAGTATAAAATATAATGGAATGTGAGGAAGATATATTTTTCTCAAAATGCAAAGTGATGACAAAAATTTAGCAATACAGAGTTATCTTGATGACAGCAGTTGTGAAAAGAATGAGAACCATGAGTCTCATGCGTCCCAGCTCTAGGTATAAAGTCAGGGCATTGCAGCACCTAATGCATGTTCTTGTAATGAACAGCATGTGGTACAAGAGCGTGATTCTGCAGTGCTATTTATCTGCACACAAGTGACATTTCCTCCAGCAGCACTCAGCAGCCCAGATGTAGGAATGAAGGATAAGAATGTACAGCCTGATCTTATCTTAGAGTTTTTCTGTGCACCAAATATGATAATAGGAAGTAAGGATATTTACCACAAAATGTACCTGAAGCGTTGAGGCAGGATGAGGGGAAGCTCATTGAGATAAAAGTACAGTAGTCAAGGGGCTGGAATCAATCCTGAGGCAAAGGGCAAAGGGCAGGGGTATTAAAAGCGTCAGGAAAATAATGCAAGGAGAGAGGTTCTGGGCATAACTGAAGACCATTAGGTAGCAAATGGCATGGGTGGGTTTTTGTGGTATCACTTGTAATCATGAAAAATGTTTCATTTTTAACAGAGAGAGAGCATTATCTGCACTCTCCTACATCTGAAGGGGTTGACGTGAACTAGTTAGCACACTAGAAGCCAGGGGAAGCTGCTCTGTCTGTGGGGTGCCTGAGTCTCAAGCAATTGCTGAGAGGCCTGTGTCCTTCTTGAGTGGCAGCCACAACTGTCCTCTGCCTCAGAGTGCAGTAATGGCCAGAAAGTGTGTGGTTCATGTAAACATCACTGAAAATGTTTACAAGGAATTTTAAAGAAAACTAGAGAGTGCCTGAAGAAAAGCAGAATGCAGAGATGAATACATCTTGGGATATTACTCTGGTTACAATATTTGTTTATTTTAAAGTGAATACCTCCAAGTATTTAAAATGCCATTGTAGAAGGTCATAACATCATACATATATTTGCAGTTATAGTTGCTAGACATTCTCAAGGATCAACATTTTCTTTACATATAGACAGACACATACACATTTTTATAAACAAGTACTCAAGCAAAGGAAAATGGTCTTTCAAATCTCAATATGGTTCCAGGGATTTTTTTTTAAGTGCGTAGAGGAAAATGCATGATGGCATTTTTCATCAATTTGAATGAAGTCATCTTCTGCTACTCATAAAAGGTTTATTAAAAGTATTTAATCAGTGAGAAAGAATGAAATATTTACAATTCTCAAGTAGACAGTAATGATGTTAAATGTGTATGGTGTAAATATATCAACCACGTCTGTGGAAGTTTCCAATTTATTTTCAATCAAAACTTTCTTCAAAAATTACAACTCATAAGACTATATTTCATCCGTTACTCATCTCTCTTAAGGGAACATAAGTTTCTAATAGATAAAATCAAGAAAGGAAATTAATTTCGACTGCCATGCGATGCACACACAGAATATGCCAGGAAGAACAAGTGGCAAGTTCAGACTTCAAAAGAGTTCCAGCAGCAGGATAAGTCTTCCTGGTTCCCTTGAGGTATCCCTAAGGAATGTTTTTGCTTTAGTCTCCCCTTAATTTTTCCAGCAAGTTCTTGCTTCATAGGCAATAAGCCGTGGCCTGAAGAAGGTAAAGGGGGACTCCAGTAATGAAGAAAATGACCCCCCACACACACATGCACATGCATATACATACACACACCTGCACACATAAATCCCTGCACTTTCTACACCAAAACTGAGATATTCTGAGCACAGACACACATTCAATGACCCCTTCTGGGGGTAGGGGCAGGCCTATTTGGTCAATTGTGTCCTCAGCACCCCAAACTGTACCTGGCAGAAAAC
This sequence comes from Xerus rutilus, assembly GCA_028644305.1. Taxonomy (NCBI): domain Eukaryota; kingdom Metazoa; phylum Chordata; class Mammalia; order Rodentia; family Sciuridae; genus Xerus; species Xerus rutilus. The sequence goes on from CM053417.1 coordinate 3,291,295, forward strand.
CCATGCTGAATAAATGCTGGATGAATGAACAAATGAAAGAAGAGACAGTGAGTCTTACCTGGAAAAATGCTGACAGGCAGCCAGCTGCTGAATCTTTTGCCAGCTAATCCTGTTCTTAAAGATAGGCACATACCAGTACACACACACACACACACACACACTCAGGGCAAACCCAGATCGACAGAGAGACAAAGTTGAATCTAAAAGTACATCTCTAATTGGTTTCTCACTTTTGGGGATTCTGTACTTTTATGTTCTCTTAGCCTAAGACAATAAGAGGTACTAAAGAATCAAAAGGTTTCTTACATCCTTGAACACTCTGGCAGAATATTTCAAGTGTTTACATGATCCAGGAATACCTTCTGTGGGTTACTGAAACAGATTAGCAATTCATTAAATTCTTAATCCTAGTCTTATTTCAATTGTCTCTATCAGTTCTGAAATATAAGCAATATATTCAATCTCTGTCCCCACTACACCCTACCAACCCAGGTTTGAGGAATAGTGGCATCTACATTAATACACTGATACCTGGCTGGAATAGAAGCTTCACAGAAAATGGCCTCCTAGGTAACCAGGATACCAATGGCCTCAACTGGGAGACAGAAAGGAAAGATATTGTAGACAGAAGAGACATCCTGAGTAAGGACGTAAGGACACTAAGATGTAACGTTTGTGTGAGATTTAACTGTCCTTACTACTTCCTAGCATGTGAACTTTGGCAAGTTACTTGACCTTACTGGGCCTCAGCTTCCTCATCTGTACACTGGGAATTATAAAGAATGTCAAAAGTCTCACCTACCACAAACTGTAGAATAAGACATCAATGAATATTTTTAAACATAGTAAGAGACAGAAAGTAGAATAGTGGTTACCAGGGACTAGAGGAGGGGGGAAAAGAGTTAGTGCTGAAGGGGTACGGAGTTTCACTAATTGATAAAATTGTTTTTGGAGCTGGACAGAGGTGATAGTTGCACAGCAGTGTGAATTACTTAATGACAAGTGTATTTGTAAAAAAAAAAAAAAAGGTTAACTTTTTGTTATAAATATTTTTACCACCACAGTAAAGTTTCAAAAAACAAGAACAAAAATAAACTGACTCCTGCTCAAAAAAGAAACACAATGTGACTGAAATCTAGAACATCTAGGAAGGTAGGTTGGGGTACAAACAAAAAGTTTGAATGATCAGCCAAGAAGTGTGAACTTGATGTACCTTAGTGCTCCCAGGGAACACTAGGAAACACTACACTTCAATTGATAGGTTATAAAGAAATAATTCATAGAGATATTTTATAAGGATCACCTTGGGAGTGGAGTAGATGACTAGAAAGAAGTTGAACTTTAAAAAACGGATACTTTACTACTTGAAATGTGGTCCCCAACCCACCAGCACTGGCCTTACCTGAGAGAAACTTCGAAGTTTGCCCTCACCTATAGCATCGGAATCACCATAGTAACAAAACTGCTAGGCAACACCTACTCACCCTTCAGAAGCATTCAGTTGGGTTCAGTTAAGATAGACTGAGGTCTTAAAGCAGGGCAGGGGCCCCCAAAATCCAGCCATAATAACCAACAACTATTGAGCTTGCTACATACAAGCTAGGATCTGTGCATCACAAGCCATCAGTTACTCCCCCAACTGTCTTATTCAATAGATGCCATTGCTCCTATTTCCCACATGAGTATACTGAGACTCAAGAGCTGAAGTAGCTTGTCTGAAGTTACCCGGCTAGAAGTGGACAGTCAGTACTGGGATTCAAGTCAGCCTGTAAACACTGAACTCTTCCTGCCACCCCCCCCCCCACCCTTTCTTCCTGAACACCAAGGCCATGTAGGAATTCTGATCAGTAAAAGGGGCTGAGTCAATGTTTGCTCTTTTCTCTTTCTTGTTTACCAGGAAATTCAACACTCCCCTCCCTTGGTTAAAGCAACACAAGTTCTGTAGAATTAAATTTACACGTTTATTCTGTAAAAATTCCCTGAAAAGAATGGAAAGTTAAGTCTTCCTATTTACCAGAATAGTAGCAGAGAGAATCCCAGTTGTATGGCCAAACTTCTTAAGTATGAGCATCATCACTATATTCCTACAAATGGTGGTGACCAAGTCACCTTTTGGAACTCACTCTTTCCTTATAGAGGAGGAAACTGAGGTACAGAAAGATAGCCCAAGTTCATCCAGCCACTACATGGTAGATCAAATAGTTGAATCCAGAGCCTGGCATATCAGGGACTGCCTTCCATACTTATGTCACTGCTTCCAGGAAGTCTTCGTGGATTTACCCTAAGTCTTTTCCTTGGAGGACTCCTGTAACAAACTTTGTCTTTTATGTGAATTTATCTTATTCTTCCACTAGAATGTAAGCATCCTCAGAATAGGAGCATGTGATTCAACTTTCCATACCCTAAAACATCTAGAAACATTCTCTTTACACACAAAGCACTAAATATGTGTCCAATCTGATTAAAATGTGTATAAATACAAAAGACAATATAGAGAATTTGGTGCAAATTATTTGATCTTACCAACTCTCCATCGTCCTTGTAAAGTTCACACTGACAGTATATGATTTTATACACCCAGACACCAAAAAAGTGGAAATGAAAATTTAGAATACCAAAATTAAAAACATGTAATCCTGGGGGTCCTAGAATTTGAGAAAAGAAATGCTTCCAGAGAAATCTAGCCTGTTTGATTTCCAGAAAGCATTTTGTATGAAACATACCAACCACATCATATCTAAAACCATTTCAATGGGTTAGAAGGTGGATAATGGCCTATGGAACAGTTATGAGATAAATAGATTCTAACTTTCTCACATCTGAAGGATAAAGCATTGTATCACAATATGTGTTAAATATCCAGGGAAACCCCCACCCTCAATAGGCAAAGGGAAGCACTGGTTTATTTCCCATGAAAAGAACAAGGCCCTCTCCATGATTTTTACTGCCTGGAAAAGGAAAATTGATCTGAAGTGTCTGCAGCTCAAATATGCACAATAGCTAGACAATGATGAAACCTAGAGAACAAGCCCTATAGATATTCAGGTGGATAGATAAGATTTTGAAGATTTTAAGTAGAATTCAACAAGCCTGTATAACTTAGTGTTTTGCATTATTTTGAAAGCATGTCCTGATGGTAAACACATAAATCTATCCATTTAGAGTCAGGTCCCCAGTGTTGCACACCTGTAATCCTGACTCAGGAGATTTGAGGCAGGAGGACCACAAGGTCAAGGCCAGCTTCTACAACTTAGTAAGAACCTGTATCAAAAATAAAATAAAATACAAAAGGCTGAGGGTGTAGCTCAGTGGTAAAGCACCTCTAGGTTCAATCCTCAGTGACAAAAATAAAAGTAAAAAAGGAAATCTTTCCATATATGAAACACTAACCCTTAAGATGAAGACAAGGGGTTTGAATAATGGAAAATTCAAGAAGACATTACCTGATACATCTGCTTTTCTTCAGGATGTCCTGTCTGATGCTATTTTTCCCTGACCGATTCCCTCAGTCTCTGCTACGAGGGCTAGTGTTTGCTGCCCAATGACAATGATCTGCTGTGAGCTAGAAGGGGAGGGGAATTCCAAGACTACTGCTCCATCTCCTCCTCCACCTTCTATACATCCATGAAATTTACAATATACTTCAGATGGACTTTGACAAAACTAGCTGAGAAGTAACAGTACATTTTTGTCCTGTCTCTTTTAGATCTTCTGGGAGTTGCTAGGAACCTATCTCCAGGCCCCTTGCTGTAAGAGTCTATTGGAGAGAAAACTGGTCATTATAATGTTATTTTTATATTTAAGCAATAAAACTCCACTGAGAGGATGCTTAGACTCCATACATTCACTGAATCTAGATTGATAGTAGTAGAAAGGTAGGAGATTTTCGTAAATAATACAAATAGCAATAGTATTAGATGGCATTTATTAAGCACCTACTGTATCCCAGACACTAGTATTACCTTCCTCATTTTCCACATAAGGGAATGGGTCATGAGATTTTTAGTTAAGTTTCCCAAGACCACCCTGTGAGTCCGTGGCAGTGCTGAGCACTCCCTCCGTATGCTGCACCGTCTTTCCATTGCTTCACTTTAGCCTTCTTTCAACACTTCTGCCTGTCTGCAACTGTCGTGTGCTGTCTGCCGCCACACTTCTCCCACCCCTCCAATTTCCATCTGTGACCTTGCAGTCCACTAGGAATAACCATGAACACCCCATGTTTCTCCCAGTTCTGGCTCTCTTGCCTATCAACAAATTACTTTGATGTTCTGTAGCAATCACATTTAGGTCCAATAACCTCTCTGTAATTGATCATGTTCTTGAAACTTGTCAAAAAATTATAAATAGGCTGACAAACTGTCTGTAAACACATCAATGGCCTTTGCTGAAAGAAAAAAATAGGGGAGTTTGGTTTCTATCATGGTGAGAGCCCAGTCCCTTGACAGTGATTGCTGAGGCACAAGATTTGAATATTTGAGAATCCCTGGTCTATAGCAAAGAGTGACAGTCCAGTGGAGCACAAGACCCGAGACAGCATCCAGGCTGCAGTGCAGCAGCCTTCTGGGATCTGCACAAGGTAAGAATCTTAAAGTGCATTCCTTCACCATCTCCCCACTCCTCCCTACTCCACTAGTTGGGTTCCAAGTTTCTGTTACACCTCCTCAACCCAGAGCTGTGCAAAAGCCAGTTTGGGATATTTGTTGCTGCTGTCATCTGAGTAAATCATGGCATTAAATCTACTCAAGATCTAAGGGTACAGTGTTGAAGACATTGTCCCTGAACATCTTCTAGATTCAGATGTATACACAGAGAACTTTCTGGTCTGTTCTTCACACCTCATAACTCTGTCCTATCTAAAAGAAAGGAGATCATGGTGGGGGAGCGGCAAGAACAAGAGGGAGGGAGGAGGGGATGGAAATGGTGGTTTGAAGAATGAAATTAATCAAATTACGTTATATGCATTATGAATATGACATAAAGAAATCCACCACACAGTATAATTAATGTGCATCGATCTATTTTTTTTTTTTTTTTTGGTGGTGCTGGGGATTGAACCCAGGGCCTTGTGCATGCGAGACAAGCACTCTACAAACTCAGCTATATCCCCAGCCCCCAATTTTTTAAAAAGAGAAAAAAAAAAACTAAGCAAACAGAGCTTTCTGTTTGGGGCTTTTCTTTCCAGGCTCAGCCAATGAGCACTTTCTTGCCCTCCAATGTTCTTTTCCTGTCTTTATTTGTTGTTTAGTTCCTATGGGCCTGTACAGGTTTCTCTTCAAAAGATATAAATTGGAGGATTTACCTAAAAAGAAGAATGAAAAATTCAAAAAGTGGACTTGATAACTCATCGGCAAGAAAAAAAAGCACAGGGAATATATTAAAGGAGAAAAGTTCATAGGAGAAAAACCTATATCCCAATATCCCTTACCATATGGCTGTTATTGTAAAGAGCAGACACTTGTTTGAAAAGGCACATTTCCCCTTGTTGAGCAACATGCCTTCCTTAAAGAGTCATATGTAAATCAAACTCCATTTATTCATTTAACATTTTATAGACATTTTCAAAGTGTGGACTCAAGGGCAGACTTTGACGGGTAGAGACAAAGTCATTTTTGTACTACTTTTTGGAGACTGGACATGTAAATAATAACTAGAACACGAGGTCAAAATTTCTAAATTTCAGAAGAAAATTATGCAAAATATTCTGGAAGCTGAAATGAAGGAACAAAGATGAAGAGCACAGAGGCAACACAGAAATAGACGCCCGGAAGCTGAAATCTGATGTCGCAGATAGCAAGGGAGGTTAAAGCAACTGTACCTTTTTTGTTTAATTGTGGCCCAGGGCTTCACACAGGTAAGCAAGCCATCTGCCACTGAGCTATGCCCTCAGCCCACAATCTACTGTATTTTAAATGTAAAACACTAAACTCTACCAGTGGAAGACAGTTTTCTAGCTAGTAAAATCTCAGGATGCCATTTTTTTTGAACCACCAAGAAAATAGACACTGAACTACAACTCAGGAAAGGAGAGCAAACCATCATCAAAGAAAAACTATTTTGATCCTTTATATTTCAACAGAATTTCCATTTCAATTCTTTGAGGAAAATCAGCATGCAGAATCTTGTCTAACAACAATCATATCAGGTACTAAGTGACACAACCTTCAAAGCCCCTGCACATTCCCATCACATCTCCCATCCTCACTTTCTATGATTTTTAGAATGAACAAATAAACAAATGAAATAATCATATTTTAATATTGACTTAGGGCATCAAAACTTGCAAGTGATTCCTTAAGAAATTAGATGTGAGTCAAGATCATCCCCTTGTTACTCTCACATCTTTCTCTAAAATGTCTACACCTGCTAGGCTTCTTACAGAGTTCTCTTGTTTTGTTCCTTAAAAAGCTGAATAAAGACTTATCCCTGGGGAGCACGGGAGAAATGGAGGAAGTTGGCTAGGGCAAACGGGAGGAAGGGAAGGGAGGGGGCACAGGGGTAGGAAAGATGGTGGAATGAGATGGACATCACTACCCTAGATACATGTATGAAGACATGAATGGTGTGATTCCACCTTGTGTACAACCAGAGAAATGAAAAACTGTGCTCCATACAAATAGAAATGCAGTCTACTGTTTTAAAAAAAATTAAAAAATTTTAAAAAAGAACTTATCTCTGGTATCTACAGATCTGCATAGCACTTTAAACACTTCCATTATTAATCACATAGGTACAAGTCTTCATTTTATTTGTACATTAATATTTATTTTCCCACTTAACTTTATTAGAATTTATAGAAACTGGGGCTATTATAATTCCTCACTTAATCCAAACAGTTTACACAAATGACCCCAAACACCACAGCTGGGTTAGCAAGAGGTTTATTCTAAACATGAAGCCTTTGCTGACTTAGAAGAGCAACATTTTGCATGAAGTTGTCCACACTGGCTTTATTTTATATGTAAAATAAACAGATATTCACTTTTAAAATTACATATTAAACAGAACTCCAATCATGTTCACTGTAAAGAAAACTCACTGAAACTTGACACAAAGAATTTCAAAGTTTGTAAATCAGGGAAAATGACATTTTACTGTTTCCTTAAAGAAAAGTTAATTTGTCAAACCAAAGGCAAACTCATTTTTCAGAAATGGAAAAGGACAGATTCTCAGAAACATGGAATTAAATTTGGTCTGTGATCCAAATGATTCAACAGCTGGTTCTACAAAAGAGAAGAAAAGCAAACAGTAACTAACAAATTCTGAGATCTTGTGATTTTGTGCATACGTGCATTTTATTTATTTTTTTGTGTTTTTGTGATGCTGCAGATCAAATTCAGAGCCTCAGGCTAGTTAGGGAAATACAAAAGCCCTACCTGCCGAGCTACAGCTCCAACCCTGAAGCTCTTAATTCTTCACTGGGATCAACACACTCTCTTAGCTTCTTTGTCCACCACAGGTGATGCTGGTGTCCACACTACCTCTCCAAACAGATGGACTCGGTTATCAAAGTCTGCTATCTCAAAGTCACTCAGAAGAGAGGGAGAAGGGAGAAATCTTTGCCCAAAGTCATACCCATGAAACAGTGTCTAAAGAGCAGAGGGGAACGAGTCCAGAAACTCGTTGGACTTGTTTTTTTCTGTCTCTGCAGCAGAGGAAATGCTTAGGGCTAGAAGGCAAGTTTTTGTTTATTTGTTTTCTGCAGTGCTGGGGATGGAACCTAGGGTCTTTGTATGCTGGAAAAGTGCTCTACCACTGAGCTACACACCCAGTCCAAGAAGGTCATTTTATTTTTTAACCTATTGGAGTTATATATCCCAAGAATTTTTGTTGTCTTCAATCCTACTAGGGTCTAAAGAAATGCATTGAGAAATTTGACATGAAAATGCCCATGTCCAGTTGTCCTAAGAAGCTTGACACTATAAATAATGGCTAGTGTTCTTCTTGCTCAGAAGCGACTGATAAATATCACTCCTGGAGATTTAAGCCAATGATGTTAAGAGGGCTCAAGCAAAACTAAAAATGAGCCAGGCACGGTGGCACACGCCTGTAATCCCAGCACTTTGGGAGGCTGAGACAGGAGAATCGCGAGTTCAAAGCCAGCCTCAGCGACGGCAAGGCACTAAGCAACTTAGTGAGACTCTGTGTGTAAATAAAACACAAAATAGGAGCTGGGGTTGTGGCTCAGTGGTAGAGCACTTGCCTAGCATATGTGAGGCCCTGGGTTTGATTCTCATCACCACATTAAAAAATAAACAAATAAAATAAAGGTATTATGTCCATCTATAACTAATAAGAAATATTTAAAACACAAAATAGGGCTGAGGGTGGAGCTCAGTGGTCGAGTACCCCTGAGTTTAATCCCCAGTACCAAAAAAACAAAACAAAAAAAATCAAAAAACAACAACTAAAAATGAAGTTTTCCTTGGTGGAGTATATTTGAAAATGTTGGTTAAATATAAGGAAGCAAAGATTGTTTTGTTTTGGTTTGGTTTTTGTTATGGAGATTGAACCCAAGGCTGCTTAACCATATCCTCAGCCCTTTTTATTTTTCATTTTGAGAGAGGGTCTCACTAAATTGCTGAGGGTGGGATTCTAGGCACTAGGATTATAAGCATGTCCCAGCACACCAAGTTGGGAAGCAGAGTTTCTGAGTGAGAGAGATCTCAGCACTTTCAATCTGTTTAGGAGTACTGGGACCCTCCACAATGACTTCAGTGTGTCTTTGTGTTGCTTTACCTCCCACCCTCAAGCATCTACCTTGACAACATGCATTTTGGCTTGGGAATGACAAAAGGGAACTTTTGAAAGCCTAACAATAAATATTTAATGGTGTCTGCAACAAAAATTCCAGTATTTGGATTCCGTAATGTCTTATTAAGGATTCCAAGAAAAGATGAATTTGGGAAACGGTTTACTGGTTTTAGTCCAAGGTGCTCTTCAAATATTCCCAGAAGAGCCTGCTCAAATACCTGGGAAGGAATCTAAAGACAAAGAACACCCACCTAACCTTTCTTTTGAAGAACAACTGCAATTACCACACATTCTGTTTGCCTCTCTCAAAATGATTCATGCAAGGTAAGTCTTCCTCATGCAACCAATATGACCCAGAAATTCATCCGTCCTTAGTCTCTGACATTTAAATAACATTGAATACAGAAACAAGGTAAATCTGTTCACCATGTGTACCATCTCAGTAGAATTTCTATACTAAGGAAATATTCCCATTATGGATCTTCAAGGCTGCACAGGGATAAATTGTGTTTCTAGTGAGCAATTTTTATCAATTGAGCAACTTGGCATGAGAGAATTGTTAAATTCTCCTCCAATTCCTAAAAACATATTTAGAATGCAAAAATTAGCAAATTGTGTTCATTTATGTTTGCATCTGCTCTACAATTGGATACACAAGCAAACATAAACACACACACATCTTTGATCTAAAATCAAGAAATTGGCACACTCAAAACATATTTTCTTTCTTTTGCTCAATTTTATAATTGTCTCAGGGAAATGGGTAGAGCACTACATTTACAGTGATCAAATAAAATCTCAAAAAATATGATTTGCATTTTAAGTTGATAGTTCTCATTGGTGAAAGTGAAGAAAATTTGTAAACAGATTCTTTTTCATTCATGCTACACAACTTCACTCATATTCAATTTGCTACTGCTAGGAGTTGACTATGGCTACTTCAGTGAAACTGCATGTCGATGTGTGTGCTTTAAACCTGAGTGAACATGTCTTCATTGTGTGAATTATTGACTAACTGAGCTGTTATGTTATTATTTGAAAATGCAGCTCATTACTCAGATTTCCCTCACTCATTTAAAACTTGATGATTAGATTTAAAACACAGGAATCCTATTTCCATTAGGTTACAGGTGCCCAGTAAAATGTAAAAAGTATAAAACTAAAGAGTAAAAGACAAAAATCATTTCGTACCCTGAGAATGAGAAATGAAGAGTAAGTGTTGTGTATGGGCATTGGCAGATTGCCTTAGGGAAAAAGAGATGGTTTTAGATCAATAGTCATTCTTGCAACACCAAGAAAGGCAGTTGTTATGTAACTGCACATTTTCAACCAGGTTAAAAATGACTTTTCCATGCAGTTCTATGCTTCTTAAACCAATGCCATGTGCAACTGGGAATGTTTGTCCCTGCAAAATGTCTATAAACTGCTTCTAGCTTCTGCATGATGTCCAATGTCTTTAGTCTCTTCTCAATTCCAGGCCCCTGCAATTACCAAGGAAGCCTGTTTGAGCAAAGATTATGAGCTTTCTGATGCTACCCTGTCCAGTTCTCTCTAACAAGTGGTGTTAATTAAGATGTGCATAGTGCTGGGCTGTAGGTCAGGAGGAACATGTGGGCTTAGTACACACAAGGCCCTTGGTTCAGTCCCCAGCACTGTACAAGATCTTTCTACTTTATGAGAACTCTTTTTTGTTTAATAATAATAATAATAAAACAATTTACTTGTGGTTCTTAACTTTGTGTGTGTGTGTGTATGTTCATCAATTGCTTCTAATAGCTTCCATGGACTTGCTTCATATTAATCAGGTATCCTTCCTGCCTTCTCTGAGATACACAATTTTTATACCACCTGGGTAGTACCAATGCTAAAGTCAAATATCATGGTCCCAAAAGAGATTGTTTCTGATATTTGGCCAATATTCCCCACGACATCTATTAAACCTGAAGGTACATTGATCCTGTATATATGAGCTGGGATCCAAAAAGATATCATTTTTCAAGCTTTTCCAGAATCATGTAGAATGCTCACTCATTGTCTACTATATTCTCTGGACACTTGACACCTTCTAAGATGACTGATCATTGTCTGGGCCCTTGTCTGTCTGCCCCCTGCAAGATGAATACAAGGCCAGAAAATGGTGTAGTTCCTCCCCACTGTCCCCCTCACCTGCCACACACTAGAAACTCGAGAACCATAAGATGACCCTTACTTACAGTAACTAAGGAGCATCTATAAGAATCTGGGTAGGTGTCTGCTGTAGTGGCACTTATGCCCAGTGCTTACTTCATGGGTGACTGGTATTCATGAGTACCTGTTTGGCACAGTTCTGACCTCAGGGAAGATCTTCTGGCAAGGTTTGTTATTTGTAAAAGCATTATTGAAGCAAGCAAGAGTGTTTATGTGGCTTTTGGAACCCACCAGATTAGAAAGGTTTGGCCTTGGTGGAGTTTACTAACCTGATTTGTACCTTACCTTCATTGCAGAAAAGATCACGCTAATAAAGGGAAATAAGAGGCTCCATGTATAATTACTCCACAAATGTTTATTGAATGTGCTTTCTTATCAAGGTCACTTATATTTTTCTCTCTTCAGTTTTTAAGCATCAAGCATAGTAAAACTGTCTCAGCCTGCCACCCAAAACCCTATACAGAAAGGCCTGCTCCCCTTCCTCTACCCTAATAGTTTCCCTTCTACTTTTCATAACCTTTTCATTTGCTTTTTTCTTAATCCCTAAGGTATGTTCTATTTGACTCCACAGGAAGTTACCAAGGGAGCAAGAATTCTGCTTCCAGGATGTTGAGTCCTGCATTTCTTGTTTCTTAGCAAATCAAGGTGTCATACAGTGATTTCAAGTATTTTTCTGTCCTTATTCATACTCCTGAATAGTTACCTATTATGGACAAGGCACGGTGCTAGATATTTTAGTTGTTTTTGTTATTATTATTATCATCGTTGTCAGCCCTAAAAAGAAGAACTAAAAGAGAAATAAGAATATTATTAAGTATAGCACCTGCCTAGCATGTGTAGGAGTCCTGGGTTCAATTTTTAGCACCACAAAATTAAAAATATCTATATCTAAGCCAGGCGTGGTGGCACAAGCCTGTCATCCCAGCACTTTGGGAGGCTGAGACAGGAGGATCGTGAGTTCAAAGCCAGCCTCACCAATGACTAGGTGCTAAGCAACTCAGTGAGACCCTGTCTCTACATAAAACTCAAAATAGGGCTGAGGATGTGGCTCAGTGGTCGAGTGCCCCTGAGTTCAATCTCCAGTACCAAAAAAAATCTTTATCTGTATATAAACACATATATATTACTATTATTATTCAAAAAAGAGCTGAATAACCATTGAAAGAATTCTCTAAATATTGAGCAGCCAGAATGTTAAAAGATATAAAAAGAGTCAAATGAGAAAAACCAAAGTGGTCAGATGAGGTTGGATTCTTTAGCCGACAACATTAGAATTTTTATTTAATTTTTAGATAGCTAGACACTGCTGCAAATGCTGAGAAGAGACTAACAAGATCATACTCATTTGAAGGAAGATGGTGCAGGGAGGTCAAGCAGACAAGCTGAGGAAAGGTTCAAGGTTAGAAGGTGGACATTGCAAAAGGAAGATTTATGCCAGACATGCTATGAAGAAGGCAGTCTAATATGAGAAAAGACAAAGATTAAGTCCAGAATCATATTTGCTATTACTGTTACAGGCCTGAGGCAGTGCAAGCTGAAGTAACTGAAGGTCAGAAGACTGGGGTGTTCTTTACTAAAGGGAAACCAGGACTCAGAAGAATCTTGACAGAAAACTCCCTATCTATGGATTCCCGTGCATGTTTACGCATTAGCAAAATGTGCCATAAAATTCAGCCTGGATCTGGGAGCATGGCTCAGTGGTAGAGCAGATTCTTGTCATGTCAAAGTCCTGGCACTATTTGACAGGAATTAGCAATTCGACCATATAGAGTTGAGTTGGACAAATGACTTGGAAATCTCTCCCAGCCTGGAGATTCCGTGATTGTGTAAAGCATGTTCACGGAGGAATATTGGAAGTTATACTAATCGCTGGAGTGCCCCAGGAAGTGACTGAAGGAAGAACAGACCCTGGACAGCACAGAATCTCAGGATCTGGGAAGAAACAGAGAAGGATGCACACACAACACATAATGATGTGATATTATTGTATATAATGTCAAGGAACTATTCATGCATTTATTTGGTACTGGGAATTGAATCCACTGAGTTTTTATTTTGAGATGGAGTCTCATTAAGTTTCCCAGGATGGTTCTAATTTGTGACCCTCCTGCCTCAGTCTCCTGAGCTGCTGGGATTACAGGTGTGCACCACCACACCCAGCAAGGAGTAGTTTCAATACTCCAGAACTGTCACCTCAAACCATTCCATTTGAGTATTTATTTTTTCTTCCCAAGTAATAGCATGAACATGACAAGCGTTGCCAGTGTTCAATTTATCATCTCAGTCCCCTTTTCTTACTCAAAACACCTATGCTGGGCCACCTCCCACCCCTACACAAAGCCTATGTGCCCAGATGCATAAGTGACCTGTCATGATGGGGCCTTGGGCAAAGAAGAGGGATCTGCATAAAGGTGATCAGCTTAGTACAGACTCATTTGAGACTTCACAGTGTTGGAAGGGCCATTCTTCAATTAGCAGTGTAATTGTAATGGAGACCTTTGGCCCCCGAGACTGTGGTGGACCACTTTATTCAGCTGACAGTCCACAGTAAAAGAATGAATGAACTGCTGCCTTTTGGTAAAGCTAAGGCAGCTGGAAGCCCACAGGCCTGGAGCTCACCACATAAGCAGGACAACTATCAGCCTCAGACCCAAAAGGTGCTCCATCCAAGATTCCCACTGCCAGTTCTTCCACGTGCATACTGGGCATTTATCACTCAAGACAGAAGTCCCAGAGCCCAAGTTCAACATGGCAAAGCCATCCCTATGAATATTCCCAAAAGAGACTATAAGCCTTTCACCACTATGTACCCCTCAGACAGTTTAGCAGATCTCCATAAACATTTTCCATTGTCGTGCTGGGAAAGAGTCAGTATTTTTGTTTATTTTGCAACTTCTTATTGTAAAAGGAAATATATTTTTGTTGTCTTATTTTTCAGAGTGCTGAATTTACAAAATAGAAAGGAGAGACAATACAAACATAATATTACCACTCTGGCACAAATATTACCACTTCAGAGTATTTCTTACAATGCTGTGAAAATTCTGTAAATTCTGTAAATTAGGACAAGTCTGAGTAGGAAAACACCCCCTTTACAAACTGTATGGTTTCTCCTAACTTATTTAAATTTCTTACTTCAGAGTAGTCCCCAGCCTAGCTATCCCCTAGAAGCTGCAAAATAGCTTTTTAAAGGGGCTCTGTCCATGCATGCATAAAAATCCACCTGCAACAAGAGTTTAAGCACACCAATATCATATATATTTTTTCACATATATGTATATACATGCATACACCACTTCATTTGAAAGAGTCTTCAATTATTAGCCATATTGTTCTCAGAAAGAAGGGCTAAGGAAACCTTGCATTACCTGAAAAAAAGGCTATGGGCCTACTCGCTTAAAATGGCCTCTGTGCATGCTGCTGACTCTGGCTACTCTCTGCCAAAGCCCCCTTCCCCAACCACTGCCAACAAAACCCTGCAAATGACCTGCAGACAGCACCAACACCCTCCATTCCCAATACACTTCAAATACTTTCTGTGATCACACATGTTGGAACCTTACACGGATATTTCAGCTTGTGGAATATATAGGCAAATGAAACAGCTCTCCCTGACATTTTCCAGAATCTTCATGTTTGATTGACTTTGTTTGTGAATTTTACCTCAAAGCACAATCATTTTGTGCAGACAGATCTTTCAATTTCCCAGGCAAATTCCTGCGTATTACTTTAAACCTTTCTCATTTCGAAGTGCTGTGTGGTCCCTGCCCTGCAGCACAGTTTGCACCTAGGTTTCTCAAGATGATCAGCAAAGGAGTCTGATAGTAAAGGCATCAAAGAGCAAACAGCTCCGACTAAGGGGAATATGTGTATGAATATCCAGGAAGTGGTCTTGACCCAACCTGAGGAAACAAGAGCAAATCTTCTATGATTTATTGCCTATACTAACAAATTTTATTGCCAGACATGGTGGTACATGCCTGTAATTCCAGCATCTCCAGAATCTGAAGCAAGAAGACCAAGTTCAAGGGTAGGCTGGGTAAATTAGAAAAGTCTTGTCTCAAAACAAATAAATGAAAGGACTGTGAGTGCAGATCAGTGGTAGAGCATCCCTACATTGAAATCCCAGTAACAAATAAATAAATAAGTAAATTTTATCATTTTCTAGTAGGACACAACTGACTTACAAGTTAATTCTCCCAACTAGAAGATCTAAAGTTAGAGCAGACAACAAAACGTTTTCACTTTTATCCACCCTAAAAATTCCTAATCCAGTGTAGCAGATTAAGTAGGAGAAACTACAAAACTAATGGAAATCGACAGTATTCTTGAAGTCACAATGGTTGGGATCCAATTCCAGCTATATACTAGCTGGGATTCTTTCAGCAATTTATCTAAACTCTCTGAGTACCTGTGAAATGGTGTTAAATTCTAGCCTTTGTACCCCATAAAGTCACTCACAGAGAATCAGATGCCATATAGGATGAGAGAGTTCACTGGAAACTCTAAGGTGCATTGACACCAACATATTTGATAAGAGCCTGAAATGATAACATTTACATAAACTTTGAATTTTAAGGTTTACCTTAACAAGGAAACAAGCCTCAGGAAAGACATGCTAGGAGTTCAACACCTCTTGGATGGCTTTCTTCTGAAAACCAATCCTATTTAGAAGCCAACAAATATTGCAGTAAGTAAAACATACATTACCAAAAAAATTTAAAGAAGGAAAATCTTGGACATTGTGTGTGTGTGTGTGTGTGAAATATCAATGCAGATAGAAGAACACTAATCAAATTCATAAATTTATGCTTTTATTCTCAAAGCTAAATATTAGCTTGATTGAGTAATTTGTAGTGTGCCTTGAACTCAGGTATTATTAAAAAATGATGGCTCTCTCAGAGCTACAACTTCTATATTTAAATATGAGGACATTCGTTGGTGGTCATGAACACTCGGTAATGAAAGAACAACCTGTTAAACAATGTGCCTAATTGTTAGAAATAGAATCAGAAGAAAAACTCATCAACTTCTAAAGCATCCTCCCCTACTAGGACATTAGCAAGACTGAAGTCAGAACACACACACTACATAAATACATATCAAAAGGCATGAAAAACATTCTGTCTCTCATAAACAACATTGGAAAATCAATTTAATATTTATGTAGCATTTGGGAAAAACTTAACACAGTCATGCTTATAAAGGCTTCCACTGAATTTTCAAGTTACTACACCCAGTACATTGGTGTCTTAAAAGACAACAGCTGAGCAATTTCAGATATTTTTCTTGTATTACTTGGAATGTGGCTCAGTGGTAGAGCACTTGCCTGGCACACGTTGAGGTCCTGGGTTTGATACCCAGCACCACAAAAATAAAAAAGAAAAATTTACATTTTGTCATTTGTACAGTTGCACCCCTAAATAAGGGAATGACCTCGCTAAGAGGTCTTGTTAACTTTTTGAATGAACGTTCATCCTAAGAATCTCCCTCTGCCATGGTATTCAGAGTTACATAACTAAATTTAAAATAAGGTAGAATAAGAAGGATCAAAATGGAAACTCATTCCATTAAAGAGCAACAAGGGAACTTTTATTATATGCTATTTTATATATCCATACAGATATATCATATGTGAAAACTACTCTAAAACTGTATAAAAGTGTTTTATTCATAGAAATATCAATATTTACAAGACAAGGAGTCACAAGAAAACTATTTGGTAGTAAAATAATCAAGCGACTGAAAAAAACCAAGTGCAGCTCTCTGGTCATGACATATCCCCTGATAACCTCACACACCACCCACAGGTGAAGGTCCCCTGTCAAAGGAACCAAACCTCAAGACACTCAGCTACACAAACAGAGGCAATCTCAATTGTAATTTAAAATATATGTGTAGTTATACCAATTATCCATACAGAAATCTAGACTGCTTGCTGTAAGGGGTGGTAGTGCACACCTGTAATCCCAGTGACTCAGGAGACTTAGGCAGAAAAATCACCATCCTCAGCAATTTAGCGAGTCCCTATGCAACTTAGTGAGACCTGGTCTCAAAAAGAAAATAAATACATAAATTAAAAGGGCTGGAGGGCTGGAGATGTGGCTCAGTGTTTAAGCCCCGAGTTCAATCCATGGTACCTACAAAAAAAAAAAGAGGACCTGCTTGCTCACAATATCAAACAACTCAAACTATGGAGCTACTTTTTTTGGTGTATGTATGTGGGTGTGTGTGTACAGTACTGGAGATAGAGCCCAGGGGTGCTCTATACCCCAAGTCCTGATTTGTTTTTGTTTTGTTTTGTTTGCAAGAGGATCTAACTAAATTGCTGAGGCTGGCCTGAACCTTGCAATCCTCCTGCCTCAGCCTCCTGAGCTGCAGGGATTACAGACCTGCACTGCTGCAATCAGCACCAGTTTAAATTTTCAAAGGAAAAATACAATCATTTTGGAGGTTAATTACTATATTAAAAATCTATCCCCTTTTTGCAGTTTGTTCAAAGGATAAATTGAAACATAACAATACAAATTACCATTAATTAAATAATGAAAATCACTCCTTCCTCATATTTAGAGTGAAAAAAGAACAGTAATTTACTGCTACTGCTCAGCCAGTCCCCAACAAGAAGGCAGAGAGACATGCCAAGACTTTGCAGGGGTGATTATATCTTCTAGCCCTGCCTGATTTCATGCTGTCTACTATTTTCTTCTTTCAGATTTTGCTTCCTGAGAAAGATGTGCAAGTTCATTTGGGGCTTTTACTTTAAAAAAGGGAGCAAACTTCCTTGACATCTTAATTTTTATACAACCCGGAATCACCTGGTGTTTTTAATCACAGCTCTGCAGCGTGAAAGCCAAGAACATCTCCACTACTGTAGCATAGAGGTGTTATTAAAATACTTGAAAAGTGGCCACACTTCACTGCTATTATGCGTTGTGGAATACTTTAATTTTCCAACCCGTAGCAGATGGCTTTATAGTAGCCTTACTTTCAGAGTTACTAGTTATATCACTATTTCGAAGCAGTATATGTTTATCCATAACAAAGGAAAATTAGAACTAAAATAATAATAACAATTATAAAATAATTCATTAAATTTCTCTAGCTGTACAACTGATTCCTTTGGTCCAAATATTTTTTTAAAAACTCTATAGTCTCAATACATGAAGGAGTTCAAGGCTGCAGCACCACTCGGTCTTTCCCCAACCACAGAACATGCTATTCCTTCTCATACTAAATAAGGGAATGACCCTGCTAAGAGGTCTTGCCATCCTTTGGAATGGAATTTCAGCCTGGGAATCTCCCTGTGCCATGGTATGCAGAGTTTTAACATTAAATTGAAAATAAGCTAGAGTAAGTAAGATCAAATTAAAATTCATTCCATTAAAGAGCAATATGAGAACTTTTATTATTATGCTATTTTATTTATTTATAAAGATATATCATATCCTGGCATGGTGGCACACGCCTACAATTACATCGCAGGAGGATCGAGAATCAAAGCCAGCCTCAGCAAAAGCGAGGTGCTAAGCAACTCAGTGAGACCCTGTCGCTAAATAAAACGCAAAAAATAGGACTGGGGATGTGGCTCAGTGGTCGAGTACCCTGAGTTCAATCCCCAGTTCCAAAAAAAAACAAAAAAAGAGAGAGAGAGAGAGAAAAGAAAAGAAAATAATATAGAATAACTGGGATCAAAGTGGAAACTCATTCCATTAAACATCAGCATGAGAACTGTTATTATTATTCTATTTTATTTATTTATAAAGATATAGTACAGTGCGGTGGCACACGCCTATAATTCTAGCCTCTCGGGAGGCTGAGGCTGGAGGATCGTGAATACAAAGCCAGCCTTAGCAAAAGTGAGGTGCTAAGCAACTCGGTGAGACTCTGTCTCTAAATAAAACACAAAAAATAGGGTTGAGGATGTGGCTCAGTGGTTGCATGCCCATGAATTCAATCCCTGGTACTACTCGTACTACTTCTACTACTACTACTGATGATGATGATGATGATGATGATGATGATGATGACGATGATGATGATAGAATAAATGCGATCAAAGTGGAAACTCATTTCATTAAAGAGTAACATAAGGACTTTCATTATTATGCCATTTTATTTATTTATAAAGATATATCATAAACGGGCGCGGTGGCGCACGCGTATAATCCCAGCGGCTCCGGAGACTGAGGCCGGAGGATCGCAAATGAAAGCCAGTCTCAGCAAAAGCAAGGTGCTAAACAACTCGGTGAGACCCTGTCTCTACATAAAACACAAAATAGGACTGAGGACATGGCTCAGTGCTCAAGTGCCCCACTGAGCACTATATACAGTTTGTCTATAACTTCATGGGCTTCGATCACATACAGCGCAGCTGTTAGAGGCATGGAACACGTGGCGACAGCGCTCATGTGCTCGGACTCCATTTCACAAGAATGCATGTGTGACATGAGTGCCCCTGAGTTCAATCCTCCGTAGCAAAAAAAAGAAAGAAAGAAAGAAAGAAAGAAAGAAAGAAAGAAAGAAAGAAAAGAGAATAAGTGGGATCAAATTGAAAATTCATTCCATTAAAGACCAACATGAGAACTTTCATTATTATGCTATTTTATTTATTTATAAAGACATATCATAACCAAGTGCGGTGGCACATGCCTATAATTCTAGCCTCTCAGGAGGGTAAGGCTGGAGGATCGTAAATTCAAAGCCAGCCTCAGCAACGGCGAGGTGCTAAGCAACTCAGTGAGACCCTGTCTCTACATAAAACACAAAATAGGGCTGGGATGTGGGTCAGTGGTCCAGTGCCCCTGAGTTCAATCCCCAGTACCTCCCCCCACCAAAAAATATATATATAATGTGAAAACTTTTCTAGAACTATATAAAAGTGTTTCCTTCATAAAAATATCAACACTCACAAGACAGTCAAAAGAAAACTATTTGGTAGTAAAATAATCAAGGAGCTGTGAAAAGCCAAGTGCAGGTCGGTTATCATGGCATTACCACCCACCACTGAATGTCCCCTGTCAAAGGAACCAAACCACAAGGCACATTCAAATCTCCATGCAGTCCTCTCTCACGCCCATTTTAGCAAGTTTTCTCAAACAACAGCTTATTCTACCAACTAACCCAGAAGGCTTTCTCAAACTTAGTTGTAACTGGTTTCCTGGGATGCGGAGGGAACCCCGTTTACTTATTTCCACAGGGGCTTTTGTCTATAACTTCATGGGCTTCGATCACATACAGCGCAGCTCTTAGAGGCATGGAACACGTGGCGACAGCGCTCATGTGCTCGGACTCCATTTCACAAGAATGCATGTGTGACATGCCCAGAAGTTCCCACGCACACATCCCAACACAAAGCCCTCAACATTTGAAAACCACAAAGGAGCACAAGAAACATGCCTACCTCCAGAGACTCCCTTGAAAATCTGCAGTTATCGTCAAAATTCCCGATCCTGGGAGTTGACAGTGCATCGAGGGCTCCTCTCCAGATACCTCTCGCTGCAACTCTTGCAGCGTGCAGCACCAGCTTGCTGCCTGCCTACAAGGAGCTGACGGGCTTGCCAACCGCACCGAGTTCTCCGGCAAAACCCCGTCCAATGAGGACCGCCCTCTCCGTGCAGGCCCCGAATATTGCTACTTTCTTTCCTCCTTGTTCTGTTTCTGAGGCTTAAGCTGGTAGGACACCTCCATGCCAGGAAAATTTCCAAAACTTCCTGAAGAGTCAATAAATGCCTCTTGCAGGGGTACCTGATGGCATAGATGTGTGCGGCTCAAAATCTTGAGGGTTTCCCAGCCCAAGTACCCCAGAGTTCTCCCAATCATCACTGCAGAGCTCCTCAGGAAAACCAACCCCCCACACCCCGGGACTGTCTCTGATGAGGTAGCCTGGATGCTTCACATGCACAGAACCAAACTCAGTCCTGGCCACCATTGCTACCTAAGAGCAGCACTCAGGGAACAAGTCTCAGCTGGGCCTGCTCTCGTGTTTGCTTTGAAGCCTCCACTGTGACTAGGGCAGCAGTGGGAGGCCTACAAGCTCTTTCTAGCCTCACTGTGTCAGCAAAAGCCCTCAGGGTGTGCACATGCAGTGACTTTAGGCTGACTCCTCATGCAATGAACTGCACAGGATCCCAGCATGCAGAGTGTGCCAGGGACATTTTCCACCCACATCCTGGGGTGTTGGAGGCCCCACACTGTGCTTCCAGAACCAGGAGTGGAGGAAGATCCTTCCATACTCCCTGGCTTGTTGAACCACAACATGCTAGTCCAACCCAAGTTCTCCACCTTGCCTGCACTTCAGGGCACCAGCTGAGCAGTACCTGTTGAGAGATACAGAGCCCAGAAGATGGGAATGTTTGAAGTCCAATCAGGTGTGCATTGTAGATCTAAAGAATCTAGGGCTCCATCCTGATCAAATGGGCACTTGGAGCCTAGGGAACACTCAAATATGTCTTTTGTTAAGTATTGAGTCCTGCCTTGTAGATATTACTTGCTGATATCTGGAAACCCAGAGGTCAGAGGGTGGACAAGTGTATAGTGTTCTCTTGTCTTGCCATCTCGTTAAGCATGGTGGGTCCAGCCACAAAGCCAACTCTCTTTCACTCTTCTCAATCCACTCTCCTGTCTTGCTTTTTCTCAGAAAGATACCCATAGAGAATGGCAGAGTTACCTTATATAACACAATTTTATTTCTCTAGTCTGTTTCTACAGACTTGCAAAGGGCTGGGGGTTTGGCTAAATGATAGCCTGTTTGCCTAGCATAGCAAGGTCCTGGGTTCAATCCCCGACACTGAAAATAAAGACACCCAGGGAAGATACCTGTAAAATTTCCCTCACCCACTCATTCCTGAGTCAATAATCCTCCATGAGGAATAAATTTTATATTAATTATTGTCTCAAGGTGGCCAATTTTGCGATAATTAAAAAATTCAAATATTTGAAAGATGAAAAACAAACATTAATTTTGGTCCAGATAGAAACCTCAGGATGAATAAAGTAAATGTCAATTTATTGTCAATTATATAAAACTTTATCCACAATAGTGACAACCCCTGCCTCTTACACAAAAAAGACACATCATCAAAAGGGCTCTAGAATACAGGTGCCGTGGTGCATACCTGTAATCCCAGTTACTCAGGAGGCTGAGGAAGGAGGATCAGAAGTTTGAGGCAAACCTGGGCAATTTAGCAAGATCCTATTTCAAAGTAAGAAATAAAAATAGGCTGAGGATGTAGCTCAGTGGTAGAGAGCTTGCCTATCATGGGCAAGGCCCCATGTTCCATCCCCAAAATGCCAAATGTGTGGAGGGCTTTAGAGAGTCCAATCTCCTATTTAATCCTTCCGATTTCGAAATGGTGCCTTGGTGAGAGGTAATCGTACGAGGTGCTTTTCTCTATATCAAAATTGAAGCTCAAATCCTAAACCTTTAAGAACTTTAAAAGTAAGCTCCTAAACTCAGTTTCACAGAGGATTCATTTTAAAATAGTGTGGGTCATCCTGAGTCCATTTCAATTAATTTGTTTAATTTATTATTTATTGGAACTAGGAATTAAACTCAGGGGCACTCTCCCACTGAGCCACATTTGCTGTCCTTTTTATGCATTATTTTGAGACACGGTCTCACTAAATTGCTGAGCCTGGGTTTGAATTTGTGATCATCCTGCCTCAGGCTCCTGAGTCACTCCTACTGCAGGCATATGCCATGGTGCCTGGCTCTGAGCGAATTTTCAATAGAACATCGTGATTTGTAGCCTTCAGCCTTCGGCACCATAAACTCTAATTATTAAGTTTAAAAGTTTCAGCATGACATGGCATCGAAAATAACCAGGAAATGACAGGGCAAAAAGTTGTTTACTATGGCAGACATTTATGTAATACTTCTAAAATCCCAAACCAGGCCCCATTTCCCCCTGACCCTCACGTCTTGTCCTTTAAGCAAACCATTTCCCTTCTTTCAGTGCCACTTTCAGGCAACGAGGTAATGACAGGATGCATGTATCATCAGCATAAATTAATTTTAATTATGCAATTAGTACTGAGCTGTCAGAGGCAACATTCTAAAAAGAGGGATTCTTACACGCATTATCCTGATAATGCTTCAGCCACACTTCCTCAGAAATGAAGCACAGAGATTATCAGCAGCAAAGAAGAAATGGGAAAGTTAGGGCTTAAGTATACATCCTGGTTGGCCCCAGAGAATATAATGAACATCTCTGAAGCCTGGAAGCCCTCCTCTCAACAACAGGCCTTGTAAAGTTGGGATGACTCCATAAACTGATAGATGCATGGGGCTTCACACACAGGACTTGTCAGGAGGAAGTTCCTGGTCAGTTAGTGAGGTTGTAATTACCATTAGGAACCATAAGAGAATATTCATCAAAGGCTGAGCACAGTGGCACATGTCTGTAATTTCAGCAGCTCCAGAGGCTGAGGCAGGAGGACTGAGAGTTCAAAGTCAGCCTCAGCAACTTAGCAAGGCACTAAGACAGAGTGAGACTCTGTCTCTAAATAAAATACAAAAAAAGGCTGGAGATGTGGGTCAGTGGTTAAGTGCTGTTGGGTTCAATTCCTGGTATCAAAAAGAAAAAAAAATCAGCAAATGCAGGAAGGGCTTGCAGTTGTTCATCCTGCCTACACGCAGACTGTAGTGCTCGTGCTTGCAGGTACCATCTGACCTTTAGTTTTTCTCACTGAGGACCAAAACCAAACTAGGCATTTGTTCACAAAGAAAGGACAGTCCTGAGTAGCCTCTGCAGTGAATCCAAAAATGTTATGGAAATATCCACAAGAATTCTCTGGAACACTGAAAGCCAATGATGTAAGGTTTTATCACTATCTGGCCAATGAACTACCCATTGCTTCTTTCATCCCCAAAGGAAATATATATCTTATTTTCACATCTTTCAGTGCAAAACAGAACACCCATGTACAAAGTCAACATCAAGTCAGTCCTGGCTTGTAAAGATACCCACACCCTCATTCATCTCCAGTCCATTCAAATGCTGTTTTGTAGAATTTTGGCAATATTTTCATTACATCTAAAATACACCTACCAACATATGTAGTGATTTTCCATTAGAATTACCAATTTTTCCTTGTATGACATTAATATGTAATGGTGTACTTTAAAGAAGTTTGATCCATTTTACTAGTGTGATAATTCAGTGTTAAAGTTATAAAAGGAATTTAAGGAGTACCATTTTAATTCATTGTGAATTTTTGGAAGTGTAACAGTGAATTCCAAAAGAATTCTCCTTTATGTTTACGTGGTTTTCAACTCTATGAAGCCAAGTATATAGTGGATGGCCTTCATTTTTTGTTACTTATTACAAATAGGAACCCCAGGAGTGCACACCTGAAAAAAAAAGATCTGCTTCTAGATGCAAAGCTTCTCCTACACAGCAGAGTTTTGGCTCCCAAGCGGAAAATCTAAGAAACACTGTCATGCTTTCTGTGCTAAAAATGCCCCCTGGGCACAAAATGTGCCATGTACACTGCTCTCTCCTCCATGGTTGACACTGTTTTAGTCCTCGTCACCATCAACTCCTGCTTTTACTCTTGACTGGAGTCCTCAATGCCTCACATTTGTCTTCTTCTGCTCTCCCCTGGTCTCTTGTGGAAGACCTGTGGGTTGCTAATGGACTGGCCTCTGGCTAACTGTTCACACAATGAACTCCCAGAGGACAGGCAGTCTGTGGTTCAAAGCAGAGGCAGAGAGAATTTCTACCTATATCCTGAGGTGCTGAGGTCCTGAAAACTATCTCCAGAACGTAAGGTAAACCCCTTTAATAATTACCTTAGAGCTGGGGATATAGCTCAGTTGGTAAAGTGCTTGCCTTGCATGCACAAGGCCCTGGGTTCAATCCCCAGCACTACAAAATAATAATAATAATAATAATAATAATAATAATAATAACCTTAAAAGAAAACAATCAGGGTTGGAGACGTGGCTCAGTGGTAGAGGGTCTGCCTAAAAGAACAAAATGAATGCAATAATTTTCCCACATTCAAGGGCTCTGCATCCAAAGGTTCAACCAACTATAGATCAAAGTTGTTCCAAAGTGTAGTGGGCATTATAAGTAATCTATAGATGATTTAAAGAATACAGGAGGGTGTGCATAGGTTATATGCAAATGATATGCCCATTTATATAAGGGATGAGAGCATCTAAGGATTTTGGTAACCACAGGGGTCTTGCAGCAAATCCCTTATGAATATTAAGGGATGGCTGTGATCTTTTAATAACTTTAATTAAAAGACAAAAAAGTGTCAAATTGGATAATGAAAGCAAGAAGAACCATACTCTCATCTATAGAAAATAAGTTTAAATGTAAAAATAAAGAAAAATTAAAAGTAAAAAGATGGAAAATAGATTCCATGCAAATGCAGATCATTAGAAAGATGAGGTGGGTATGTTAACATCAGGCAAAGGAAACTGCAGAACATGTCACTTACTACAAAGCTACAGTAATCAAAAGAGTATAGTGCCAGCAAAAACACATACATAAAAGGAATAGAGCAGACTAGAAATAGATATTCACATATATGATCAAATGATTCTTGATAAAAGTGCCAAGGCTGTTCAATGAGGAAAGAACAGACTTTTCAATGATAGTGTGGAAAAGCTGGTATCTACATGCCAAACAGAAAAAATAATAATAATTAGATTCTTACCCTACACCACAAGCAAAAATTAACTCATAATTAATCAAGGGCATAAATGCAAGAGTTGAAACTATAAAGCCCTCAAAAGTAAATACAGGGAGAATGACTATATTAGGTTTGGAAATGATTTATTGGGTAAAATGCAAAAAAATGTAGGCAACAGAAAATTGGATTTCATGAAAAAATTTAAAAGTTATACATCAAGGGACACTATCAGCAAAGTAAAAGGCAACTTATAGAATGACAAAAAATATTTTAAATTATATATTTGATAAGAGATTTATATCTTTTTTTTTAATTGAACTCAGGGGCATTGGACCACTGAGCCACATCCCCAGCCCTATTTTGTGTTTTATGTAGAGACAGGGTCTCACTGAGTTGCTTAGTGCCTCGCCATTGCTGAGGCTGGCTTTGAACTCACGATTCTCCTGTCTCAGCCTCCCAAAGTACTGGGATTACTGGCTTGTGCCACTGCGCCCAGCTAAGATTTATACCCTTAACAGATAAAGAATTTCCACAACTCAACAACAACAATAAAACTCAATACATGAGAAAAAACCCTGAACAGATATTTCTCCAAAGAAGATATACAAATGACCAACAAGCTCATGAAAAGATGCTCAGTAGCATCAGTCATTAAGCAAATACAAATCAAAAATACAATGGGAGGAGGCTGCAGTTGTAGCTCAGTGGTAGAGTGCTTGCGTAGCAGGTGTGAGGCACTGGGTTTGATTCTCAGCACCACAGATAAATAAAGTCCACTGACAACTAAAATGCCTACATATATAAAATACACTGAGTGCTGGACTTAACTAGCATGTGAAAGGCCCTTGGTTTCATTCCCAGTCCTGCAAAAACAAACAAAAGAAAAATCAAACAACAACAATGAAAAACATAGTTAAATACTACTTCATATCCATTAAGATGACTTTCAAAAACAAAAATAAAAAATCCCAAATGCTGGTGAGAATGCTAAGAAATGAGAAGTTCTGTGCATTGTTGGTAGGAATGTAAAATGGTGCAGCTACTGTGGAAAATGGTATGGTGTTTCCTCAAACACATCAAATATAGAATTATCACATAATTCAGCAATTCTGCTTCTGGATGTATATCCAAAACAAATGAAAGCAGGGACTAAACAGATATTTGTACATAGATTATTATAGTGACATTATTTACAATAGTCTAAAGTTGGAAGCAACCCAGTACACATGTACATAGAAAACCTTACAAAATTTACCAAAAAATCCTCTAGAATTAAGGGTAAATTTATGAGAGTCAGAAGTTACACAGTTGATATTCCAAAAATCAGTTGTGGGTAGGTATTAAATGTTCTCACCAAAAGAAAAGAAAGTCACATATATCTAAAAAGAACAAATTTTAAAAAGGGTTAAAAGAAAGAGAAAGAAAGAAAGAGAGAGAGAGAGAAAGAAAGAAAGAAAGGAAGGAAGGAAGGAAGGAAGGAAGGAAGGAAGGAAGGAAGGAAGGAAGGAAGAAAGGAAGGAGAGAGAGAGAGAAAGGAAGGAAGGAAGGAAGGAAGGAAGGAAGGAAGGAAGGAAGGAAGGAAGGAAGGAAGGAAGGAAGGAAGGAAGGAGGGAAGGAAGGGAAGGAAAGGAAAATAATAAGTTCGTTTTGGATTTTACTCTGAGGATACTGGACCAGGAATTAGATCGCTAAGAAAACAGACAAAACATCTAAACATCACCCTTTAGTTCTGTGGGGTCAAGTGCCTCCCCGTAAAATCCATACAATTGGTGATTGTTTTTACAGTTTGAAACTCTCGCCTTAGCTTCCGCATGTCCTCAGAATAAAATGCAAAATTAGCCCTTACTGCAGTCTACAGGACCCTACCTAATTTCCTCCCGGCTACCTTCTCAGACACATCCTACTCTCCTTTCACTCTCTCTGCCCCAGGCACACTGGTATTCCTGCCTGTCATTGAAACAACTTACACTTTTTGCTTTCTGGTTGGAAAGCCCGTCCCCCAAGGCAATTTGCCTGTCTTCCTACCTCATTGCCTTCAGGACCCTGATGAAATCCCCTGTTCAAAGAGGCCTCTCTCAACAACCACTGCAGGCTTCAATTCTCACTCTACTCTCTTCTCCTACTTTAATATTCATGAGAGCACTTATCACCACAGGAGTATTTATTCTGTCTCCTCCCTTTAGAAAGCCAAGTCCCTGAGACAGGGGCTTTGCTTTGTTCAATGTTCTATTGAGCCTAGAACAGAGCCTTGAACAGTGCCTGGCAATTACAGCCCGATCAGGAAGTACAGGGATTTGGAAAAGATGGCAAGTCACCTCCCAGAGACTTCTGTGTTTTGAAGCAGAAAGGAGTTTTCAGCAGCCAGAGAGAAACAGATGGGTACTCAAGGTACCCCAAAGCTTTCCTGCATCCCTAAGTCTACCTGGGGGAAATTAGGGTACAAAGCATACAGGGAGAAAAGTCTCAGCAAATCTCTCACCTGAACTGTACAACCTGTTCCACGAAAAGGCATCAAATAGCTGCTCAATAGACTCCTCTTCATTTGTGACTAGAAAATTTACTCTTCACGAGGGCTGCTTTTTCTAAGTTTTCTCTATTTGCATTTTGTTCTTTCATGCTCAATTATCACGCGTAATTTAACTTCATGATTTAATTAATTGCCAAAATGTAAAAGTGCAAAACTGTATGTATAAATAATTACTAACACAGGCAAACACTTGTTACTTCAGAACGAACAGCCGGTAGCTAATTCTGCTCACAATTACCTAATTGTAGGGTTAGAAACTTCTGAATGTGTTTCAGATTCAAAACAGATTCCATCTTTTTTAATTCAAAAAGTCACTCAAAATTTGAAAGAAGAGCACATATATGAAAACTATTAAAATGTTAAAATGTGATTTGGCAAAACACAGAGAGGGATTCTATGTGGAATAAAATCGAATTAGAATATGAATGTACAATTGAAAGCAGATGAGAGAGAGTTTAGGACTGTGTTTCTTATTGCAGTTAACAGATTCTAAAAGGTTAGCAAAAATCAGTGGGAGAAAATGAAAAACATTCCTGGAAGGTAAAAAGCAGGAGAAAGTAAGGTAAATGACTGCCCAATGTTTCATATATCATGGTGGCACAGATGAGGAAGAACCAAAATAAGACAGGTTAGGACAGAGAGCTAAGGAAAACTTTGGAACTGGAGTGAGAGTTTGGAAGCCCTCGGGATGGACTGTTGGGAGACACAGAACTACTTGCTTCTGTGTATTAAATAGTGAATCAGTCATTCTTCTAGAAAGTCTGGCCATTCTTGGAAAACATCTGCTGCCACCTTTGACACTGTGATCTCCTTTCTGATCATAACCCCCAGAGGGGGAAAAATAACCAGGCCTGAAGCTACTATTTACAGATTTACACATCATAGGAATGACTCCAGGAATGAATAAAGCTTAATAAAACGAGTATGATAATATAAAGGGATAAAGCTATGGAGGTTTTAATAAATAAGGAAAATTAAAAGGCTGCCTTATGCACTATCATTTTTGTGGTGTTTTCAGAAAGCAGTAAAAAGCCAATTTAAAAGTTTGTTGTTTCTCAGCCACATGAGGTGGTGCAGTTTGTAATCTCACTGACTTGGAAGATGGGACCCAGAGGTGGGAGGATCACAGGTTTGTGGCCATTCTTAGCAACTTAGTGAGACCCTGTCTCAAAAAAAAATGTCGTTTCTCTTGGTAAATCATCTACTTTGATGTAAGAGGAGTAAGTTTTTTCTTCCTGGTGCTGGGAATTGAACTCAGAGCCTCAAGCATGCTAGGCAAGTGCTGTATTACTGAGTCACCCCTCCAGCCCTTGGTAAGTCTTCATTATGGTGATTTTGTTATTTATGGTCAATAAACTTCCTAATCAATATTACTTCAACTACAAAGTTTCAAGCAGTTTGAATGAAATTGAATCAAATATATTTTTAATGCGTTTCTAGGATCAGTTTGCTGATGATTCTTTTTAATTCTATTCTATTTTAGACATCATATTTTTGGGACATAGTTTACCTGCCAAATAAGAGTCCAAGATTTTTAATCTATGTGTATATTATCATACATTAAAACTCTATGTTATCAACTGAATATCAAAAGCGACATCCATATCCATAAATTCATATTCTTGCATTATTTATTTACTGAATGTTTGTGAATCTGAGTCCCTTTCTTCCCTGCTAATTTATTCATAACCAAACAAATAAAGTTAGTAGTTTTAATTCTCAATTCAGTTTAATTGTATAAAAGTGTGTTGAATATATACTATAGACAACACAACGTATTTTATCAGGAACATTTCATCAAAAATATTTCAACAGCAACATTTCAGAGATATCTAAAATAGAAAAACTTAACTGAGTGTGGTGGTGCACACTTGTAATCCCAGCTACTCAGAAGGCTGAAGCAGAAGGATCATAAGTTTGATGCCAACCTGGGCAACTTAACAAGACCCTCCCACCCCATCCAAAAAAGAAAATAAAAAAGAGAGGAACAACATAATTTATTAACATTACAATTGTTACTACAAATCAACAAAAATGCACCATTTTTAAAAAAATAAATGCACTGTTCTTTACCTTTTTTCCATCTTCCAATTTCTAGTCAAAAGGAAGTATTTGGAGGCTAGGAATATAGCTCAAAGACAGCATGCTTATCTAGCATGCATGAAGTACTAGGTTAGTTACCCAGCCCTGAAAAAATATTGATCTTTAAATGGGAGGGAACATCATTTTTCCAAAGTTATGATATAACTGTATTCTTCCTGTGTCCACATCTCAGCTCCTTTTATACCCCACTCAAGTTTCATTTCCTTCATTAAACACCCCCCTTTTTTGAGAAGATACAAGGGATTGAACTCAGGGACACATGACCACTGAGCCACATCCCCAATCTATTTTTTATATTTTAATTGGACACAGGGTCTCACTGAGTTGCTTAGCACCTCGTTTTTGCTGAGGCTGGCTTTGAACTCCTGATCCTCCTGCCTCAGCCTCCCCAGCCGCTGGAATTATGGGTGTGTGTCACCGCATCCAGTTCAATTCATGTTTTCTAGCATTGGTTTCTACCCCATTTCTAACTATAATGTTGATCCTGCAGGGCTGGGGCTGTGGTTCAGTGGTACAGTGCTTGCCTCACATGTGTAAGGCACTGTGTTTGATTCTAAGCACTGCATAAAAATAAATAAAACAAAGGTATTCTGTCCATCTTGAACTAAAAAATACTTAAAAAATATTGATCCTCTCATATATTTTTTCATATTAAATTATTTATTTATGCTTATAAACATTTCCCATGACTTATCTCTCCAGACAGATTGTCATTTTGCAAGAAATAGGGATAAGCCTGCTATTTCAGTACTTTTTTGCTTTGGGGAATGCTGTGAGAATATAAGTAAATGTGCACTGTTTGCTTGATAAAATACAGTGTAATCAGTAAATACACTCTAATAATTGATAAACATTAATTCCTTCAAATTCTGGAAAACCTATAATCAGTTGTTCAAAAATGTAGTCAAGTCTCAAAAATCCTAGCAGAGGCTGGAAATTGTTCTACAACATTCAAAAGTTGAGTTCAGTGTTCTGACACTAACTGTTAAACACTGTTTAGTGTTTTAAATGACAGGCACTTTCCTTGTTTCCATTTTCACTAACAAATACCAATGCAAATAAAGATGGAAAAACAATTACCAGAGTCCATTCCAAGGAGGTGGGTATGAAATGTAAACAGGATGCTACTCATTTATAAATGGATGATTTTAAATTTACTTTAAGACCTTAGTTATGGCATTCACTAATAAGAAAAAATACTAATGCATACGATTTACTTTCTCTTGCTAATGCAAAGGCATATTGTTCGTGAATAAATTAGCATTCTGCTCTTAACTTTTACTTTACTCACAAAATACAAGTGCTATTGTCATTAACAGGGGGCAGGTTTTTGTACATTTCAGTAATAAACCTGGCTTATTAATGTTGAGATATAGTAAAGCAAATTTCGTGTTAAAAACACTATAAAAAGGAAAAAAATAGTTATGTTCCCTTATGTCTCTTCCTTAACTCCCTCCTCAAATTCATTCACATACATTACTTTGCCAGGGTTACCTTGATTGCTACCAAGTATGAAATTTTAGTCTATTTCTTGGCTTGATGAACCATAACCTTAGAATCTCAAAATTAAGAATTTGTACCATTTGATTGTAGAGCAAACTCCTGGCTGCTCAAGCTAAAAAATCTCCAGGGAATCTTGACTTAGGGTCATTCCCCTAAAGGAAAGTGACCAAGCCCTGCCTAATGTCAGCCTCAGGGAAAAGTTTCAGAACCAGGAAGAAGGATTTACAAATTCTTAAAATTGCCCTCTGTTTATACTTTAATTTTGAAGACTCAACAATTGCTTTAAATCCTGCTCAATGCCTTAACCAGAGCATTTCCATATTGAAAGCATTAAGCAGAATGACTTCTGGCTGGAAACTATAAGAGTTTCAGTTATCTCAATCACCAGGAACCAGAGAGCAAGGCCCACCCTGCCTGGCCTACAAGCAATTAGCTTCTTGGCTTTGTGGGACTAGGAGAAAATAGTTAATGAACTTGCTTGTTAATATTCACTGGCTGCAGAGGCATTTGCTGAATTCCAGCACCACAGGTATTTTGTGATAGGTGGAAGCTCTCAGTTCTGTTGTTTCAGTACTTCTGGATGTCATCAGTACTAAATCACTTAGTGGTCTACGAGAGACACAAGTTTCCATATTAACAAGCATCTCAAAAGTCGTAAACTGCCCAGTACATGGAAGGAAGAGGACCGTGAAAAGCGGAGCCTTAACAGAAATGGCCAAGACTTCTTGGTGCCTGATTTCCTACAAAGTTTCATGGTTTTATATTCAATGAGGTACAATCAGCTTCAAATGCGCCACCAAGTTTTGTCCTTCCTTTACATAAATGCAATATTTATTTACACCTAATACTTGAAAATGGATTAATGTACAACACTGGCCTGGGGGACTGGACAATGTTTAGTGTCAACCTCCAGAGGGGAAAATGATTCCCTTTGAATGTTTTCAAATTATACACTTCCTTACTGATGTGGTGAAATAAGCTCTAATTTAGATGGCCCCTCTGGATAATGTTGTGTGTTGGTTTGTTGTAGAACATCCACAGATCTCTTTTCAACTCTAATTATTTGTTTATTTGAACTAGTCTTAGCTCTGGTCAGTGGTGAAATGTGAAGGGATAATTTCAGCAAATGCTAGAAGCCAGTTCTGTCTAGAGTTCCGTAGGGAGCCTCTACACAAAGCCTGTGTGGGCAAGGGAGAAGGGGCTGGAGGTCAGGGTCAAGGAGTGAGAGCAGAATCAAACCAGAGACAGGCCAGGATCTGGTCCTGGGAACTGAGAAAGAAGCATGTCCCATGAAAAGCTGGAAGGTTGGAATAGAGCACAGAAGGATGAGATGATGCTGAAAAGTAAGGACTGGGTATCCAAGGGCAAAGAAATACTAAGTCAAAAAGTAAGAGAATTGAAGGGCTGAGCATAGGGCCCAGTGGAGCTCACTTGATGGTCAGTTAATGCCTCCTATGAGAATAAGGTGCCAGAAGCAGAGAGGTATGTATACTATTGCCTTGGCAATTATTGCCACCAGACACCCCACTAGTTTAGAAATGCATCTTCCACGTGGAGTGTACCTCAGTGATGGGGAACTTGTAATATGTGTGGGACCCTGGGTTCTATCTCTAGCACTATTGAAATAAATGGAAGGAAGGAAGGAAGGAAGGAAGGAAAAAAGGGAGGGAGAGAGGAAAGGAAAGGAAATGTATCTCCTCCTTCACAAAAACAGCTTGAGGAAAGAATATGCAATGTTGAATTACCTCCATCTGCCCACATGGCTGAACAAACAGCACCTTCTGCCTATGAGTCAGCGGCGACCAACTTGATGCAGGAAGGGCCGTCTGAACATTCATTTCCATTCTCATCTCCTATGGAACAGCTCAAAAAGGACCCTTGGCCCTTTGTTCATTTCAAAATAAATTGATCTGCATCTGAGAGATGTATCTATTAAATGGGGCAGATGATCCATCAGCTGATTCGTGAGCTCCTAAAGCAGCCAGTACCACATAAATACAAAGAGTATTCAAATGAAGGTAACCTTTCTATGCAAAAAGGTCCCTGCCAATTAAAACTTATGAAAGGCAGAATAAGTTGTCTTTGTCCCCATGTGGAATAGCATGGTTGTTAAATAGGTGCTTTCCATTATGCTGAACTTTAAATTGAATATTCAAAATATTTATGTAATACCTCTTCAAACTAAATTGAAAATTTCAAAAACATATATATTTAAATTACACTGTCATTGTTAGAAATTAGAGGACATGGAAAAAATATTATTTTCTTTGGAGAGTAAATAACCCTTTCATGTAGTGATTTCAAAGGGTCAGTTAATCAAACAGAGATGTCTCTGGGGTTATGCTTTGGGCTTTTTACCAATATTACCCCAGCATTGTATTGGCAACTCTGTGATGAGTATACACTGTGCTTTCTGGAAACAGGGACGGATACAAATTATTTTCCCTATTGCATCAGAAAGAAAATAGAGCTTTTTTCTACTATTATTTTTCAAGTACTCTATTGTAATCATTTTGGGATAATTGAGCATATGTCAGCTTTGTCTGCTTTATGATTATAAAAGCAATGATTATCTGTTGCAGAAAAATGAAAAGTTTAAAGAATAAGTTTTTAAAAACTTTCATCATGCAGAGGAAATCATTGATTCTCTATAGGTACACTCCTTTTCATTTATATTTTACTTGAGTCCTATTGTTCATACAATTTTATATTTCAATTTTAAAAGTTAACATTATAAGGATGCTCATGTAATTAAATAAAATTCTATAATCTGTTGTTAATGGCTAGATAATAACATGTTATATGGAGATATTATAATTAATTTAGAAATACCTCTACTCTCAGATATTTAGATTCTTCCCCCTATTATAATGTGATAATCATCTCTGTGCATAAAACAATAGTTTTGCATAAAGTTTATTATTCTTTCTTCCATCATTTGCATATTTCTTATGTGGGTGGGTGGCTGAACCAAGATCCAGGCAGATTCCCAGGGCTGGAGAAGGGGAACTGACCAAGGATGTCCCTGGAGCTGTGAATCTGCATTTTGTTTCAGGCCATCCCCATATCCGATGTTGACTGCCCTTTGCCATTTTTGATATAATAGAAAAATAAATTTTTGGAAATCTGTGGGCCCAAAGTAAGCTCTCCCCCTAGTCTTACCAGCAGTGCACCACAACCCTCATGCTTTTCTGTATTCTGGGGAATTTTTTAGCCAACTGGGGAGTTTCCTAAAACCAAGTTGGAATTATCTTTTAAACTGAGTGACAGGAAAATGTGGCCTTACCTTTGAGAGGGATTTTTGTTGATGGTGCCAATTTGTTTGGAAGAGACACTAAGAGAAGTAGAGCTCTAGAGTGTTTGACAGTTCTGTTACAAAAATGAAAAGCACTACTTCTATCTTGGAATTACATAGAGTGGTTTTGCATTCTGATTTAATGCAACCATTTGATATGTTTGTTATCTTGACAATTGGCTTACCAGGCTAAAGTCTGATGACTATAGCAACAGTCTACCTATGTATATCACATGGCATTTTTTTCTACAGCTTCATGGGCTATTGGAAGGTGGTGAAAACTGCAGGAGGTAAGGCCTGGTTACAGGAAGTAGGTGGGGGGAGCATGCTTTGAAGGGTATATTTTGTCCTTAGCCCATTCCTCTCCCTCTGCTTTCTGGCTGCCATGAAGTGAGAAGCTACACTCCACCACATGCTTCCTGCTGTGCTGTGCTGCCTCAACACAAGTCCAGAAGCAATGAAACAAAAGTGACTTGAAATAGATTGAACTTGCCCACTCATCTCTGAATTCACAACACATTCCTCCTACTGAGGAAAAAAGCCCAAATGTTGGGACTCTCTCTACCGTGACAGGCCAAAGAAAATGGAGTGGAGATTGCCCCCTCAGACCTAACATAGACTGCCTAACTAAATCTAAATATGTATATCCCCTGCTTGTGGTTTTATAAATTATAGATGATTCTGTGAGGCTGGTGGGAAGAAGTAGTTTCTCTCAAGTTTGATCAAACTGCATAAAGTTTATTATTATTTTTCCACCTTTTGTCTTTTTTATGTTCAGAATATGTTTATTCTTTTCTTCAAATATTTTTCTTTTAGTTGTAGATGGACATAATATTTTTATTTTTATGTGGTGCTGAAGATTGAACCCAGCACTCCACATATGCAAGGCAAGCACCCCACCACTGAGCCAAAACCCCAGCCCAGAATACGCTTATTCTTATTATCAGCTTTTGAGTACTGTGATTGTATGTGTTAAACTAGATATTAAAGTTTTCATTATTGTCATTTAAAAAACTATAAAACTTCTAGAAGAAAAAGAGAGTCTCAGTGACCTGTGGTTAGACTAAGCTTTTTTAGCTACACCACCAAAAGTACTATTCATAAAAGAAAAAAAAAGACAAATGTAATTTTATCAAAATTTAAACACAATTGCTTCCTAAGTAATGGAAAAACAAGTCATAGATGGTTAGAAATTATTTACTAATCATGTATATCTGATAAAGGACTTGCATCCAGAATACATAAAGAAACCCTGAAACCCAATAACAAGAAAAGCAGTTAATTTTAAACATAGACAAATGATTTAAATAGGGATTTCAAGAAAGAAGATAAACGATAGCAAATGAGCATACACAAAGATTCTGAACATCTTTAAAGGGAAACAGAAATTAAAACCATGATGTTGAGATAACATGATACATCCACTAGAATGTGTAGAATTTCTTATGTGGGTGGTCAGTCCAATCCAGCCAACTGACATCCAGGCAGGTTCCCTGGGCTAGACTGTTGGTAGCACCACAGTCTGAAGCAATTAACCAAAACAAATCTTTCCTCCTTCAAGTTGATTTTCTCAGGCACTTTTTCACAGAGATGGAAGGCTGACTAACTCAACCTCTAAGGGCCCTTGGGACTGCATTGTCCTCTTCTTCATTTCCCTTACATAACCCTTATCTCCTCTCCCCTCATTTATATACATGAAAACATTTCTGGTATCTTGTGGAGAGTCAGTGCAGGCAGGAGGCAGAAGGCATCAGGGAGACTTGCCCATAGGAACACTATCCTGCAAACAAAATAGGCCTGGCTTGGTAACAAGATAATAAGGCAGTATGATATATGTTATAAGCATGGGCCCAAAAATTGAGTGGCCTGCATCCATATCTCAACTCTGCACAATCATAGCAGTATAAACTTGGACAGGATATCAAACTTATCAGAAATTTCATTTTCTAGATATTTAAAAACATAGGATAGGCTACATTATCCAGGCTGGCCTTGAACTTTAGGGCTCAAAAGATCCTCCTGCCTCAGCCTCCCAAGTAGCTAGGACTACAGACACACACTGCTGAGCCTGGGGCCAAAAGTATAATGGTTAGATCTGGAAAATGACAGTTTGGCAAACTTTTCTGTAAACAGCCAAATGGTAAATATCTTAGGCTTTTTGGGCTATACGTGTAGTCTCTTTTCTAAATATTCAACACAGCACAGCAGTAGCCATAAACAATATGGAAATAAGAAGTGTAGGTATGTTGTAAGTGTCCCACTAAAACTTTACAAAAAAGGTGAAAAAATTTGATCCCACATGGGCTGTGGTTTTCTGGCTCCTAAATCACTGTGTTTTCATGATAATTGAATAAAGATGAAATCTCTAAAATATTCTACAAGGAAAGTCACTCACATGCATTGCTCACTATGCACTGGCATACCTAATTTTATTGTACCATACTTTATCACACTTCTCAAATATTGCATTTTTTACAAATTGAATCTTCAAGACTTCAGTGAGGGAGCAAATTCAGATTTGGTGAAAATAACAAGAGAAGTAGAACTGAATCACCTCGATCTCACCATAACTGTGTGGAGGGGTACTGGGAATGGAAATCGGGGCCTTATGCATGCTAAACACACATGCTGCCACTGAGCCACACCTGCAGCCACTCATGACAACACGTTAACAGATGAGCTTTCTCCTTATAGATGAGCAAAAAGCAAAACAAAACAAAACAAATTTTTTTAAAAAATTGGTTTCTTAAGGTGGAATCTACTGCTGAAGATGCTATGGACAGCTGTTGAAATGACAAGAAAATATTTAGAATATTACATAAAATTAGTTGGCAAAGAAGGGGCAGGGTTCAAGAGGATTGACTACAATTTTTTAAAATGTATTTTTTCATGGTGCATATAATTACACATAATGATGGCAGTCATTATTTTAAAAAGCACTCTACTGTGGGTGAAATGCTATCAAACAGTATCATATGCAACAGATAAATTTTATATGAAAGGAAGAGTCAATCATTGTGGTATACTTGATTGTTAGCTTATTTTAACAAATTTCCACAGCTGCTTCCATTTTCAGCAACCTCCATTGTGATCAGTCAGCAGCTACCAACACTGAAGCAAGACCCTCCACCAGCAAAAATATTATGACTGGCTGAAGGCTCAGATGATTGTCAAGCAGTTTTTAGCATAAAGATTTTTAAACAGGATCTCACAATGTTGCCCAGGCTGGTCCTAAACTCCTGGGATTTGCACCCTGCTTATAAATATTGTTGTTATTATTATTATTTGGTGCTGAGGATTGAACTCTGGACCTTGGGTATTCTAGGAAAGTGCTCTACCACGGAACTATACTCCCAGTCCTTAAGTATTTTTAAATTAAGCATTCTTTATTTAGACATAATGCTATTGTACACTTAATACTACAATATAGTCTAAATATAACTATTTTTTTTGGTACCGGGGATTGAACTCAGGGGCACTCGAGCACTGAGCCACATCCCCAGCCCTATTTTGTGTTTTATGTAGAGACAGGGTCTCACTGAGTTGCTTAGCACCTCGCCGTTGCTGCAGCTGGCTTTGAACTCACGATTCTCCTGTCTCAGCCTCCCAAAGTGCTGAGATTATAGGCGTGTGCCACTGGGCCCAGCTGAGAGATCTCTTGAATAGAGAATTACAAAACTAATTTCAAATTATGATGGATCATATCAAGAAGGGTATGGAATGTTATGAGACAGAATAAAAAGGGAACCTCATTCAGTTTGAGAAGAACAGAGACATCAGTGATGAAATCATGTTTAATAAGTTGAAGCCTGAACGATGAGTTTAGCATAATGGGTTGAGCCTACAAACCCAGCTACTCAGGAGATTGAGGTAAACAAATCACTTGAATCCAGGAGTTGGAGACCAGCCCGGGCAACATTAACAAGACCCCATCCTAAGACAAAGAAAAAGAAAGAGAAGGAAGGAAGGAGGGAGGGACGGAGAGAGGGAGGGAAGGAGGAAAAAAGGGATGGAAGGAGAAAAGAAGAAAGACTCAAATCATAAATGCTGGCTGCATGAACTGCACCTTGCAGGAAGAGGGGGAGCAGAGGCATTTCTGTCAGGTGGGAAGATAATGAGGTTCAGACTGGCTGTTCTCCAATATCTGAGCTTAGTACAGGAGGATAAATAAGCACAATTTGATAATGAGGGAATTAGCATGTCCATCAGCATTCCTGTATTCACTGGATGATCTGAATACATTTGTCACAGGGCTGCATTGCAGGTACTTTCCAATTGAAGCCTCTGAGAAGTGCTGATAATTTGGCACACAGTTGGGAACCTAAGTCACTTGGTGAATAAATGAGTCCAATTTCTTCATCCCTGTGTAAGAAAATAATCATCTTCTATTTAGCCACCAGGATTTGATGGTGGAGCTTGTTAGAGATGGACATTTCAAACCTTGGATCAAGTCAGGTGGATGTTCAAAAAAATGGAAATCTTAAATCCTTTATACAAAATATTCTGTAGTCTTCAGAGCAGGACTGAAAAGGTAGATGTGTCTTATAGAAGATTAAAGCTGTTGTTTCAAAAGCTAAATGGCTCATGGACACAGCCACAAGTGGCTGAAGGTATCTGTGGTTTGATGGCTCTCAGTTCCAGCAGGATGGCTGTCCCTGAAACAGATGGGGTTCTGGCAGAAGCAGACATGACAGCTTTGGTGATAAATGAAGCTCCATCCCAAATGGAACCGGATGTGGGTTAGACAGGAGTAGGCGCGAGGCAACAGACATGTTTTGGGTGACTGGCAGCAAGGAATGGAGATGTGCAGTAGTAAGGGAGGCCCAGATCTAGGAAAGAAGCTTTTAAATGTCCTTCAGGTTCTGAGGTATGAGAGCTGGTGAAGTTGAAAGAATTTGAGGGCAAAAGCAAACACAGGAAGATCTGAGAAGAGCCACTTTTTTTTTGTACAGATGGGACCTCAAAGTCACATGACCTGATGAGCTCCCCAAATCCTGATCTCTACTGCAGGTTTTTTGCTCTGAGCACCAAACTCAGATCTTCAAGTCATTTCCAACCAGCTCTACCTTGACATCACATTTACAGTAATTGTTCCACAAAGTCCCATGTCCCCAAATGAACAGATTGTCTTTCTCCCAAGTCTTGTCCATCATCTTCTGCTCTCTGTTTTTAAAAAATAGCAATAATAGCCAGATGTGGTGTGCACTCATGTAATTTCAGCAACTCAGGAGGCTGAAGTTGGAGGATAGAAAGTTCAAGGTCAGCCTGGGAAACTTAGCAAGGCCCCCAGCCACTTAACAAGATCTTATCTCAAAATTTAAAATAATAATAAAAAGGACTGACAATGTGGCTCAGTGGTAGATGATATGGAAATACTGAAGAAAAAAGGAGGAGGAAGAGGAAGAGGAGGACGAGGAGGACGAGGAGGAGGAGGAAGCAATACTGACTCTGATTAAACAAAAACTTGAGTAAATTTTTCATCAGTAACTTTACAAGTTAGCCAGGTGCAGTGGCTCAAGCCTGTAATGCCAGCACTTAGGGAGGCTGAGACAGGAGAATCGCGAGTTCAAAGCCAGCCTCAGCAGCAGCAAACCACTAAGCAACTCAGTGAGACCCTGTCTCTACATAAAACACAAAATAGGGCTGGGGATGTGGCTCAGTGGTCGAGTGCCCCTGAGTTCAATCCTCGGTACCAAAAAAAAAGCTTTATAAGTTATGATTGATTTACATTTAGAAAAAAATTCAATCTTCAGGTATACACTTTGATGAGTTTTGACAATATGCAAAGTCCTGCAACCACTACTACAATGAAGACACATTACTACCCCAAATAAGTTTCTCTTATGCTACTCTCTTTTAGGCAAACATCCTGACCCCCTTCCACATAACACCTGGCACCTTGTTGCTGGACTCTTAATGCCTATACTTTTGCCATTTCCAGGCTGTTACAGAAATGAGATGATAGAGGTGCAGCCATTCAGACAGGTTTCTTTTATTCTACATGATGCATTTGAGATTCATCCATGTTGCTGTGTGTATCAAGAGTGTTCTTTTTATTACTGAGTAATATTCCATTGGATGGATGGCTCACAGTTTATTTATTCATTCCTCAGATGAGGAATGTTTGGGTTATTTCCAGTTTTTGTTTGACACTTAAAAAAAGCTGCTATAAACATTCATACTCAGGCTTTTGTATGAACATGTGTTTTCATTTCACTTGAGTAAATACTTGGGAGGAGGTTTGGGTCATATGAGAAGTGTATGTTTAACTTTATTAAAACACTGCTGAATGTCTTTCAAAAGTATTATTTTCACCAGCATTGGATAAGAAAACTAGTAGCGCATCAGCACCTGGTTTGTCAGAGGTTTTTTTTTTTTTCTTTTTTATTAATTCTTCGAAAATTATTCCTTGTAATAGATGGGTAGTGATATCTCAATATGCTTTATTTTCCTTTTTGGTGCTGGAATGTGCACAGAGACTCATGCATGTGTCCTACCACTGACCTACACCCCAAACCCCAGCCCCTTGCATTGTGGTACTAAAGAACATTTCCAAAACAACCAGGGATGCTCAGTGTCTTTCTATGGACTTTTTGTTTTGCTGTGTATTTTTTTATATATCTTTCTGGCCCATCATGTATCTTCTTTGGTGAAGTATCTTGTTTTATCCATTCATCTGATGAGTTTGGCCTTCTTGCTGAATTTTGAGTGTTCTTGATATATTTGGGATACAAGTCAGATAGGTGATTAAAAATTGTTCTTGCTGGGAGTGGTGGCACACACCTGGAATCAGGAGGGTTGCAAGTTCAATGTCAGACTCAGCAACTTAGCAAGACTCTATCTCAAAAAAAAAAATGAGGGGCTGGGATTGTGACTCAGTGGTAGAGCACTTGCCTTGCATGTGAGAGGCACTGGGTTTGATCCTCAGCACCACATATAAATAAATGAATAAATAAAGGTCAATCAACAACTAAATTTTTTTTAAAAAATGAAAAGGTCTGGGGATGTGGCTCAGTGGTAAAGCACTCTTGGGTTCAATCCCCAGTATTAAAAAGAAATCATTACTCCCAGTCTGTGGGTTGAATTTTCATTTTTTTAATGGTGTCTTTTGCATAGGAAAGATTTAAAATTTTTTTTAATTTTTTAGTTGTAGATGGACACAATATCTTTATTTTGTTGATTTTTATGTGGTGCTGGAGATTGAACGCAGTGCCTCACGCATGCGAGGCAATTGCTTTACCACTAAGCCACAATCCCAGCCCAGATTTTAAATTTATATAAAACCCAATTTATTATTTTTCTTTTATGGATTATTTCTTTTGGTGTTGTTATGCAGATTTTTCCTATGTTTTTATCTAGAATTCCATAATGTTTTTCATTTTGTTTTCTGATCCATTTTTAACTAATTTATTTATAAGATATTGAGGCTGAGGGTATAGGTCAGTGGTAGAGCATATGTTTAGCATGTGTGAGGCCCAGGGTTCAATTCTCAGCACCACCTCAAGGCTATGCTTTCCCCATCAAATTGCCATTGAAATTTCATGAAAGGGGGCTGGGATTGTGGCCCAGTGGTAGAGTGCTTGCCTAGCATACATGAGGCACTGGGTTCAATTCTTAGTACCACATATAAATAAATAAAATAAAAGTCCATTGACAACTAAAAATATTAAAAAAAGAAATTTCATGAAAAATCAATCGATCATAGTTGTGTCTATATCTACTTCTAGATTCCTTATGTCAGTGT
Source organism: Xerus rutilus (assembly GCA_028644305.1). NCBI lineage: Eukaryota > Metazoa > Chordata > Mammalia > Rodentia > Sciuridae > Xerus > Xerus rutilus. The sequence continues at coordinate 3,334,054 of CM053417.1, forward strand.
CTATTCCTTCACCAATATTACACTGTTGTTTTTTTGTTTGTTTGTTTGTTTTTGTTTTTTTCATACTAAATTTTACAAGTAGGCAGTGTCTGTACTCTAATTTTATTCTTATTTTCCAAAAATTTCTCTCTATTTTATTTCATATGCCTTTCCATATAAATTTTACCATCAATTTTTGAATATCTACAAAAAATCTACAATTTTTAGAGAATTTTTATCTTAATGATATTGAAGTTTCCAATTCATGGCCATAGTATATATTTCCATCATTTTGTGGTTTTTAGCACACAGAGCATATTCATATTTTGTTAGAGTTATTCCTAAGAACTCCATATGTGGAAGCTACTAAAAATGATAATGCTTTTTACATTTACTAAGTGAAATTAACTAGTCACTGGAAAATATGGCATAGTTTTAGTTATATAAGGTATCAGACATAGTCAAACTCATAGAGGCAGAGAATAGAATGATGGGTACTAGGGCTGAGAGGAGTAGCAAACGGGGCATTTCTGCTCAATGAGTATCAAGTTTCAATTTTGCAAGATGAATAAGTTCTAGAGATCTGGGTATACATGGGTGTATACATATATCCAAATCACCAAATCATATACATTAAATATGTGCAGTTTTTGAACATCAATTATACCTCAAATAAGAGTGTTAAAATGTAGTTACAAATATGAATTGATAGTATATCAAAAGATAACTAATTTGTTGGGTGTGGTTACCTATAATCCCAGATAGTTAGATTGAGGCAGGAGTATCACAAGTCTGATGCCAGTCTGGGCAGCATAGTAAGACCCTGTCACAAAAGAAATTAATTTCTATCTGGGTGCAATGGTGCACACCTGTAATCCTAGCAGCTCAGGAGGCTGAGGCAGGAGTATGAGTTTAAAGGCAGCCTCAGCAACTAAGTGAGGCCCTAAGCAAGTCAGTGAGACCCTGTCTCTAAATGAAAAAGTTATAAAAAGGGCTAGGGGATGTCGCTCAGTGGTTAAGGCCCCTGGGTTCAATCCCCAGTGCAAAAAAAGAAAGAAATTTCTGTATCTATCACAGATCTTTTACACTATGAGTTTGCAATATGATTATTTTACTGAGTACATTTAGGAACAATTTTAGATTTCATTGGATTTTTTTTACTTAGAGATGCTGTATGCCAATAGGGATGGTTTTATTTCTTCCTTTCAAGTGTGTATGCATTTGACTTATTTTGTCTTTCCTCATTGCAGTTGCTCAGATTTCAAGTATGATGTTGAATAAGAATGGTGAAGACCGACATTCTTGCCTTGTGCTCAACCTATAAGGATAGCATTCAGCCTTTCACATTGAAGTATAGTGCTAGCTTTAGGATCTTTATAGTTATTCTTTGCTAGGTTATAAAAGCTACTTTTTATTCCAGGTATACAGAGTTTATATTTTTTACTCATATATAGGCATTGGGTTTATCCACTAATTTTTCCGCATCCATTGATATGATTGCATGGTTTTCTTCTTTATTGTGTTATTTTGATCAATTTTTGAATGTTGAGCCCACCATGCATTTCCAGGATAAAGCCCACTTGGTCATGGCACATTGTCCTTTTTACATATTGTTAGATTAATTTTCTAATATTTTGGTGAGAAATTTCACATTTATGTTCACAAATAATACTGGTCTCTATCTTTCCTTTATTGTCATGCCTCTGCCTAGTTTTGGTAATCAGGGTAATTATGACCTCATAAAATGAGCTTGGAAATATTTCCAATTATAATTTCTCAAGAATTTGTGTGGTGGAATGAATGTATTTTAACCTTAAATATTTAGGAAACTTCACCAATGACACCAAGTAGACTTCAAGTTTCCTTTTTATAGGGTATTTTAAGCTATGAATTCAATTTCTTTTGTGAGCTTTTATGTTTCAGGGAATTTGTCCATTTTATCCAGGTTGCCATATTTAATGGCTGTAGAGTTGTCCATGCTGGTCCTTATTTTGCCCCTTTTAGTTTTTTTTTTTTTAATTTGGAGGGATGAGGTCTGGCTAGATTGCTCTGGCCAACCCTTAACTTGCAATCCTCCTATCTCATTCTTCTAAGTAATTGGTATTGCAGGTGAGTGCTATTATATCCATAAATTGTTTCTTTAATGTCTAAAGTACCTATATTGATACCCTCTCTTTCATTGTAGATGTTGGTAATTTGTCATCTTTCTAATTAGCTTGGTTGATCTGGCTAGAGGTTTATCAATTCTATTGACTTTCATAAACAGCTTTGTGTTTCCATGACTTTCCCTAATAATTTTGTTTTCAATTTCATTGATTTCTATTATTATCTTTAGTATTTCCTTACTTTGGTATTCTCCTTGCTCTGGATTAACTTTTTTATTTGGTTCTAGTTTCATATGGTATAATTTTATATTATTGACTTTAGATTTTTTATTTTTTCTAATGTGTTACATATTGAAACGAATCTCCCCAAATACCAGTGTCAAACCATTCTCACTGCCCTGCCCTTGGTAGCTAACTGTTCCATTCTGATATTTTTTCTAAAAAGAAAGTAGCCTAATGGTTGGGTTTAGAACCTCCAAGTGCCTTCATTACAGTCCTTGGTGACACAGTAATTGACTTATAATAGGGTAAGATTTTTAGTCCTCTGAAAAGTGTTTATTTGCTTACAGTATAAGATTGGATACAACAAAGATTAAGATGAAGTTGGTAATAGCCTTGTTTGCATTTCTAGTGGGAGTGGCCCTGTAATCCCACATACCTCACCTCAGCTAGGTTTTAGCAATCTGTAACCTGATGTTCTTACCCTACCCCTGCAAACTAGTGCAAATCAGCAGGTCTTTCCCCTCCTTCCTGGTGAGCCAGGGTTGAGGAAAGTGGTCTTCAGTGCTCAGCTGCGCCGCCGTCCTCATCCTCCGCCGTCCTCATCCTCTGTGTCTGGCTGGTGGCCCGGTTGGTGTGACCCACACCCCACAGGACCCACGTCCCCGTCTTCCCACACACCACCCTCCCCTGGCCTCCTCCCTCCGCACCCAGCCTCAGAGAACACACAGGCACACACACATCAGAGAGGTGGATTTTATTTTCACCTTCACTGTATTCTCGGGGTAAAATTTCTCCTCAACCCAGTGACCACCTCCCTGAGGCCAGACC
>CM053417.1:3337687-3364589 GCA_028644305.1 Xerus rutilus
GGCGGGCCTGGGGGGCTCGGCTCACCTTGCTTTTCTTGGTTTTGTTTCGACGCATGGTGGTCCTCCTTCTTCCCGCCTTTGTCCTTGAGGTCGATTTCGATTTTCCGTTGTGCGAAGCCGAGGCTACGGGTCTTCTGGCCATGCTCCCGGCTCAACAGTTCCAGCTGGCCCACCTGTGCCTCGTGCTATATACGCGCCCGGACAATGGGTGGCCACGCCCTCGGGCTTTGTTGCGTCATCAAGCCACACCCCCAGCCCCGCCCTAGGCCTGGCGGGGGGAGGGGCGGAGGCATCCCAACACGTGCTCACCTGGGCAGGTCCATGGGGAAGGGGCGGGGACCAAGATCGTCTGGCTGCACAAAGGTGGGGTATGCCCAGCACCCCTGAAGAGCCCTCCCACACTGATGCCCCATGCCTCCTCATCTCCCCACGTTCACATTTGGTGGCTCACGTGGACCCCGGACGGTGTTTCCTCCACGCCTCTCCACGAACACCCCCTGCAATGGTCCGCTCTCTGCCCTCCTCCACCACGACCTACTTCAGGTATGTCTCACCTGAAAGCACTGGTAGTTAAGACACACCTCGAAGTCTGGTTACATCACTTGGTTGAGGATCTCTTATTGGAGATTTTGTCCCTGAATGAAAGGGATGATAAAGTTAGCCACAGGCCAGAATGGTTTTATGAGGCAAAATAGATGTCAGAGGAAGGATTATTTTTACAGATAAAGAAGTCATTTCATAATAAAATTATCAATTAAAAATAATTTAAAAATTCTAGATTTAATGCTCCTAATAATAAAACTTCAAACTACGTGAAACTAAACAGTCATAACTACAAGGAGAAATATAACTATGAGTCCACAATTTTAGTCAAAGATTTCAATACAAGTCTCTCAAAAAGGGAAAAATCAAGTAGACAGAAAATCAGCAAAGGCATACAAAATTTGAACTACACCATCAATTAAATCAACATAATTGACATTTATGGAATAATCACAATAACAGAATTCACACTCACTTCAATCAAATATGGGATAATTATCAAGATAGATAATATTGTGGGTCATAAATCAAGTCATAATGATTTAGAAAGATTTTAGTCATGCAGAATTTGTTCTCTGATCACAATAGAACTAAATTTGAAATCAATATGGGAAAGGGCTCTGAAAAATACCCAAATATGTGAAAACTAAATAATATACTCTAAGTAACTTATAGGGCAAAGAATAAACTAAAGGGAGACTAGAATATATTTTAAGCAGAAAAAAAAAAGAAAAACAACAGAATTTATATGAAGCCACCAAATCAGTACTTATAGGGAAATCTGCATATGCCTGTAATTGAAGAGAAAAATTCAAAAATCTTATCTTCTCCTTTAAGAACCTAGAAAAAATGATGGTATTAAATCCCAAGAATATGGGGGAAGGGGCTGGGGATGTAGCTTAGTTGATATAGTGCTTGAGTAGCATGCACAAGGCCCTGGGTTCAATCCCTAGCACCACAAAAAAAAAAAAAAAAAGAAAGAAAGAAAGAAAAAGAAAAGAAAAGAGAGAAAATAAGGGAAAAAAGTAAATAAAAATAAAATCAATATCAACAAATATTGGAAATAGAAAAACAAAAGAGAAAAATAGATTTAATCAAAAGGAATTCTATTGAGGAAGTTGGTTCTTAGGCCAACATGATGGAGAGTTGGGCCTACATTTTCTTCTATTAGGTGCAGGGTCTGTGGTCTAATGCTCATATCCTTGATCTACTTTGATTGAGTTTTGTGCAGGGTGAGAGAAAGGGTTTCAATCTCATTCTGCCACATATGGATTTCCAGTTTTCATAGCACCATTTGTTGAAGAGGGTGTCTTTCTCCAATGCGTGTTTTTGACACCTTTGTCTAGTATGAGATAACTGTATTTATGTGGGTTTGTCTCTGTGTCTTCTATTCTGTACCATTGGTCTTCGTGTTTGCTTTGGTGCCTATACCATGCTGTTTTTGTTACTATAGCTCTGTAGTATAATATAAGTTCTGGTATTGTTATGCTTCCTTCTTTAATTTTCTTGCTAAGGATTGTTTTGGGTATTCTGGGCCTCTTATTTTTCCAAGTGAATTTCAGGATGGCTTTTTATGTTTCTGTGAAGAAAATCATTGGAATTTAATAGGAATTGCATTAAATTTGTATAACAGTTTTGGTAGTATGCCCATTTTGACAATATTCAGTCCATCCAAGAACATAGCAGATCTTTTCATCTTCTAAGGTCTTCTTCAATTTATTTCTTTAGTGTTGTATAGTTTTCATTGTAGAAGGCTTTCACTCCTTTTCTTATATTGATTCCAAGTATTTTATTTTTTATGAAGCTATTGTGAATGAGATTTCCCTAATTTCTCTTTCATTTGATTCATCATTGGTATATAGGAACAAAATTGATTTATGGATGTTACATTTATATCCTGCTACTTTGCTAAATTTGTTTGAGTTTTAAAAGTTTTCTGGTGGTGTTTTTGGGGTGTTCTAAATAGAGAATCATATTGTCAGCAAGTAGGGATAGTTTGAGTTCTTTTCCTATTTGTATCAATTTTTTTTGTTGGGGGGGTACCAGGGATTGAACTCAGGGGCACTCAACCACTGAGCCACATCCCCAGCCCTATGTTGTGTTTTATGTAGAGACAGGGTCTCACTGAGTTGCTCAGTGCCTCACCGTTGCTGAGGCTGGCTTTGTACTCGCGATTCTCCTGTCTCAGCCTCCCTAAGTGCTGGGATTACAGGCTTGCGCCATTGCGCCCGGCTTCATATCAATTTAATTTCTTTCATCTGTGTAATTGCTCTAGCTAGAGTTTACAGGACTGTGTTGAATAGAAGTTGTAAAAGAGGGCATCCCTGTCTTGTTCCAGTTTTTAGGGGGAATACTTTCAATTTTTCTCCATTGAGAAATACGTGAACTTTGGATTTAGCATAGATAGCTTTTACAACATTGACATGTGTTCCTACTATTCCTGTTTTTTCTAGTGTTTTGAGCATGAATTGATGCTGCATTTTGTCAAATGCTTTTTCTGAATCCATTGAGATAATCATGTGATTCTTATCTTTAAGTCTATTGATGTGATAAATTACATTTATTGATTTCTGTATGTTGAACAAATCTTGCATCCCTGGGAAGAACCCCACTTGATCATGGTGTACTATCTTTTTAATATGTTTTTGTATGTGATTTGTCAGTATTTGATTAAAATTTTTGCATCTATGATCATCAAAGATATTGGTCTGAAGTTTTCTTTCCCTGATGTGTCTTTGTCTGGTTTTGTTATCAGGGTGATATTAGCTTGATAGAATGAGTTTAGAAGGGTTCTCTCCTTTTATATTTCATGGAATAATGTGAGGAGGATTAGTATTAGTTGTTCTTTGAAGGTCTGGTTGCACTCAGCTAAGAATCCATCTAGTCCTGGGCCTTTCTTTGTTGGTAAGCTTTTGATGAATCTTCAATTTCACTGCTTAATTCAATTCTTGATTCAGTTTGGGTGGGTCTTATGCCTCTAGAAATTGTTGATGTCTTCAACATTTTCTATTTAATCAGAGTATAAATTTTCAAAATAGATTCTGATTATTGTCTGTGTTTCAGTAGTGTCCATTGTGATATTTCATTCTGCATCATGAATCTAGTAATTTGAGTTGTCTCTCTCTCTTTCTCTTTATTATCTTGGCTAAGCGTTTACAATTTTATTTATTTTTTCTAAGAAACAACTTTTGTTTTTGTTTTTTAATTTTTTATTTGTGTTTCAATCACATTAATTTTGGTTCTGATTTTAATTATTAAAGAGCCTACAGAATAGGAGAAAATCCTTTTCACCTGCCCCTCAGATAGAGCAATAATCTCCAGGATATACAAAGAACTAAAAAAAGCTAACACCAACAAACAAACAAACAATCAAACAAAACCACCAAAAAACAACAAATAACCCAATGCACAAGTGGGCAAACAAACTGAATAGACACTTCACAGAAGAATAAATATGGTCAACAAATATATGAAAAAATGTTCAACATCTCTAGCAATTAGATAAATGCAAATTAAAACTACACTGAGGGGCTGGGGCTGTAGTTCAGTGGTGGAGCACTTGCCTAGCATATGTGAGGCACTGAGTTCGATCCTCAGCACCACATATAAATAAATAAAATAAAGATATTGTGTCCATATTTTTTAAAAAAGAAGAAATATAGATACAAGTGGCCCTAAAACCATTAATGAATTTGAACTTTCAATTTAAACTGTTTCCAGAAAGAAAAGTTCAAGTCCATATGGTTTCACTGGTGAATTCTACCAAATATTTAAGGACACATTGGCATGAGTAATTCACAAAATTTTCTAAAAGATAGACAAGGAGGGAATATTACTTCCAAACATTCTTTTAGGTCAATATTTCCCTGTAACAAAAACCAAAGATATCATAAAAAATTACAAACCAATAGTTCTTATGAACATAGGTACAGAAATCCTCAAAGAATACTAGAAACTGAATACATCAACATATAAAGAAGATTATATTCCATGACCAAGGGTATTTATGCCACAAATTCAAGATTTATTTAATATCTAAAAATCAATCCATTTAATACAGATATGATTTGATCAAAGGGAAAATACATGATCATCTCAATAGATACAGATGACAAAATTCAAATCTTTTCATGTTACACTCAACAAACTAGGAATAGAAAAGAAGTTCCTCAACTTGATAAAGGTGGTGTACAAAAGCATCACATCATGCTTAATGCTTAATCAAGCACTCAGCTTGGGAACAGGATAAAAATGTCTGCTTTCAGCACTTCTACTCAATAGCACAATCAGGCAAGAAAAAGAAAGGAAAGATTGGAAAGGAAGAAGCCTCCATAATCACATGACCAAGTCCTTCGTAAGTCTCTGTCTCTCTCTCTGCCTCTCTGTCTCTCTCTCTTTTTCTCTCTCCTCTCTTTCTCTTTCCTCTCTCTCTCCTCTCTCCTCTTCTCTCTCATATATACATATATATATGTACACACATGCATATATATATATATACATACATACACATGCTATTGCTTCTGTTTCTCTGGAGAATACTGACATTGTATGTACCTATACATAAACATATATGTATATGTATATATACAGCTGAACTTTGACAAACATGCAGAGAAAATTCAATGGATAGAGAAAATATAGTCTTTTCCATAAAACATACTGGAAAGATTAGATATTGGTATCCAAAAAAGTCCCTGATCATTACCTCACATTATATACAAATATTAATTTCAAATGGATCATGGCCAAAATGTAAAACCTAAAAATGTAAAACCTCTGGAAGAAACCACGGAGAAAACTATTGTGACCTTAGTTTAGGCAAAAAAATTTAAAATATAACACCAAACTCCAATTCATAAAAGAATAAATTGACAAATGAGACTTCATCTAAGTGAAAACTTGTGCAATAGCTAGGTGAAGTGGCGCACACCTGTAATCCCAGCATCTCAGGAGGCTGAGGCAGTAGGATGGTGAGTTCAAAGCCAGCCTTACAAATTTAGTGAGGCGCTAAGCAACTCAGCAAGACCCTGTCTCTAAATACAATATAAAAAGGGCTGGGGATTTGGCTCAGTGGTTAATGCCCCTGAGTTCAATTGCTGGTACAAAAACGAAACAACAACAACAACAACAAAAAGTCTACTCTTTGAAAGGCATAGTTAAGATAATTACAAGACAAATAGCAGACAAAGGGAAAATATATATGATAAAAAAATGGCCTGTTCATTTCTTGTTATTGAGTTTTGAGAGCTCTTTTCACGAATTTAGACACAATTTTTTTTTTCTTGGTACCAGGAATTGAACTCAGGGGTACTCAACCACCGAACCACATCCCCAGCCCTATTTTGTGTTTTATGTAGAGACAGGGTCTCACTGAGTTGCTTAGCGCCTCGCCATTGCTGAGGCTGCCTTTGTCTCAGCCTCCCAAAGTGCTGGGATTACAGGCTTGTGCCACTGCGCCTGGCCAGGCCAGTTTTTCAAAACTTGAGTGAAAGATTTGAATACAAATGTCACCGAGAAAGATATATGTGACTCTAAAGTCATTAGAATGGCTACAATAAAAAAGGCCAAGCATCCCACATTCACAAAAAGTGGAAGTACTGAGGCTCTTTGGTATAAATAGGAGGACTGTAAAATGCCACATACACTTTGGAAAACAGGTTGGCAGTTTCTTGAAGAATTGAAAATACACTTCTTCAATATGATTTAGCCATTTCACTCCTAGGTATTTATCCAAGAAAAATGAAAGCACATGTTCACACAAGGTCTTGTACACAAATGTTCCTAACAGGTTTATTTGTAATAGTTCAAAACTAAAAACTTTACAGATGTCGATTAACAGATGAATGGATAAACAAATTGTGTTATAGTCATACAATAGCACTCAGCAATGAAAAGCAATAAAAAGGAATAAACTACTGATGCATTCCATATGGATGAATCTCAAAATAATTATGCTGAGTGAAAGAAGCCAGGCCAACAATTGTACATGCTGAATGATTCTATTTACATAATAGTCTTGAAAATTCAAACTGATCTTTAGTGACAGAAAACAGGTAGTGGTTACCTGAGAACTAGAAGTGGGGAGAGTGGGAATGAGGGATTGCCATGGGGCACAAGAAGATTTGAGGGTGAAGGATATAGTCACTACCTTTATTACAATGATGGTTTCCTGGATATATACATGTGTCAAAACTGATCAAAATGTACACTTTAAGTATGTGCAATTTGTTGTGTATCAGTTATACCTCAACAAAGGTATTGGTAATAATGAGAATGAATATGATAATAAACTATAAACTTTCATCAAATATATCATTTCTTCTAAGTTTAGCCCTAACTTTGTTCCATTGTGGGAATTGGTCTACTGGCCAGTCTGATAATGATAAGAAGAAAACACTTTGCTTTATTGAGCATTTACTTTGTTCTTGGCAAAGTTCTAGTTGCTTTCCCAGGTGTCATCTTATTTAAGCCTCATAAAAAACGTAGGAAGAAAATAAGGAATCATGAGGAGGAAAGGGCCCTTTGCCGTGCTGCAAAGGGCTGCCACCCAACATCAGCACTCACATTGTCCTCAGCATAGAACAAGCAAGTCCTTCTCATATGCCAATGACTCACTTGGCAGGCCAGAGAGCAGAAAATTCAATGAAGGCCCAGGTTTGGGGCATGCTTTTAAACTAATATTCACTTTACAACAACACTGGAAAGACCAAGCCATGTTTTTTTATTGTGTTGTAATTTTGAGAATCTGACTAATTTCTCAGACACACATAAACATATAGTGCAATGGTATCTGAATACTGAATTTTATTTTATCTTTATTTTATTTATTTATTTTTATGTGGTGCTAAGGATCGAACCCAGTGCCTCATGCATACGAGGCAAGCGCTCTACTACTGAGCTACAGCCCCAGCCCTGAATACTGAAATTTTTTCACCAGTGAAACACTACTTACAAAAGAAATCCTGAACCTGACATTCGTGAGTAAACCTAAGCTAAGTGAGCTCACTACTTTCTTACAAATACTCTACTTGATGAACTATTTCCAGTTTTCTAAAATCTTCTTTATAATCAAGTTTTTATAATTCTCAGTAAAAAACAAAAAGCAGAATTCTCATTTATTGAGTGCATGCCCACTGTAATATGATTGATTATAAGGTTGCTATAATTTAAAAAGAAGACTGACAATTAAGTGTTGGTAAGGATGTGGAGATTACAAACCTCATATGTCGGATGTGAATGTAAATATTTCAATCGTTTTGGAAAACAGTTTGGCAAGTCTTTAAAAGTTTAAACACAAAGTTCGCATATCACTCAGCAATTCTAGTCCTAGGTAGGAACCCAAGAAAAATAAAAACCTATGACCACACAGAGACTTGTACATGAAGGTTTATATTGACTTTATTTATTTATTTATGTATTTATGTATTTATGTATTTATTTAGAATCATTTTTATTTCATTTACTCACTTTACACTTGTATTTCATTTATGCAAAGCAAATTGACATTGTTTATAACAGCTAAAAAGTAAAAATAACCCAAGTGCTCATCAGTTGATAAATGGATAAATAATATATAATATATTTTTAGAATGGATTACAATTTGGCCTTAAAAAAGAATGTACAGATGTACCATTCCTCAAAACATTATGCTAAATGAAAGAAAACAGACATAAGAGCCACATGGTACATGATACCATTTATATGAAAAGCCCCAAACAGGAAAATTATGGATTTTTTTTCTTTTTGTAGTTTTGTTTTGTTTTTCAGTGCTAAGGATCAAACCCACTCTTGGAGCATGCCAGGCAAGTACTCTGCAACTAGCCACTTTCCCAACCACAGGATAGGCACATTCTTAGAGGCAGTGAGCACGGCTCTCAGTCATCCCCATGGATCATGATTGCCAGGGGCTTCAGGGATGGTTGGAATAAGTGACTGAAAATTGGTACAGGTTTCCTTTTGGGTTGATAAAAATATTCTCAAGTTAATTTGTGACTTTGGTGGCACACTGTGGGTATATCATCAACACTGAATCATATGCTTCAAAAGGGTGTATTTTATAGTATATGAATTGTATGTCAGCTTTGTAAAAAGAATCTCCATTTTGCAGATAGATGAGTATACTGAGATTAGAAGAGGTTAACTGTCTTGCCCAGATTTCTTGCCTTCAGGTTTATGAGCTATTCTGATGTTTAGTCAGAACTCTGACTCAATAAATAATGTTTTCTACATGTGCTGTTTCTTATAAGTCCTGGAGCCCCATTTTCTCACTTATTGAGCACTGTGTACCCAAATATCATATCAGGAACTTCTATACCCTTCCCGTGAGATAGGACTATAATTTTCTTCTCCCACTTTAAAGAGAAGAATCAGAGACTGGAGGGACATGAGAGACTTGTGTAAGGTCACACAATATTTAGAGGTAAAGAGCCTGGATTTGAATCTAGGTTGTTTCGAGTCTGGGCTCATGGCTATTGGCATTGCAATATCTCCTCTTCTCTCCATCTTTCCACTGCCTCCCATACGTGTTTTGATATAATTCATCAGAACATCTTTACCCTTCTTATGCATATTCAAATCAGACTCACTCTTTCCCTAAGACTCACTTCTGTTTCTCAAGTGTAACTGGACAACTACACTCCAGCAGCGTGGGGGAGACATTAGACAACATGTGCTGATTTTTCTAAACATCAGCCTGATTTGTTTTGGCATTTCCAATTTCCATCTTGAAACGAGAAGGAGAAAACATTGTTTAGCTTACATAGGATCTGCTTTCAAAATGCACTGTTCCCTTGAAAAGCAAACATGTTGTCCCTGTTTAAAGGAATGTTCTGGCTATCCAAACGTTTAAGCTGAGGAGTTTGGAAATGTACAGAAACCATGACCCTATGGGGGTATGATGTAGGAAGAGTGCAGTTTTTCAAAAGCTGAGTGGAAGATTCTAAATTACGGTTAAGTCTGCATTCCAGTGAGTAAGGCCATTGGTCAAGCATGCAGGGTGAATCCTTGTCTGAACTGCACATGTGGAAGTCATGTCTTAGTCCTTTGAATCTTCTTCCTTGCTTCCCCAAGTGATACTCTTCTACAATCATATATGCAAGAAAAGCTCACACTTCTGTCCAACCACATGTAAGGCCCTGGAGGCAGAGCCCATGCCTTGCCAACTTTTTATACCTTACTGTGCGTGAAACAATGCCTAGCATGCAGTAGGTCTTGTGATCTCGTGATATTGGAACATAGAGGGAAAATGAGCAGCTTTGCTCTGACTTTGCATCACTAAGGGATTGTGTGTGGCATGAGGCTAAGGAATGTGTGGGTGTCTGGAGAGCTGGTGGGTATTTTGTGCCCGACATCTGAAAGACTAGAGCAAGAGGAAGACACAGGCCAGTGGTAATTTGGTGTGGGTGGCTTAGAGTGAGAAGAGGCAGGCCACTGAGCTCCACAACAGTGTTAAGGGTTGGATAGAATAAGATTGGCCCTGAGAGGAACACAGAAGCACCAGGCAAGCTGGGCTGAGACCAACAGCTGGATCAACTAACAGCAGAGCATGCTGAGATTCTCACTGCAAAATTGCTCCTGTCTTACAAAGAGCACTTTAGCATTGGAGCTGCTAGGGAATACTTGGCTTCAACTTGGAGGAGAGGAAGGTTTTCTTTTGTTATGGTTTAAGTATGAGGTTTTCCTCAAAAGCTCATGTGGAAGACAATGAAGAAAGCTCAGAGGTGTTGGGTTATGCCAGCCTTAACCTGTTCAGTGTAAATCCTGTGATAGGGATCAGCTGATTGGGAGCTCTAGACAGGTAATGTGTGGCTGGAGGAGGTGGGTCCCTGCAGAGGTGTATTTGGGGTTTGTATTTTGTCCTGGTTGAGTAGAGCTGTCTCTGTTTTCTGGAGCAATGCTCCCAGCTGCTTTCCTCCACCCCACTTTTCCACTATGATGTTGTGCCTCACCTAGAGCCTGACGAATGGAGCCAACGGTCTATGAAACTGAGACCTCTGAAACTGTGAGCACCCAAATAAACTTTTCATCCTCTAATTGTTCTTGTCAGGACTTTTGGTCACAGCAGCAAAAAAGCTGACTAATCATCTTTGCAACCCTGGAATTGAGGTCTCATTATCCTACATTACTGAAGTTCAGACAGGTGAAGTAACCTGTGCATGACTCAGCCTAAAGTCTATCTGCAAAGCCCAGGCCCATTTGTTCCTCAATAGCTCATAAGTCAAGACTACCTAGACCTGTGTGAAGGATGTTAAAGAAAGTCAGGCATCATGTGGAAGATTGCTATAGATAACCTCCAACATAATCCAAGTGAGAGAGTTTCCAAGCCTTTAAAAAGGCAGAGAGGATCCACTGATGGAGATGCTCAAAGGACAGGCATGGTGGGAGCTGCAGTAACAAACAAGAGCTTTCTCGTCCCAAGAATGGGCTCAACTAATCATCTCTTTTCCTTTTCTTTATATGTCCTTTTTAAACCAAGACCCATATGTCTGGATCCTTTTCCACTAAAGCACATATGTTAATGACAGTTATTTTCTTTTTTTAAGTGTTTATTTGTGCTTTATAGATATACATGACAGTAAAGTATATTTTGACACATGATACATACATGGAATATAACTGATTCTAATTTGGATCCCATTCTTGGTTGAACATGATGTGGAGTTACACTGGTCATGTATTCAAATATGAGCATAGAGAAGTGATCTCTGATTCATTCTACTGTCTCTCCCATTCCCACCCCCTTCCCTTCCCTTATTTTCACTGCTCTAATCATCAATTTTTTTGAATTTTAATTTTTTAAAATTTATTCTAATTAATTCTACATGATAGTCAAATACATTTTGACACATCATACATAAATGGAGTATGTTATTTTTTTTTTGGTACTGGGGATTGAACTCAGGGGCACTCGACCACTGAGCCACATCCCCAGCCCTATTTTGTGTTTTATATAGAGACAGGGTCTCACTGAGTTGCTTAGTGCCTCGCCATTGCTGAGGCTGGCTTTGAACTTGTGATTCTCCTGTCTCAGCCTCCCAAAGTGCTGGGATTACAGGTGTGTGCCACCACACTCGGCTAGAGTATAAGTTCTTCTTCTTCTTGTTATACATGATGTAGAGTCACACTGGCTGTGTAGTCAGATATGCACATAGGGTAATAATGTCTGACTCATTCTACTGTCCTTCCTACCCTCACGTCCCTCCTCTTCCTTCATCTCCCTCTGTTTAATCCAATGTACCTCTATTCATCATCTATTTGAAATGCACTCCTTTGCACTTGAGACATATTCCTGAGGAATATGGTTTTAATCTCCATTTCAGTTCAATTGAATTTGACTACAAATGCTATTGGGATACTGTACTGTTGAAAAGAACCTGGAGCAAATTCTCATTGTGACAAGGGCCTTTCTAATCACTGGGTCCAGGAAATGCATATTGAGCATCTACTGAGCATCTACCAAGTCAGGCACTGCTCTACACAATGGATAACACAGAACCTGTCCCTGTGCCCAATCCAGGATGTTATTTCTAGCCCTAGTAACTAGTACATTCTTGGCTGGGTCTCAAGACATGAGAATGTCATATGTCATGTCAAGGCCCCCAGAGGGATCTCTACTGATGGCAGTGCTGCATTCACTAGAACACAGGGGAGAAGGCAACCACTAATGGAGTAGGTATTTCCTCCAGGAGGAAAACCATGTACATGTTTATCTGCTTTATAAGGTCAGCTCTTCAATGGCTGGGCTTCTGAGAGTACCTCCTACAAAAGTGATTGGAATGTGTCTTTCTGTTTTCCTTCTCTGATTCATGGTGCTAGAGATCAAACCCAGTGTCTCACACTGGTGCTCTATCACTCAATTAAAACCCCAACTGGGGATGTTTCTTTGACAATTGCCATTTACTGAGTTCCACTTTCCAGAACCTTACCCTCTGCTTGCTGTGCCCAGGGTCCGAGAGCCTGCCTTCTTTTTAAGGCAAAAAATGGTGGCAGACCCCTGAAAACACACAAGATGCCTGGTACCTTCTTTTTAAAAATTTTTATTTATTTATTTATTTATTCTACTTAGGTGTACATGATAGCACCATGCAATTTGATTCATTGTACACAGATGGAGCACAACTTTTCATTTCTCTGGTTGTATGTGATGTAGAATTGCAACATACATGCAGTCATACATAAAGCTAGGGCTATGATGTCCATCATATTCCACCACCTTTACTGTCCCCCTGCCTCCTCCCACCACTGTGACCAAAGTTCCTCCATTATTCCCGTGTCCTCCCCCACATTATAGATCAGCATCCACTTTTCAGAGAGAACATTCAGCATTTGGTTTTTTGAGATTGGCTTACTTCGCTTAGCTTGATATTCTCCAACTCCATCCAATTACCTGCAAATGCCATAATTTTATTCTCTTTTATTGCTGAGTAATATTCCATTGTGTATATATACCACAGTTTCTTTATTCATTCATCTATCAAAGGGGATCTAGGTTAGTTCCACAGTTTTGTTTTGTTTTGTTTTGGTACTGGGGATTGGACTCAGGGGTACTCAACCACTGAGCCACATCCCCAGCCCTATTTTTTGTGTTTTATGTAGAGTCAGGGTCTCACTAAGTTGCTTAGCACCTTGCTGCTGATGAGACTGGCTTTGAACTAGCGATTCTCCTGTCTCAGGCTTCCAGAGTGCTAGAATTACAGGAGTGAGCCACTGTGCCCAGCTGGTTCCACAGTTTAGCTATTGTGAATTGAGCTGCTATAAACATTGAAGTGGCTGAGTCACTACAGTATGCTCTTTTTAAATCTTCTGGGTACAGACCAAGGAGTGGGATAGCTGGACCAAATGGTGGTTCCATTCCAAGTTTTCTAAGGAATCTCCATACTGCTTTCCAGATTGGTTGTACCAATTTGCAGTCCCACCACCAACATTGAGCATGCCTTTTTCCCTACAACCTTGCCAACACTTATTGTTGTTTGTATTCTTGATAATTGCCATTCTGACTAGCGTGAGATGAAGTCTTAGGGTAGTTTTGATTTGCATTTCTCTAATTGCTAGAGATGTTGAACATTTTTTCATAAGTCTGTTGATTGTATATCTTCTTCTGTGAAGTTTCTGTTAAGCTTCTTGGCCTATTTACTGATTGGGTTGTTTGTTTTTTTGGTGTTAAGTTTTTTGAGTTCTTTATATATCCTGGAGATCAGTGCTCTATCAGATGTGCGTGTGGCAAACATTTGTTCCCAGAATGTCAGTTCTCTGTTCACTTCATTGATTGTTTCTTTTGCTGAGAAGAAGCTTTTTAGTTTGAATCCAGCAGTCTCGGGTCTGCCGTTGGCTGGGCTCCCATGAAGGTCCCTGAGGGTCGTTTGGGGCCCTCTGTTGCGCTCCCACCGGGTTCACAGGAACTCTCCTTGTACCTTCTTAATGAAACAAATATCCATTAATCTAATGAGAAAAGTAATAGCACAAAGAGTAATACAATTTTACACTCATATTTTTCAAAGTAAAAAAAAGTCAACTTAGGGGTTGGAGTGTAGCTCACTAGTAGAGTCCTTACCCAGCATGTTCATTGCGCTGGAGTCCATCCTCAGCACTGGGGTGGGAGTGGGTCCAGTTGGTTTGAGCCTCAGAATACACCAACATTTAACACAGAAAAAGTAGTTTAATTTTTGAAGTGTGTTATAAAGTTCAAAACAGAAAAAAAGCTCAAAAAGATTCTGGCATAAAAATAGACAACATTTGAGTTTTTCCAAAGAAAGAATAATCATATCAATACTTCACTAAGCAATGTCAGCTGTACTAACAAAAATAACCAACACCTGCCAAGGATGTCAGGAAAAAGGCACACTCATACATTGCCTATGGCACTGCAAATTAGTGCAACCACTCTGGAAAGCAGTATGGAGATTCCTTAGAAAACTTCTAATGGAACCACCATTTGACCCAGCCATCCCACTCCTCAGTCTGTACCCAAAGGATTCAAAAACAGCATAGGGCTGGGATTGTAGCTCAGTGGTAGAGCACTTGCTTTGCATGTGTGAGGCACTGGGTTTGATCCTCAGCACCACATAAAAATAAATAAATAAATAAATAAAGATATTGTGTCCATGTACAACTAAAAATATATTTTAAAAAACACAGCATACTATGTTGATGTAGCCACATCAATGTTTATAGCATCTCAATTCACAATAGCTAAACTGTGGAACCCACCTAGATGTCCCTCAATAGATGAATGGAGAAAGAAACTGGCATTTATACACAATGGAATGTTACTCAACATTAAAAGAGAATTACATTATGGCATAAGTAGGTAAATGGATGGAATTGGAGAATATCATGCTAAGTAAAGTAAGCCAATTCCTAAAAAGCAAAGGCCAAATGTTCTCTCTGGTCAATGGATGCTGATCCATAATGGGGGCAGGGGCTCATGGGAAGAATGGAGAAACTTTGGTCAAAGGGATGGGAGAGAGAAGGGGTATGGGGACAGGAAAAATGGTGGAATGAGATGGACATCAATGCCCTAGGTACATGGATGACTGCAAATGTGGTGCAACACTACATCATGTACAACCAGAGAAATGAAAAGTTGTGCTCCATTTGTGTACAACAAATTAAAATGCATTCTGTTGTCATATATACCTAATTAGAATAAATATCAATTTCTTTCTTTTTCTTTTTTTATTGGTTCTTTTCAGTTATACATGATAGCAGAGTCCATTTTGATAAAATTATATATGGATGGAATATACCTTATTCTAATTAGGGCCTCATTTTTGTGGATGCACATGATCGTGGGATTCACTGAGGTGTATTTATGTATCTACATAGGAAAGGTATGTCAGATTCTTTCCACTATCTTTTCTATTCCTATCTTCCCTCCTTTCCTTCATTCCCCTTTGTCTAATCCTCTGAACTTTTATTCTCCCCCTGCCTTATTATAGGTTAGTTTCCACATATCAGAGAAAACATTTACCCTTTGGATTTTGAGGATTGGCTTATTTCACTTAGTGTGGTCATCTCCAGATCCATCCATTTGAAAGCAAATGTCATAAAGTCATTCTTTATGTCTTAGTAATATTCCATCATATATACATACTGCATATTCTTTATCCATTCATCTGTCGAAGGGTACCTATGTTGACTCCATAGCTTAGCTATTGTGCATTGAGCTGCTATAAACATTGATGACTAACACCAATCTCTAAAGTAGTGCAAACACAATGTCAGCTTTCTGAGTGTAACTATAACAGATGCTAATTTTCTTCATAATTTAAATCTTTTTAAAAATGGAGAATGTGGAAATATTCCCTTGCTCTCTTAACAGTTTTATTAATAGTTCTTTAGAAGTTTTAAGATATTTTTAGGTTTAGAAACTAACAACTTCAGTTATAGCTGAAACTTTTTAAAATGATTATAATACTTTTATTGCTTGGTTAATGTGTGTGTATAAACATTTATATGTTATATGTGTTTATTTTGGGACTAGGATGAAGTTTGGTGTTAGAATACTTCTCTAGCATGCATGAAGCCCTGATTTCCATCCCCAGCACTGCAACACACACACCACCCCCCCACACAGATATAGATATATAGCTATTTATATAAATACATATGAGATACATATTACAGTTATAATAACTATTAGGGAAAAAGCCCAGTTCTAAGCCCAAAGTGTAAAAACAAGACTTTAAAGAATATATTCATCATCAACCCCAAAGTCAATATAATTCCAGGAAATAAGAAAATTTCATTTCTTATTTCTGCAGCCAAAATTGCACATATTGTCCATACAAACTTGACTACTTTGCAGAGCAGTAACCTAGGTTTTTGAAAGAAAATCATTTCACATCCACTGCCCTTTGTGAATCAGGTGGGAATCCTAAGGAGCTTTCCTGAATGTAACAGACCACTGTTTCTGGGAAGATGGAATACATAGATACTTGTGTGTCAACACCAACTCATCAGAGAGGCTGGGTTGTAGCTCAGTAGTACAGTACTTGCCCAGTATGTTCAAGGCCATAGGGTCAATCCCTAGCACACACACACAAAAAAACAACAAAAACAATAAAGAAAATCTCTAACTCATTAAACATGAGATTTCTGTTTTCATAGTTCATGTATAGTGGGATTTCTCAGTGGACCTTGGACATCAGATATCTCAACACTCACAAACTCTTAGAATGAGGCCCAGACACTGAAGCCAAAATATGGATTAAAAAGGAGGTACTTTCCTCTGACACAGATAACTTGTCTATGTGCCCAAGTCAGGATGTTATTTCTACACTTGGTGACCAGGCCACTCTTGGCTGGATCTTAAGATATAAGATCATCATATGTCATGTCACGTCCCAGAGAGAGATCATCTACTGATGTCAATGGTGCATTCACCAGATTCTGAGTGGTAGCAATCCAAGCACGTTTCAGTGACCAAAACTTCTTGGCCCCTTGCTGCTACATCATGGCAAAGTCATCCATTAAAGTGTGGATTGCGATTACAGATGAAGATTGAGGAAGTTAAGAGATATTGCTTTAATATAATTCTTTCAGTGGTGTTTCTCCATAATAACAAATGCAACTGAGGAAACTAAGTGAAGTCTGACATTTTATTTGACTTTATTATTGACATATTGAAATGATGAGAAGGTTAATGCATCCAAAGAGAGAAAATGCCAGAGATATTTTAGAAATATGGACACCATGTCAATCTTTGAAGTTGTTAGCATTTTAAAAAATTATTGAGTGTGATGGACAATAAACTAAGTATTGAACAATGGCACAAAACAGTGGGGGAACCACGACTGAACTCTTTACTTCATTGCCCAAAGATTATCAAAAGAAAATAAATACATAAGTCTATTATCTCTAGATGTGGAAACTAAGGCCCAGGGAGGATAAGGCACTTGTCCAAGTCAGCAGGAGAGCTAGACCTCGAACCCAGATGTTCCTGGGTACTAGCTCAGAGCTTTGTAAGTCATACTATATCCTTAACTTAGTGACGATCACTTTCTCTTCCTACAAGGGACATGAAATCTAGTGCATGTCTCATAAAAATTTATAGAGCCATCAATGTCTGAAATAAAAAGCTCAGTTAGATTTCCTTTCTAATGAAAATATTAAAAAGATAGTTTGAGAGAACATTGTTTATTTGCAATATCTCTTCCTGTTAAGCCTGATTTAGTGTTTAAGCAGAGAGCTCTAATCTCTTACAAATCTCAGTAGTAAATAATTCAGGCTTCAAATCAGATAAGGTCTGAATTCAACTTCCAGATTGGTGTTCCTTTGTCTAATTGATGGTGCAGTCTTTTGCTGTCATTTGTATGTCTCACCTGTAATCAGATGAACTCTTTGAATAACATACTGATCAGATCCCTTCTGCTATTGAAGTATTCTTTAAACAATCAGAATCCACAAGTTTTTCAAATTCAAGTAGACATTCATTGGTGTTTGCTGAAGGGTTTTTATTTATGCAGGGAAGTGGAAGAAATCTATAGAGTTTTGAAGTCTTAATTATAACTGAGATTCATATATTGAAATTGTAAACACTTAAACAATATTAGATATTCAGATGCCGCATGGCATATGACATACATTCAAAACTTGGCTAATTTCCCATGGGCAAATGCAGACAGCAGAATTTCAATTATTTGTTCATCCTGACTTCTGTATTTCTCTGTTGGTGAATATTTTCTGATTGCCCATTCTGAGGAGGTCACTATGGTAGATTCTGAGATGGGATGTGGAGTTGGAGTTGCAAGAGGGGGAGGGGTGGACCAGAACAGGGTTGACTTAAACCCTGCCTTTTCCTTATATCATTTGTAGTGTAGAAATAATATTAAGACAGGAGCATTTGTATCACTCAGGACAGTAAAGGGAAAAGGCTCAAGAGGAGCTTCCAGAGGATAAGTGATGAGAATTTGATTTTATAAGATGGTCTGGGTGTGTAGCTCAGTGATAGAGTCCCTCATTAGCATGCACAAGCCCCTAGATGTGGTTACCAATACCAAAGAAAGGAAGGAAGGAAGAAAGGAAAAAAGAAAGAAGAAAAGAAAAAGAAACAAGGAAAAAACAAAAACAAAGAATGAGAAAATTTAAATAGGCATAACTAGGAAGGCTGGAAGGGAGGAAGTATGGGGGTTGTAATGCTAGAGGTGGGGAAGGGCAGAGGAGGCCTGGGACTGAATAGAAACACGCCCATAAGCTTTGATTGACTGCATTTGTCGGTGCTCATGCTGCAGCAAAACCCCGTGGCTGGCTAATTGGAGGCACTCATTTCACAGTGCTTTATTAAGAAAAGCTGTGAGCAGCTACAGAGTCCCAGGCTGATGTCTGCTACTGTAGTGCATCTAATGGCAATGGTTTATGGACTATTGTCCAACTTGACCCTACTGGAAGGTTTCCATCAAAACTAATAATGAGAATTGGGAGCCCCAAGGACCTGGGACAGATGTTGTCTTCCTCCGTGTCTGACAAGGTACCATAATTCTTGTATTTCCTTGGCACTTTGCAAAATTGAGATAGAACAGGAGAGCAGAGGCCAAGGCAGGCTGCTTCCTTGTGATGTGTCCCATAAGAGTTCTGAGGGAATCCTCAAGCTGCAAACTTCTAAAATAAAAATGACTGATTTCAGTGTTTGTAAAGATAGAATCTGGAGGTCTGAGGTTAGAAGCTGTAACTTTCTAAAGCTACTCTCATAACAAAACCCATAGAGACACCTGGAGCAAACTAGAGAAACCAAGAAAATCTGTTTGGCTAAATTTGTACACTAGGCACATTTGAAAACAAATCTCTGCAAAAATTTCCACTTTCCATTTGATCACAGCTCAAAGTTGTCTTCTGTTACAGAGAATTCATCTTTTTCTCTTCCTTCTACCTTTTTCCTTCTTCCTTCCTCCTCCTCCTTTTTCCTTATCTTCTCCATTTCCACCTTCTTCTCCTCTCTTCTTTCTTCCTGTTTTGACAGTGCTGGGACCAAGCCCAGGGTGTCAAGCATGGCAGGCAAGTGCTCTACCACTGAGCTGCACCCTCAGCCCTACAGTGAGCGTTTTTTAATGCAAAACTTAATGAGATTTGATGAACACATAGAGCTGTGTAACTACCACTACAATTAAGACAGAACATTCCCAATACCCCTAACATACTCTTATGCCCTGTGTAGTGAAACCCTTTCAACAGCCCCAGCCTTTGACAACTGTTCACTCTTTTCTGTCCCTTCTGTTTTTTCTTCTTGCAGAATGTTCTATAAATGAAATTATGCAGTATGTAACTATTTGGGGGTGATTCTATCATTTAGCATGATACATTTGGGATTCATCAATGTGGCTTGTGCATATCAGTACTTTATTACTTCATATTTGTCTAGCATTCCATTGTAGGACAGCACCACACTGTATTTACCCTTCCATCTGTTGAAGGCCATTTGTGTTGTTTCTAGTTTTGAGACTTCCAAGTGAAGCCTTTACAAACATTCACATACAGGGTTTTGTGTGAACGTAAGTTTTTACTTCTCTTGAGCAAATATCTAGGAGAGAGATCACTGGGCTCTATAAAGATAGGGCAGGTTCAGTTTTACAAGAAGCTGCCAAAATATTTTTCAAAGTGGCTGCATCGTTTTGCATTCCCATCAGCAATATATGAGAGTTCCAGTTGTTCTGTCTCCTTTTAGCACATAGAATTGCAGCCATTCTGATAAATGCATCTCGTTGTGACTTTAATTCGCAATTCTCTAATGACTAATGATGTTGAGCACATCTTTTCACAAGCTTGGTTGCCATCCAATATTCTCTTTGGCAAAGTGTCTTTTCAAATCTTTCTGAAGATTTTATTGGGTTGTTTATTTTCTTATTATTGATTTTTTAGAATTAAAAAATACTCTGTTTATAAGTCGCCTATCAGGTGTTTTGAAATATTTTCTCCAAACCCAGAGCTTTTCATCACATTAGTAGTGTTTTTCATAGAAGACTTTTAAATTTTGATAAGGCCCAATTTATCCTTTTATTTATTCAACTATTATACTTTTAGTGACATATCGAAGAATTGTTTGCCTAATCCAATGTCACAAAGATTGTATCTTTTCTGCTAAAAAGTTTCATACTTATAGTTGTTATATTTTTATTGAATTTTTTACTGAATTCTTTTTACTAAATTTTCATATATGGTGTGAGTTGAATTTAATGTTTAAGCATATGAACTGAATATCCAATGGTTGTAACACTAAATGTTAAATAGGCTATCATTTCTCCATTACATTCCCTTTGCACCATTTTTGAAAATCAATTGGTTATGTGTGTGTGTGTTTATTGGCTATATTTGTTCTATTGATCTGTGAACCTATATTTTGCCAAAACTGTGCTGCAATCTTTTGGAGGGTACTTTTTTGATGTCCCACTGAGCTGCATCCCCAGGCCTTTTTAGTTTTTACTTAGAGACTGAGACTCAGTAAGTTACTGAGGCTGACTTTGAGCTCACAATCCTCCTGCCTCCAGAGTCAGTGGGATTACAGGTGTGTGCCACCTCACCTGGCCCTTGTAAGGCATTATCATCTGGCCCCCAGAGCTGCTCCTGAGGCCCTGCTCAGGCTTTCTCTCTGGGAGCTTTGCCCCCAGACCCTGGTCCCAGAACTTTTGATGGCAGGAGGCTGGGTCCTGCGTGGCATGTTCTGGGTTTCATCTGCTTCTGGACTTGGTGTGGAGCTTTGCCCAGTTTAGATCTGCCCACTCAACACTTCTCTTCCTCTCGGGCTCTGGAGATGGTTGGCTACCTCCATCAAGCCTCTATGTCTCTGAGCCTCGTGCTCATTTTTCTGTCTCTTTTTTCTCTACTCTTTTCTGATTTGAAAGGAACTAGAAGAGGTTTTTTTAGGTATGGCACCAAAAGCATAAACAATAAAAGAAATATAAACATTAAAAAATTAAAAACACTTTTTCTTCAAATGACACCATCAAGGAAGTGAAAAGATAGCCCACATGATGGGGAAAACACTTACTTGCAAATCATATATCCAATAAGGAACTTGTATTTAGAACACATTAATAACTCTTATAAAAACAGTACAATTTAAAAATACACAAAGGACTTGAATAAACATCCATCCAAGAAAAATATACAAATGGCTAATAATCACTTGGAAAGATGTTCAATATCATTATTCATGAAAGAAATGTACTTCATAACCACAATGAGATTGCACTTCACACCCACCAGGATGGTTAGAATAAAAAGCCAGAATAACAAGAATTCAGAGAAAACAGATCCCTCCTATCTTGCTAATATGAATGAAAAATGGTGCAGCCACTTTGGAAGACAACTTGGCAGTTCTTCAAACAATTTAAGAGTTACCATGTGACCCAGTAATTGTATTACTCAATATGTACCCAACAGAGATGAAAACATGCTCACACAAAAACTTGTATATGGATGTTTATAACAGCATTATTCATAATACACAAAATGTGGAAACAACTCAATGGATGAATGTATAAACAAAATACATTTTCTCTATACAAGGAGGTATTATTTGGGCATAAAAGAGAAGAGAATACTGATAGACACTACAGCTTGAAGGAACCTTGAAAACATTACACCAAATGAAAGACGCCAGTCAGCAAAGCCCACATATTATATGTCATTCATTTGAAAATTCAGGATAGGACAATATATAAAGAAAACAGGGTAGTAGTTTTTTATGGCCTGTGAAAAAAGAGAATAGCTAAAGCATAAAGAGTTGTATTTTTCCCAAGTGATGAAAGTGTTGTAAAATTGACCGCAG
Organism: Xerus rutilus; assembly: GCA_028644305.1. Taxonomy (NCBI): domain Eukaryota; kingdom Metazoa; phylum Chordata; class Mammalia; order Rodentia; family Sciuridae; genus Xerus; species Xerus rutilus. The sequence goes on from CM053417.1 coordinate 3,359,992, forward strand.
TGATCTTACAGATGTCTGTGAATATACTAAAAACCATTGAATTATATTTTAAATGGATGGCTTGTATGGTATGTGTATAATGCAACAAGCTATTTTTAAAAATATGCAGCACAAAACAAGGTAAATTGCACAGCCCTGGGGCATTTAATCAAATATCACTGGACACACAAAGAAGCAGGAAAAATGACTGAATGAGGAGAAAAAGTATCTGACTCAATCCAACCCAGAACTAACACAGCTACTAAAAGCATTAAAGACATGAAAGCATTTATTGCGACTGTATTCTATATATTCAAAAAGGTACAAACAAGAATTAACGTATCATGTAATGCCATGGCAGGCATGAAAGGAGACCTAAACTGAATTTTTGGAGATGAAAACTATAGTGCCACAGGTGAAAAATACACTGAATGAGATTAATGGGAGAGTTGAAATTTCAGATTGAAAGGCATAGCAATAGACATTATTGAAAAATGAAAGGCAGAGGGAAAAAGACTACAGAAAGAAAGCACAGAGAAAAGAGAATCAGTAAGTTGTGGGACAACTTCAAGCAGTCTAATATATGTGTAATGAAGTCACCAAAAGATGGGAGGAATGAAAAAAAAAAAAGCTTTGAGGGCATAATAACCAAAACTTTTCCAAATTTAATGAAAATATAAACTCATAGAAGCAAGAAATTCAATGTAGCCAAATTTCAAAAAAAATGAAGAAAACTACATCCAGGCATATCAGATCCAACTTGCTCAAAACAAGTGATTAAAAGAAAAAATCTTAAAAGCAGCCTGAGAAGGAAAAGACATGTTATATAGAGAGGACCAAAATGAAGGTGACAGATTTCTCATTGGAAATAATACAAGAGGGCATTGGAGCAATGACCTTAAAGTACTGAGCCAAACCCTCAGCAAACCTACAATTTTGTGCCCATAGAAAATGTCTTTCAAAAATAAGGGCAAAATAAAGATATTTTCAGACACATCAAAGCCAGAAGAATTAATCACCAACAGAACAACATTATGAGAAACATTAAAGGGTAGCCTTCACACTGAAGGAAAATTATACCAGATACAAATACGGATCTATACAGAAGAAGAATGAATAGCACTGGAAATGATAATTATTTGAGTGAATATGTGTCATTTTCTTATTGAATAAATCCTTTCAAAAGATAATTTAATTTTTAAGTAAAAATAAAGAAGATGAATATACACCACAGCAAAATTTGTGAGATGGTAATAAATTAGTATTCAAAGGGAAATTTATATAATAAAGGTCTTTATTGAAAAAGAAGTTTCTTAGCTTCTACAGTAAATAATCAGAAAAAAACAGCAAATGAAACCAAAAGTAAGCTGAAGAGCAAAGTAATAATAACCAAAGTGGAAATCAATGAAATGAAAAACAGAAGAGTAATAGACAAAATTAATGAATCCAAAATCTAGTCTTTAGGAAGGTCAGGTTAATTGATACTAATGAGAAATACACAGAAAAGATGCAAGTCATCAATATCACACATGAAAGAAGAAATGTCACTCCAGATTCTACAGATACACAAAAGAAAACCTTAATTTACATAAATATATATATATAATCTGACATATAATACATAATATAGAGGTAAGTAATAAAAAATATATAAGCTAATCTTATAGATATAACCTGGAGATATATATATATATATATATATAATTGTTATGTATTATATATGTGAGATAAATATGATTGTTATACAATATATATGTGGTAAATTAATATATATCAATATTTAATATTAATATATTAAATTGAATTCATACTTAAAATCTTACCACAAAGAAAACTTCAGACCCAATACCCTCCCTGATGAATTCTACCTAAACATTAAAGAAAAGATAGTGCTAATTCTGCACACACTCTTCCAGAAAATAGGAGGAAGTGTGCCCCCAACATATTTATGAGGCTAGCTCTATTCTACCACCAAAACCAGGCAAACACATTGTAATAACAAAACCTATTGATAAATATCCCTTATGAACATAGATACAACCATCCTAACTGATTAATATTGCTTATGAACATAGATGGAAACATCCTAAACAAATGTAACCCCATAAAGGTTATCCTAGTATTCAAGGTTAGAATATCAATTAATGGAATTCGTCTCAGTAACACAACGAAGATAATCCAAATAATCACCTAAATAAATGAACAGCATTGAACATAATTTGAAATTAATTCATGATACAAATTCTTGCCAAAGTAGAAATAGAAGGGAATGTCTTTAACCTGATAAATGACTTCTAGGAAAAGGAAGCATAAACATAACATCATCACCATTAATGATGACCATTCAAAAGTATTTCCTGTAATATCAGGAGCCACACAAGGTGACTTGCATTTAGTAGTCTAACACTACCAGCAGACACTTGGGTAATGGGTTCCAGTTTATGCATCCATATATTGCTTAGTTTGGAGAAACTTGCTCAAGTGTTCACGTAGAAGCATGTATAATAGCCATGGCAGGCTCATTTGCAATGCACCTAAATTGGAAACAATTGTCTAAGTATCTGCTAATAGAGGGTTATATTGTCATGTATTTATACAGCAACACTAAGCAGCAGGGAAAGTTTTGAGCTCCAGCCACAGTCAACTCACAAAGATGAATCTTAGGAATACAATGCACTAAAAAAGCCAGTCACTGGAGCAAATGGAAAAAAGAGGAAATGATTCCGTTTATATAAGCTTAAAGAATGGGCAACAACAAACAATATATTGTGAGAGATACATAAACAGTTGATTAAACTGTAAAGAAAAGCAGATAAATGATTAATGTGACCTGAAGAATAGTATTTGCCTGTAGTGTTTCAAAAATGAAGAGTGATGTGATTGGGTATAGCTTTATGGGAGCTCCACATTCTAGTTCATTGTTCATGTTATAATTCAAACTACACATGAACAATGTATATATTCTTGTGTATGTAGTATATACCTCCTGAAAATTTTACCAGTAAAGTGCTAAGAAGAACCAAAATATTTTGAAGAACAGAAATAATGCTGGAAAACTCAGACTAAGAGAACAGAAATAGAGATTCTAGAAAAATTCCCTACAGATAGAAAGGAGGGAGAGGAGATGATGGTATTTTCAATATATAACCATACATAATTTGTTATCTTTATATAAAAAGATACAAATATTAAAGTATATCTTATCTAACATCATGACAAAAATAGTTGTTAATTTTCATTGTGAAAATAAAATCTTTATTTTGTTTGTTTTTGTGTGGTGCTGAGAATCGAACCCAGTGCCTCACACAGGCCCATCAAGTGCTCTACCACTGAGCCACAACCGCAGCCTCATGTCTGCAAGATTTTAAGGGGACCCACCAGAGCAAGATATTTTTTCATAACAATAAGGCACTATTTTCTTCTTGTCCTCTCATGAGTGTGACACAGAGTTTTCGAAAGGCTATGTGATAGCACTTTGGGAGGCTGAGACAGGAGAATCGTGAGTTCAAAGCCAGCCTCAGCAACAGCGAGGCGCTAAGCAACTTAGTGAGACCCTGTCTCTACATAAAACACAAAATAGGGCTGGGGATGTGGCTCAGTGATTGAGTGCCCCTGAGTTCAATCCTCAGTACCAAAAAAAAAAAAAAAAGGCTATGTGATATATCACAGGATACTGAAGTGAGAAATGGACAGAAAAATTCAGCTGTCTTGATTAAGCCAGAAGTTACAGAGCTTTGCAAAGGTATAAAATATTGCCATTCTCCTCACAATTTTTTCACTTGGAAAATATGGTTATTTTCATTAAAATGTTATTTCAAATGAGTAAAAATACATTTAAATGCTCTCACTTTTAATTTCTATAACATTAAATAGTGTAACCTACATAAACAAAAGTTCTTTGTGGTCCTTGTTAATCCATCAATCTCCAATTGGATTCATTCTTCAAATATTTGCTAAGCACCTTTTCTTTGCAGGCCCTTGGCTGGGGACTTTGTGGCGAGTGGGGGGGCATTCACTTCATCAGTGACACAACACAACCCAGTTCTGTTAGCCCTGAGACTCTAGCTTAGTCTGAATGAACTATCCCCAGAAGCCTCAGAGTATTTTGTCTACAGCCTTCGCTACTTTTCCCTTTCCCATCACTAAATTGTGGAATTCCCCAGTCTTTCCATCATTGCACTATTGTGTAACCATTGTGGTCTTCTAGCAATTCAAGAATAAAGCACCCAGGAAAACTCCAATTAGTCCCAATGCCTTCTGCTGTTCCTAGTTTCAGCCAGCTAAGTTGCCAAGTAGTAAGAGAAACATAGAAACAGGCTGATTTGTGCCATATTTAATTGTCATCCAGATTCAATTAGTTACCACTGCAGAAGTTTTGAGTTGATTACTACCCCTTCCCCATTAGCTATGCTCCCCACTCTTTTTTTTTTTATTTTATTTTTTTCCCAAAAGTTGCATTTTAATACATGTTGGCAAACATAACAGAAAAAAACAAATTATCAGAAGCTGTACACACTATTCACTGAAAACATTTGTTGAGGCAAATAGAAAAAAATTGTTACAATCATAATTTTTCTAACTTTGCACAAAATTATAAGCAGATTACATTCTTCATATTA
>CM053417.1:3364689-3408052 GCA_028644305.1 Xerus rutilus
TTTTCCTGCCCCCCACCTCCCCCATGGCTAAGGAGCTGAATAGAAACCGCTCCCCACTCTTGTGGGACCTTATAGGTGAGCCCAGAGAGCTGTAGAGTTGAAGATCATAGGGCTCTTTACAAATACAAGCACAATACCCCTGCTCAACTCAGTAATGCCCATCTGAACACATGGGCATTATTGGCCACTGAGAGGTCTACTTAATGCACTCAGAGCTTAGTACAGTGCACTCTATAAAATTTAGGTTTAATATCCTTTCCTGAAGGTCTCCTCTCTGCCACACTCCTAGAGATTGTTATAGTATTTTCTTCACTTGATACTCTTGACAGCTCTGACAGTTAATGTCACCATCCTTGCACAGACACAGCACATAGCTGGATTTCAGTGCCAATGCTAGTGCTTCCTGGTCTCTGATTCCATTTGCAAAATGAAGGATGGTGGTAGCAATAACAAGACAGATCTGTTCCAATGGACTTTGTGAGTGCCCATTTATGAAGAGGAATGTATCTCCTCACATTCTCTACATATCTATCTGCACCTATATTTGATATGTGTGCAATTGCTCCCGAGCTGATATTCTCAAGAATAGATATTATAAATAGGGGAGGGATCAGAGCCACAACCTGTGATTCAATCACTTTTCAAAAGTCCTAAAGCACCAGGCATGCTGGTGCACACCTGTAATCCCTGCACTTTGGGAGGCTGAGACAGGAGAATCACGAGTTCAAAGCCAGCCTCAGCAATGGCGAGGCACTAAGCAACTCAGTGAGCCCCTGTCTCTACATAAAACACAAAACAGGGCTGGGGATGTGGCTCAGTGGTCGAGTACCCCTGAGTTCAATCCCCAGTACCAAAAAAAAAAGTCACAAAGCACTTAATTGGTTGGCCATAGCTTCCCACCCACTCTTGTCTGACTTCCATGACTTGATTAACAGAGTCTTCTTCCCTCACCTGATCCATTCCTGATTCCTCATTACCATCACACTTGCATGTCTTTAAGCCCAAAGAAGTCTGGAATAAAAAAAAGTAAAAGTGTGGGCAGCTTCCTCAGAGCCCATCCAAAGATGCTGTGGGTTCTATTCCTTTGAAGATTTATCTTCTTCCTGTGCCCCTTGACAACTCTACTGAAATCTGAAAAGAGGTCATGGCCTCTGCAGTTACTCCTTCCTGAGTCTCTGTTTCCTAGCCTGTTGACTGAAGAAACTTGATTAATGATCTCAATTACCTTCCAGCTCTGAGATTCTGTGATTCTAAAGGTAAAAGTAGTCAGGTCTTCTTAGTGAAAAATCAAAGTACTCTGATTTGAATTTCCAAAGCTAGAGAGCATAATTGTGGATTCACTGATTTATACAGGACATGGATATTAGAGAGAATACCTCTTAAAGAGAAAAAAATACTGAGCAATGGACTTCAAAGATGGGAGCTGATAATTCAATTTGGTCATTATCACAAATGACACAGCTACCTTTGTGCACTCAGAGCTAGCCAACCTCTTTGGCTCCTAGAAGGGCCAGGTCTGTTAATTGTTGACAGGTAGAAAACAAAATTCCATGAAGAGAAGGGTGGCAATGTCCACTCTAGTCAAACTCCTTCAGAGCCAGTTACCCTCATTTCTTACCCAGACTTGCCATTGAAGAGGCCCCAGGGGAATAGGCTTTCTGTCTTGTCTGACATGCTTAAAATGCCATTCGTTCCCACCAAAGCCTGAGGAACACTGGAGAGCAGAATTGGACAGATTGATAAGATTCTCTTTGCTGCATGACTTATTCTTTTCACCAGAAAACTCAAAAATAGATTACCAACATCAGTTTCACACTTCCTCAAAAAATTAAACAGAATTACCATATGACCCAGTAATTCCACTACTAGCTACTATAATTGAAATAAGTAATTGAAGAGAATTGAAAACACATATCCACACAAAATCATGTACAAAGATGTCCATAACTGCATTATTCATACGTGCCACAATATGGAAGAAACCCAAATGTCCATCTGAATAATGATGAATGGAAAAACAAAATATGCTACATTCATGCAGGGGCAGTCACAAAAAGGAACAAAGTACTAATGCATACTATAACATGGATTAACCCTGTAAACACTATGCTAAGTGAAAGGAGTCTGACATAAAAAGCCACAGATTGTAGGGTTACATTTACTGCAGATTAGGCCAATCCATAGGAACAGAAAGTAGACCAGTGGTTGCCAGTGGCTGGTTGAAAGGAGGACTGGGGAGTAGCAATGAATGCAGCATTTGTTTTGGAGGTGATAAAAATATTCTAGAACTAGAGCATGGTGATGGTTGCACAGCCTTGTGGACAGAAAGTGTACTTACTTTAAATGGGTAGATTTAATGACATATGAATTATAACAATTTTAAAAATGGTATAGAACTGCAAACCAAATTGTTTTACAGTGTGCAACAAAAAGATCTATTGTTTTATTTTTAAAATAAATGTTAAAATTGAATTATGTGGAATGGTTTACATTTAGTAAACTGATTTGCCCAGATCACATTAGACTTCTACAATTCAAATATCTTTCAAAATGACATCTATTGCTGAATCTGTTGCCAAATTAATATTTTTACTTGTTCTTTTTAGTTATACATGACAGTAGAGTGTATTTTGACATATCATACATACATGGCATATAACATCCCATTCTTGTGGTTGTATGTGTGTGGAGTTACACTGGTCATGTATTCATATATGAGCATAGGAAAGTTATGTCTTTCATTCTGTCTTTCCTATTCCTCTCTCCCCTTTCTTCCCCCATCCTCTTTTGTCTAATCCAATGAACTTCTATTCTTCCCTCCCTGTTTGTGTTAGCATCTGCATATCAGACAGAACATTTGGGCTTTGGTTTTTTGGGATTGCCTTATTTCGCTTAGCATGATATTCTCCAACTCCATCCATTTACCTGCAAATGCCATGATTTTATTCTCTTTTATTGCTGAGTAATATTCCATTGTGTATATATACCACAGTTTCTTTATCCATTCATCTATTGAAGAGCATCTAGGTTGGTTTCACAGTTTAGCTATTGTGAATTGAGCTGCTATAAACATTGATGTGGCTGTGTCACTGAAGTATGCTCATTTTAAGTCATTTGGATATAGACTGAGGAGTGGGATACCTAGGTCAAATGGTGGTTCCATTCCAGGTTTTCTAAGGAATCTCCACACTGAATCTCACAGTGGTTGCACCAACTAGTGATCCCAGTAGCAATGAATGAGTGTACCTTTCTCCTACATCCTCACTAACATTTATTGTTACTTGCATTCTTAATAAGCTGCAACTCAAATTTTAAGGACTGGCCAATGATCACCTACTCTACAGGTAAATCCAACTAAAATTCTAAATCTTGGCAAAAGGTATGATCACCTCTACATTATAAACCATCATTTGAACCTAATTTCTCAATTATACAAAAAAAAAATCCACTTTGGGATAAAAAAGGATAAGAATGAAAATAATCACACAAAGTTAGCCTGAGTAGCTCTACAAATATCAAAGTCCACATATTAATGTTCTATAGTTGTTGTAATAAATAACTACAAATTTGATGAACTAAAACAATGAAAACTTAATGTGTTACAGTTCTGGGGATTGGAAATTCAAAATAGGTCTGTCTGCACTAAATGAAAGGATCCTGAAAGCTGTGTTCTCCCCTTTCTCTCTCTCTCTCTCTCTCTCTCTCTCTCTCTCTCTCTCTCTCTCTCTCTTGTGAAGGCTGTAGTGAAAAATCAATTTCTTTAATCCTTCTAGTTTTTAAAGGATTCCTATCATCCTTGTCTTTTATCACATCATTCTGTCATCAAAGTCACCAATGCTGGGCTCAGTTCTTCTCACACTGACAATTTCTCTGATTCTCTCTGTGGTGCCTCCTGTTTCCACCTATAAGAACCTCTGTGATTACATTAGTTTCACCCAGATAATCCAGAATAATCTCCCCATCACTAGGTTTGTAACCTTATTTCCATCTATAACATTAATTTCCCTTTGTAATATAACTAAATAGCTTTCCCAGTTCATTTAATGAGGTCAAAATTCTCCTTGTATGTAAACTAAGACTTATTGGAAAAGAAAACCAGAGACCAATGTTCCTCATGAGTAAAAATTCAAAAGTCCTTAACAAAATAATGTCAAACAGAATCCAGCAACGTACATTAAAGAATAATACAACATGACTAAATGGGGTTTATGCTAGGGACATGAGATTGGTTAAGCATTCAAAAATCAATCAATTCACCATATTAACAGAAGAAAAATAGCATATGATCCACTCCAGTTTCACAAACAACTGCATAAAATTCCACATCTATTCCTTATAACACTGCAGAGGAATAGCCTGGTAAAGAGCACCCACAATATGATCTGCAGCCAACGTCCTCAATGGTAAAAAACTGAGCTGTCTCTCTAATATCAGGAAAAGACAAGGATGTGCATTATCATCATTATTATTCAACATTATACTGGAGGTCCTGGTCAGTGAAATAAGACAAGTAAAAGAAAGAAAGGCAAGCAGATAAAAAGGAAGAAATGAAACACTCTCTACTTGCAATGACATGTTTACATAGAAAAATCCCAAAGAATCTCTTAGAAATCTCCCAGAATTACTAATTTTTACAATCTGACAATAAAAGATCTACATATAAAATTAATTTTTCTTTCATCCACTGGTAATGAACAATTTGAATTAAGACTTTTAAAACTACCATTCATAAAGCATCAAAATTTAAATAAGTCTGAAAAAGTACATGTAAGATCCATAGGCTGAAAAATCACAAAACCTTGATGAAATTAACAAAAGAATTTCTAACTAAATGAATTGATATACCAAGTCCATGTTTTGAAATATAATATTATTGATGTCAGATTTTCCCCAAATTGATCTGTAGATGCCAAGTGGTCACAATAAAAATCCCAACAAGTTTTTAGTAGATAGCAAACCAAATTGTCATAGCCAATTTTTTTAGAAAAAGAGAAGAAAGCCAGAGGACTAACTTTTTCTCACCTCAAGGACTCATGAAACATATACCAAGATGGAGTACATTCTGGGCCATAAAACAAACCTCAAAAATTTAAAATAATCCGGGCTGGGGCTGTAGCTAGGTGATAGAGCATTTGCCTTGCACGTGTGAGGCACTGAGTTCAGTCCTCAGTACCACATAAAAATGAATAAACAAATAAAGGTATTGTGTCCATCTACAACTAAAAAAATTTTTAAATAATTTTCAAAAATTTTAAAATAATCCAAGACATATAGGATAATCCAAGACATATAGGTCTGTTTCAACAGACCAAAATTGAGTTAAACTAAACATCAATAACAGAAAGCTATAGAGAAATCTAGGAATACATGAAAGCTACATAAAACACTTCCAAATAAATCACAGGTCAAAGAGGAAGTCTTAAGGAAATAAAAAAACTACATTGAACTGAACGAAAATGAAAACAAAGCATATAAAAATTTATAAGACACAGATAAACACCTGAGAGGGAAATGCATATATTAGAAAATGCATATATTAGAAAAAATGAAAAAGTCTCAAATCAATAACCTAAGTTCCCTCCTCAATAACTTAGAGGCACTGGGGATGTAGCTCAGTGGTACAGTGTTTGCCTAGCATGTGTGAGTCCCTGGGTTTAATCCTCCACACTGCAAATGAAAACATCAAAATAAACCCCAAGCAAAACAGAAGGAAGGAAATAATAATGATGAGAGCAGAAATTGATGAAATGGAGAAAAGTAAAACTAACAGAAAAATCCATTTTAAAAAAGAATTGGTTCTTTGCAAAGATCAATAAAATTGACAAACCTCTAGCAAGACTGGCCCAAAAAATTAAAAAGACAGAAAACACAAATGATTAACATTAGAAATGAAACAGTATATCTTGATAGGCCTGCAGATATCAAAATGATAATAAGAGAATACCACAAGTTTAGACATATAAATTTGATTATTTAGACAAATAGACCAGTTTTTTGAAAAACACAAACTACCATAATTCATTCACTACAAAATAGATAATTTTAAAAATACCTAATACTCATAAATACATTAAATTCATAACTTTAAAACTCCCATAAAAGACATCTCCAGGGGCTGGGTTGTGGCTCAGTGGTTGAGCACTTGCCTAGCATGTGTAAAGCACTAGGTTCAATTCTCAGCACCACATATAAATAAATAAAATAAAGGTCCACTGACAACTAAAAAAATATTTTTAAAAAAGACATCTCTAGGCCTAGGTTGTTTCACTTGAAAATTCTACCAAACCATTAAAGAATTAACACAAACTCAATATAATCTGTTCTAGAAAATAGAAGAGAAAAACACATTCTGGTTAATTTTATGAAGCTAGTTTATCCAGTAAAACCAAAACCAGACAAGGACATTGTAAGAAAAGAAAATTATGAACCCATATCCCCCAGGAGCAGAAATAGATTGATTTCAGCACCACATAAAAAGAATACAACAGGGGGCTGGGATTGTGGCTCAGTGGTAGAGTGCTTTCCTCACATGCGTGAGGCACTGGGTTAGATCCTCAGCACCACATACAAACCAATAAAACAAAGATATTGTGTCCAACTACAACTAAAAAATATATTTTTAAAAAAGAATACAACAGAACTAACAAAGGAGAGAGTGGACCTGTAAAGGAGAAAAACAGAATAGGGAAAGGTGGTAATAAATACATCTAACTACGGGTTTTGGGGGGTTTTTTTGCTTGTAAAAATTCTACACTCAGCCAGGCGCAGTGGTGCAAGCCTGTAATCCCAGCTCTTAGGGAGGCTGACACAGGAGGATCGTAAGTTCAAAGCCAGCCTCAGCAATGGCGAGGCAGTAAGCAACTCAGTGAGACCCTGTCTCCACATAACACACAAAATAGGGCTGGGGATGTGGCTCAGTGGTCGAGTGCCCCTGAGTTCAATCTCCAGTACCCCCCCAAAAAAACTTCTACCCTAAGTGCTATCAGACCAAGACCCTGCCTTGCATATTAAGCCCAGATCAGATTGAACTAATCTGACTACCTGAACTTGACATCTTAAAACCTTAATTTCCACATTTGTAAAATGGAAATGATAATTAGCTATTATATCACAAAGAAACTGCAAAAATTAAAGTGTCCCATCAATTGTAGTACATCTTATAACCTAGAAATTAAGTTAAAAATAAGATCTGTGTACTGTTCATATCAGTAGAGCTCACAGAGCCTGTCATGGCATTAGAACTTGGAAAATACCTGCTAAATTAAACTCTGTTTTATTGAGCTGAAAGAAGTCTAAATATGTAAGTTGCTGTCTGAGGTTTCACAGAGAGTTGGAGTCAGAAGTGGTACTAGATGCTAGGTCTGCCATCTCCTGATCTAGAAATGGCTCTTGCTACACATTACATACTAGGGTGGTGTGCACACACGTTTCCAAGAACACAACTTCTATGCAGCGCAACATATCTATACATAAGAAAAGGTTCACCAGTATATAGAATAGGAAGAGACTTTAGTTACATTTGCCTGCAAAACCTCACAGCCAGGCCACTCTCACCTGCTGTTTTCCCTTCTGACAATTCTAAAATCTACTACTTTTGAAGTTTGCCTTTTTTAGTCTTTGAAAGTAAAATTTCATATTTTTATACATATAATTTCTGATTCATCTCACAATTCTCTATGGCTTCAGGCTAATTTAATTGTTAGAATTAGCCCCCTGAGGAGTTGAGAGAGACCAGCAGTGATCAAGTTAAACTCACACTGCATGATCAGTGTTTAATTAGGTATTGTTGTGAAATCCTTGTTAATTACAATGTTGGTATAATTACAAAAGGATGATTCGCTTTTCATATATCTCTGAGGAAATTAAGACAATGTATATTGTAGCCTGGAGCCAGTGAAAGCCCTAAATAGATTGCTTAGAAATCCAAAGAGGCCCACATAAATATGCCCAATTTTTGGGGGGAGGGAGATGCAAAATCCAACTAATGTTACCAAAGTAATTGCACATCCCTAGGCAAAAAGTGACCATAGACCCCAACTCACACTTCATATAAAAAATCAACTCAAAATAGATCATGTACATCAATCAGGTTTCTTCTTTCGGAATTGCCTTTCACATCTTTTGCCCATTTAAGAAAAAGTGAGTTGTTTTTTAGTGTACTGATATCTATTTTAGAGATCAATCCTCTGTCAGAAACTTGTGCTGTAGTGTGTGTGTGTGTGTGTGTGTGTGTGTGTGCACGCGCGTGCGTGCACACACACACATTCACATGTATGCATATGCACATATATTAAACTTTAGAAAATTCTGTCCCCTGGATGAGTACCCATAACCACCAACCAGACAATGAACAGTCCTTTCCTCACCACAGGCTTTCCTCATGTTGTCCTTATAACCACACCCACCTTCCTTCAGTGCTGATGCTCTGGTCCCTGCCTGAATCCCTGGAACCACTCACCTACTTGTCATCCTATAATGTGATTATTTGAAACCATTCCATACATGGAATCATACAGCGGGAAACTTTTCAAGATTGGCTCTTCTACTCAGAATAATTCTCTGCAGATTTTTCTGGTCTAGTTTATGTATTGTTAGTTCATTCCTTGTGACTGGGGAGTAGAACTCCATGGTATGGCTGTGCCTCAGTCACCTGAGAAATGTCTACTGAACTACAAAAAACAATTTCACATACACCAAATAGGCAAAAATGTAAAAAAATGACAATACAAGGTATTGATAGTGTGAAATTGAGTGCAAATATTTTAGCAAACAATTTGGTGACATCCAGTAAAATGAAAGATGCATGTATTTTGTGACCCAACAATTTCATTCCTGGATCTATAACCTGGATAGAAGCTGAACTTTTTTGTTTATGAGCCATTGTATGAAATCTGTTTCACACTGTAACTCAATATATGTTTATACTTAAAGCAAAAGTTCTCTAAGAACTCATATCCTGCATGCAAAACCTTCTGATATTCCCTATTCCATTTCATTTTTAATACTTAAACATGACCAATTAAACTAATTTCATGATTTATTAATGCAGAGTTTCTCAACTTTGGCTGCATGTCACAATCATCTGGGGTCTTTTAAATTCTATTACCCAAGCCATGGCCCAAACAAATTAAATTAGAACATCTGATGGTTCCCCACATGAAACCAATATGAAGCCCAAGCTGAGAATTATTGCATTAATGGGTCACAACATGAAGTCTGAAAATCACTGTTCAAACTGTTTAAGTTCTAATAAAGTCTGTAGGTTAGTAGTAGTATTGTGCCAATATTAGTTGGGGTTTTAAATATTGTACAATGATTATATGATATTAATATTATACAATGCCAAGTGAATATTACATAAAAAGTCTGTTATTTTTGCAACTTTTCTGTAAATCCAAAATTACTTCAAAATAAAAATATTTTAAGAAGAGAAACAAATGTTTAGAGAAATTTCTGCCTTGAGAGACATATAAGAATGTTCAGACCAATACTTGTTTGTGAAGACAGAAAATAGGAAATACCAAAATGCATCATCAAGAGGTAAATAGATAGCTGAGCAGGATGGTGCATGCCTGTAATCCTAGTGCCTTGGGAGGCTAAGATAGGAGGATCTAAAGTTCAAGACCAGCCTCAGCAACTTAGCAAGACCCTGTCTCAAAATAAAAAAAAATAAAAAAGGGACTGAGTATGTAGTTCAGTGGTTAAGTGCCCTGGGTTAAATTCCTACTAAAAAAAATAAAAGAGGTGTATGGATAAACACATTATGGTAATTCCTATAATGGAGTACTATACAGCAGTTAAAATAAATGAACAAAAATTACATGCATTAACATGGCTATATCTCAAGAACAAATAAGTAAAGCATATTGTGTGAAGATAATAAAGCATAATTCTCTTTTCTTAGGCTTAAATATGTAAATAATAGGACATATTTTATGGCTATATAAATATTGAACAAAAAATAGAGAAAGGCATGAAAAAGAATATTGGTATTTTCAGAATACTGATTGCTTTGGGGCAGAGGCAGGAGAATGCAATTGAGGAAGGGCAGACAGCAGACCTCATTGCATTTGTACAGTTTAATTACTTAAGCTGGTTAGTGGGTATGTAAGTGCTGATGGCATTGCTATGATTTTTAGACATTTGTCAGACATATATCATGATTTAAAAAAAACAATCCAATTGTAGCAAATGTAGTACTATTGTGAAGGATGTTGATATGAAGAAAGGCTGTGCATATGAGTGTGTGGGGGGGAGCTTATGCAATGTCTCCATACTTTCATCTCAATTTTGCTGTGAAACTAAAACTCCTTTTTTTTTAAAGTTTAAGTCGAAGGACTGGTAAGCAGATGAATTCAAGTAAGTGAGTGCAACATGCCATTCTTGTTCTCTGACCAACTGGGACATATACCAATGTGCTTCACTGCCAATAGGCATGCAAGAGGAGCATGCCAAGTGAATGACATGCCCTTGGGGCTAGTGTTTCATTAGTGACTGGAACAGGTGTGAGCTCAAACAGCAGTCCAGCGCTTCTTGTCTCACTTTAAAAACAAACTCATCCATGTTGATATTCTCTTGGCAGAGGACTGAGAATAGTTAAAACAAAACACAAGAAATAAGACCCATCTATGCCCTGACCACCATTAATTAACCACAGAATTTTCTGTAGTATAACCCAAACTTGAGAGAGCAAGACTGGAACAGGAGTACTAGGAATGGGGCTAGGTAGCATAAGCTGGGCTGGGAGGCACACCTTCTTATCTGAATAAGAACCACCCCCATTTAGGGCTGTGAACAGTCAAGTCAGACCTTTGCTGTGATCATTTTGGGGATGAGCGTACTACTGACCTCTATTGGTTACCTGAAACCTCTCACCATCCCACTGAGACATTGGATGATGGAGAAGAGGAAGGGAATAATTTAGGATCCAGGACCATTTCAAGGAGATGAGTCAGGCAGCAGTCAAGGAGTGTGGACACCCAGGACCAGCGTAAGGACACTGAGTGTCTAGGATGCTTCAGAAAAGAAGGAAGAAAGGAAGGGGGAGGCTCCAAAGAAATTCCATCTACTTCCTAACTGAGGCTCAGGCCCTCTGCTGTTGCTCATCCCTGTTTCCCACTTTCTCCCAGATAGCACATGGTAGATGCCTTCCAAGGAGAAGGGAGTATTTTGGCTCCAACTCCACCTGCCCCTCGTGGAGTTCCAGGGTCTGGGGGTGAACAGGTACAGTGGTCCAGCACCATTCATCCTGCTGTCCGGCCACTAGCACAGCTCCTCCCTTTCCCCTGGCCCCAGACTTCCTCTTGTAAAGAAAAACATCATTCTTCATGTCAGCTGTTGAGATGGCTCCAAGGGCATATCTACCTACAGAAAACTGGGGAGACCCACACACCAATGAGCCCATTGTGTGAATCCTGCAAAGCAAATGTAAGTCCCAGATGGGTATCTCCTTGTTAAGGGCACAGTACTAAATAACTGCAGACATGAGGATCAATGGGAGTGGAAGAATTTTCAAGGTATTTAGAGGATTGAGTTTACAAGCTTTGGTTACTGATATAGGAAAGTAGTGAAGAAAGTTGTCGATGATGAGAATTAAAGGATTTTTCAAGAGCTTGGCAGCTCAATGAGATACTAGGTAGTGGAAGGAAAGCAGGTTGGGGGTAGGGTGATGGTTTAAGGAGTTTGGGAGACAACTGAGCAGAAGTATGCAGGAGGAAGGTGGCTTCCCAGCTCTGGCATTCAGAGGAGAGGACTGGGCTGAAAAATGTGTTTGAGCATTACTACCATTGCAACCAAAGTTGCCAGAGAATAGACAGGAGGTCCTAGGACAGAGAACAGAAAATAACTTAGTAAACACAGAATGAGGGAAGTTCTTGTTCAGTGATCACCTTGCAGCTTCTGTGTAATGGTTCATGCATTTTTTAAATTTAGGTTTGATTTTTAACTGAGACATATGTCTCAGTTATGTATATATATATACATGTATGTATATATATTCATATATTATAAACATAAAAATTATATATATAAACAAAAATGACAGATAGCTTTGGGCTACCATGTGATGTTTGGGTAAATGTATATGTTGTATAATGGTTAAGTCAGAGTAATGGTATCTATCTCCTCAAACATTTGTCATTTATTCATAATGAAAACCTTCAAAATCAGTTCTCCTAATTTTTTGAAAAATTGTATATATTATTGTCATCTATAGACATCCTACCATTATGTAATGTAACTGTGCTTTGAACAAAAATAGCAACAAAAACAGTCTTTGAAAAAAAGTCAATGTTCCAATAGAAAATTAACACATTTGATTTAATTTGCAGCATGGTATCTTTGCCACCACAACTGCTATATACTTTGTACAAATTCAGACAGTGGCACTTACTAAAGAGAAATTAAACTAAAAGGAATTCATGTGGAAGATACTGTACTTTCTTTGATAAGATGAAATGACGTTCGTTTCCCATAACACTTTAAAGTGCTCTTCATCTCATCTATCAGGATCAATCTTTTTAGACAAAACCTATTTTGGTCCAGTCTTTAAAAGACACCGGATTGGAAAAAGGCTCCCTAAGTGATCACTTTGAAGAGAATAATCACATGGCAATTTTCTTGGTCTTAGTTGAAAATCGTGATGAGCTTTGACCAAGTATATACAGAGCATAATTTCATGTCCAAGCCACGGATGGCAGAACATATTTCCAGTAATAAGCACCCTAGCTGCATGCAGTAATGAACCGAGAGGAGGTGAGAGGCTGTTGATGGACTAAAACCTTAGCAATAGCCAAGTGCTGCTGATTAGGCAGCACAGTGTGCATGACAGTTTCGAGCATTCTGTTCCTTAGCACAGCGCCTCCTGCTCAGCGGTGAATATTCTTCCCCTTTGTGATGAGAATATGTTAAGAAGCTTGTGCCAGGAGGCTCTGGCGATGCAGTGATGAATCATTGAGGTAAGGGTACTTGATGCCATCCCTATGCCAAGAAAGTGCTTGCAGTCCTTTGATAAAGAAGCCCTTTGTCACCAGCCTTCTCTCCCTCCTTCCATTTCTAGAACTTATCTGAGAATAAGATGGACTCCACTTCACCAGCTATATAAGTTTTCTAAGACTATGGTAACAAAGTACTGCAAACTCGTGTGTGTATATATGTGTTTGTGTGTGTGTGTGTGTGTGTTTGTGTGTCCTATTGGACACAGAACCCAGGGCCTTGTGCATGCTAGGGTGGACTCTAACCCAATATTACCAGTGTCTTTAGAAAAGGGAAAATTCTCCCATATAGACAGACACATACAGAGCCTAGAAGCCTGATTTTAATTTGACTATTATAAACAGTAACTCAAAATCAGGTCACATTCTGAGGTAGTAGGTATTTAAACTTCAGCACATCTTTAGGGGGTTCCCAATTCAACCCATACATTCACCAAGCATGTGGTTTGTTCCCTGGGCAAAGCACCAATCCCATATTGTAGGGACTACTCTGATAAGAATTTTTGAGGCTTAGAGCCATGGACTTTCAAAGGTGCGAGGCCCAGTCCAAATTCACAAGGCAGTGAGTGGTTCATTTGAGTCTACATCCCAGATTGGCACAAATGCCAGAAGCCTTAGGTAGAGGCATGAGGAAGACAACTGGCCCTTCCTAACTCCTTAGTCTCCTGGCAGGAGCCTCTCATGGTCTTGCTCTGATGCTGTGGTGGGTAGCACTCCTAGCTACATTTCTCAACAGCTGTCCTCTGTCCCCCTGTGTTCTCCTCCCTACCTTCAGCACATTTCTACACGTCCACAAGGCCTGACACAATCTGACTAAAGTGGGATTTCTACCCACCCAAGCACATTTTAAATCCATTTTAGATCTAAAGGAGAGAAGACAGAGGAGAAAATAGAGGTGATAGCACATTACAAAATGTGATTGAAAAGTGCATTTGCTTGGACTCATGCTGAGATGTCTCTTTTAACAATAAAATAAATGATCAAGTTTATTGCTCAACCTTCATAAAGTTTTCTCTGAGGTTTGTAGACCAGTCTGATACCTCTCCTTTTTCCTTTTTTCAAAAGTTGTGGTAAATTATACATAACATAAAATTTGCCATCTTAACTATTTGACTTTCTGTGGTACTAGGAGTTGAGCCCAGGGCCTCAGTAATGCTAGGCAAGCACTCTACCACGGAGCCACACCCCAGCCCCTCAGCCATTTTTAAGTACACAGTCCAGTGGCATTGAGCACATTCACAGTGTTGTGCAACCATGACTGCCATCCACCTTCAGAAAAACTGAAACTCTGAACCTATTAAACATAACTCCTCCCAGCCCCTGGCAATCACATGAACTCCTGTTACCACCCCCCTGCTCAACACGCTCGCCCATCCCTAGTCATTTCTTTTCCCCTCATAGAAATAGATTCATACAGTATGTGTCCTTTTGTGGCTGTTTTTTTTCACTGAACATAATGTTCTCAAGGTTCAGTCCAGTTATAGAATCTGTCAGAATTTCCTTCCTGTTACCCTTTATGAAAGGCTTTTGTACTTAGCTGTTGGGTTGTTTTTAGTTGCAGGAGGCCACTAGGGCCAAATGTAACACTAAGTGGAAAGTGATTAAAAGTGCCACTCCTCCCGGCACACTTGCATCTGTTCAGGACACAGGCCAAACACGCAGGGCAGGGCTTTTTGCCTCTAGCCTTATCTATTTAATTCAACTCAATACATATTAAGTGAGCACTGTTATACAAAGCTTTATTGGCCATGTAGAGAGAACTTCAACAGCTTAGGGCAGACTAGTGCAATGCGCTCACCTACAGAAGGCAGGAACAAGAAGGTGGGTGCTATGGTTTGATTTGAATGTTTGCCCCCAAAATTCATACTGACATTTAATTATCACTGTAACAGTATTAAGAAGTGGCCTTTATGAAACTGTTACATCATTAGGGCTCTGCCTTCATAAATGGCTCAATGCTGTTATTGCAGCATTGATAAAAAGGATGAGCTCAGCTCAGTTTCTTCTCTGTTTCATACATGCTCATCGGTCTTTCCAGCATGCTATGATGCAATGCAAAGGCTCTCACCAGATGCTAGTGCCAGGTTGTTGGACTCCCCAGGCAACAGAAACATGAAGCAAATAAACTATTGTTTAAGTTTGTTTTCAGTCCACGGTATTGTTATAGCACCAGAAAACAGATCAAGACAGAAGAGCGCCAAAGACAATTATCCATTTAACTTTTACATATTTTCAAGATCGTTGTGTACATGTGCTCCCTCTCCCCAGTGTCTGGCACCATATCTTAAGAAACGGAGCCTCAAATCATCTTTGGCCACTGCAAAGATGAGTATAGGGAACTCACTGATGGGGTCTTATTTGTTCACCCCCTGCCTCATTCCAAAAAAGATTGAAGGGAACTATTGTGAGACATTGAATCTTGAGGTTTTCTATACCAGAGTTTCCCAGCCAGTGGATTACAAATTAGTCACAAGCTGGTTGTAGATATTGATCCCCTCCCGCAGCCCTTCTATTGACTGAGCAGTGTCTAGGGAAGGGGCTCAGTCTGTATGAAGAACATTTTGAACTGCAAAGAGCCTCATTTATCTAACCCCAATGTGTGCTACAATATAATTTTCTAAGGAGATCTTTATGTGAAAAATAATTGGTAAGCCCTGAACTACGTGTCATCTTTGCTTCCTCTGACTGTCTCAAATTTATAAGTTCCTATCTCCTTGATGAAGTTTACCTTGTCAAATCCAACCCAGTGCTCAGCACACATTGATTTCCTTCTTCTTAAGGGCTCACATGAAAAGAAACTCATTAATTGCCTCTTTCTGAATGTCAGTTAGTATTGCATATAACGGAGCTGCACAGGACAGAGAATAGTCAACACTTATTTTGCACATACTAACTATGGAGACTATATATTTGTGTGTGTACACACACACACACACACACACACACACAATCTCATGTCATGGTGAGCACCATTATTAACCCCAGCTGGCAAATAAGAAAACTAAAGCTCAGAGAAGTTAAACTACCTTACCTGGGCTTAGGATTATAACAATATAAAGGCAGGATTTAAACTCAGGATTATCTTGCTCCATCTCATACTTGACTACATACCTGGCCATGTCTTCTGATTTCACCTCTTCCAGTCAGACTGCACCTACCTCGGTACCCCTATGATTGTCTAACACGATGTTATGGCACATAGTAGGCATTTCTTGGATGCTTCTTTTTTCTGTGGTGCTGGGAATTGAGCCCAGGGCCTTGTGCATGTGAGGCAAGCACTCCACCAACTGAGCTATATCTCCAGCCCTCTTGGATGCTTCTTGAATGAACTTGTTTCTGATTTATCGTGTCTAACTCCTTCCTCAGGTCTGATGTGGCAGTGTTGTTTTGTGGCATGACACTGTTCAGATTCAATAGCAAGCCAGGATTCTCCTAACATCCAGTGACTGATATGACCTCATTCCATCAAGTATATAAGTTTCTCCATGGTTTTAATGTCTCCAAAAATGTGAGCAAATAGTTTCAAAACTGAAGGTTCTATTGCAAAATTTGAAAGTTTAGTACACCATAATTAGATTTGTACACCAGTTTTAGCCTACTTAGTCTCATAAATCTACAATCTCTTTAAGTTACTACCATGATTTTTTGATCTACTTTTTGCATAAAATTTTAAATGATTTGTGTTTCACACAAAATCTGTTCATCCATTAAGCTCTTAAACTTTCCATGACAGTAGAGCATACAGGTACAGCCCTATTTTCTTTGGCACTGGAAATGTAATTATTTCAAAATACCATGTTGGCAGAAATTTCCAGGACTTAAATCATATCCTCTTATGAATAGTGATGTCAATTACTAGAACACTTACCCTCAAGATAAATACTCAAGCTTCATGTGAAATTAGAAAAAAAACATTGAAACTATTTTCAAGATCATTGATATTCAGAAAATCTTTAAGTATTCTAGTGTACTTCATTGATTGCCAAACAAACTGGTACTAAGTGTCTTTATCACAACAGCTTCAGTAACACTGCTCAAGAGGAGGAAAGATGAGGTCATGCATAGGACTCCCTGGGTGACACTGCATGAGATCACTTCTCAGTCTACTTCTCAATCTACAAAGTGAGGGGACAGTGCACTAGTCAATCTCAGATGCCATCAGGCTCCAAAATTGCTACTAGTGTTCTGTTGTTGGTTCAAGAATATTGTAAGCAAGACAAGTAGTCCTCCAAGTTTTGTGTTCATAGCCTATTCTTAACGCAGCATTTTTGACATAGCTTTAGGGGACTAAAATACTAAAAACTATACTCAGCAAGCAAGTAAAACTTACAGCATCCCAACTTCTGTATCATAATCTCTCTGTGTCTATAAAAGAATTCCTAGTCATCACTACAGGCATCTGGTTGTTGTTCAGCCCTGAGTCCCTGTGAGGAGAGCCTTTTGCTTCCCTAACTGCAGTCCACATACTTAGGAAGGAAAGTCCAAAAACCACTGTCTTACTTTGGTTCATGTCTGATGTGAATACTCTGTGTGTGTTACCTGTTCTTCAAAACAAATTGTTTCTTCTCGTCCAAACTTTTTCATTCAAGTGCAAGGGGGAGAAAGTAGGAGAAAAAATCAGAGAGGTAACAGGGAATGGGGTAGGGTGACTGAGAGAATATATGTAGAACCTTTGACTTTAAGTGAACATTTTGAGCAGAGGAATAACATGATCTAAATTTTACGCCAAAAAGTTCCCTTTGGCAACTGTGTAGATAATTGAGTGGGGCAAGGGCAGAAGCAAGAAAAGCAGCCAGGATGCTACTGCAGGGATTCAGGTGAGAGAATCTGGTGATGGACTAGAACTGGGTGGGAGTAGTAATGGTAGTGAGAAGATTTATTTAGGAGGAAATATGGACAGAATTTGTTAATGAATATGTTCTGGGATATGAGAAAGGATGTCCAGTTAAACTCCATGGTTGTTACCTGAACAGCTGGTATTTGCTGAGATGTGGAAGTCTTCAGATGGATCAGGATCAGGGGAGAAGATCGGAGATTTGATTTGAGGCCTCAATTACACACCTCAGTGACTATGCAAAGTTCACTGTTAAATATACAAATCTGAGGTCCAGGGGAGATACTTGGAGTAGAAATGTAGATTTGGGAGTAGCATATAGATGTTTTTTAAAGCCATGAGTTTGAGTAAGATCAGAAAGGCAATGAGTGCAGACAGAGAAATGGGAATGACTGAGGAATGGGTTTTATGACTTAAGATTACACGTGGATGGCTTGTATTCCATTGCAACACTGTGAAGCTGTCCTAGTAAGAGCAGGGCATTATTGGATGACATGAGGTGAGTCAGCTGAGCTTCTGGCCCAGAACTTGGCACCTTCATTTGAAATGGTTCCAGAATTAGTGAGAAATCATTGCACAATACTTATTTAGTGGTTCATTTAATGAGAGAACTAAAGCAGTGATTTTTATTAATCCCATTGTTTGGTTTCAAGACAGCAGACTGACCCACAAGTTTAACCCAAACTATATTTTGATAGACTTTAGTTATGCCGCAGGTTTCATCAATTAAATGATGCAGGCCAAACACTTGGATTGAAGCAGAGATCAACTGAATTCAATTAATGTCCCAGAAATGCACTAAAAATAGCACATGTCCAGTGTCCAAGTTGGCTCCTTTACAGACCAGATAATGCTGAATACACATCTCTGAAATATGACCACCCAGCTCTGCCAAATCTTCTAAATTCCAAACAGTTGTGAGCAATTTAATTGAGATGACAAAAGTATTTGGGACAAGAACATATGGCAGAGTTGAGTTATAAATGTTTTTTCCTTACTGAAAAATTTGGGACATTTTAACCAGGTCTTGAATTATGTTTATATTACAAAAATGGAGAAGTTATTATTAATAAGGAAGGAGTAGTAAGCTACTAAGCTTTCTTTCTGGAATAAAAATTACTAAATTGATCAAGGACAAAAGGACTACAGATCATTCATACCCAAGATTCAATTCTGACTGGGTCCATGTGCATGTCAGAAAAAGGAAGCTTTTACCATCTGAAATGTGAGCTGACTAATGATAGCAATACTGTTTCATGGTCAGGCAAATTTTCCTCAAGCAAAAGGGCCAAGAAAAAAGGTATTAGCAGACATCCACAGTTCAGCTCCAGAGCCCTGTTTGGGATGCCTGGACCTCTGGTTTGGCTGGGCATCTTTAAGCCAAAACTTTCCCATAGAAACTATGCACTTTAATCTTTGCTAGGAAAAGATATTCTATTTTTTTAAATTTTAAGAAACTTCTAGGCTCATCAAGCTCTAAGCTTCTATCTTTTCTGTCATGTTGTTGGTTTCATATTCAGATTAAAATTCAGCAAAACTACAGCTATATAATAAGAATTTGGAAAATGACTAGTTTTGTTTGGTTTTGATTTTGATATTTGGTCTAATTTGTTTCCACAATTGCCAGTTGCCTCTAAGGCTCCCTGGAATAGAACCAAAACAAACTTCTCAGGTAACTGACAGTCTGACACTTTCATATCTCTGATTTACTTGATATTAGTCATATATTCCCCATTGTAAAGATTCATGTTTTGTGACAAGTGCTTCATATTAATTTAAACAGTGGATTCAGTGATGTCATAATTCCTCATTTTGTTCAGACCTGAAGCAAACAGTCATTCCCTGTAGAGAAAGGAGATGCATTCCACTAGATAATTATGGTTGTTTATTACAGAGGTAGAAAGAACAATAATATCTTCTTTTTAGCATATGCCCTTAGTTCATAGAAGAGATGAATAAAAGATTAAGGAATAATGAAGTAGTTCTTATACTGTGAATCATTCTTTTATTTACTGTTTGTAGGTATGTGGTAAGAAAGAATGTTGAACATGGAAAGATAAAGTCTTATTGGGACATCTGTAGCTAATTTATAATATTCAGTGACAGTTGTGGTCCCTAACTTAGCCTGAGGTGGAAGTGAGGTTCACTAATGAAAACCAATGTCAGGGCCACTATAACTCTATAGCCATGAGAAGAAAATACATGGAAAGATAGCACAAGTGCTGAGGGCCAACAGACATGGATGAGGAAAGTTCTTGGGGATAAAGAGCATGAAAAATGTTGGATTTCTTTTCAAGTTTTCTTGAGGAGTGACCAATGGAAATGATAAGAGAGATGTTTCTACTCCAACATTGGCATGTTGGACTTGGTGCAGTGTTCTGACGTGTGTGTGTGTGTGTGTGTGTGTGTGTGTGTGTGTGTGGTTAATAAATGTTAGTAAAAAGCTCATAAGGTAATTCAGCTGGAAGGGTAATGAAATGGGTACAGTCTCAAATCTGGTTCTAGTGGAGGCTCATATTTTTAAATTGTAGTTATTTTTCATGGAATGTAGCCTGGGAGTGAAATCCATGAATTCACAAAGTAGATCAGTGGATTTTCATTTGGGGGGGTACTTTTCCAGGATCAATTTTTTAAAAAGCCCATTAATCATCAAATAGGAGTGATAATCTAAATAAGGATATCTTGAATTCATCCCTGCAGAGTACAAAGCAACTCACAGATGTTATCTGAAAATTGAGAAAGAGAGGCATATGTCTAAGTGGGTGTTTGCTGATACTTACTGGGTGTTATAAAGATAAAGATCAAACTAGTGCTGTCTTATAAAACAAACTGAGGAGTCTGTGGTCACTCCAATCAATCATATATCCACCATCTCAGTGAAATGCTAGGCCCTTTTCATAGCCAAAGAAGCAAACTATGTCACAACTAAAAACAATGCAATGAACTGGCTGCCCTTTAGTTGTTGACATCAAAATCTAATATGTGGGTAGAGGTTGGGGGTCCTTGGGGATGAGTGGGAAATTAAGAGAGGGGCAGCAACATATTTTTAGTAGATCTACTTTTATGGCTTTCTAGAAAAACAAAACAGAAAGTCTGCTTGAACACTTTCCTGACACCCACTGAAAGCAAAAGCAGTCACCTGGCCCATAGGTAGCTCAAAGAGCAAGTTTACAGCAAAGTCACAATGTTATATTGATGTGAACACAGGCATGAAGTTCCCCTTAGTTGAAAGTCAATCTTCCAAAGTCCAGAAAGGAAGCCTAAAGCCCTCCAATTGCCCTTCCTTTCACACGTTTCCATTCTTCCTTTCCCTAATCCCCACAGGGGATTCAGCATACATTTCTTACATGTCTGTTGTGTGCCAGATACCATGTCCCCAATGCTGAAAAGTTTTGAATTATAAAGTAAAATTTGAATGGCAAAAAGATAATTTAATTCAGGATATAATTTCTACACAGGATGCTCTGTTATTCAGTCACATCCTGTGACACAATTTTAGTTTCCCACTATTTGGGCTGAGTGGTCTGTTTCCTATTCTTTCAGCATTCCTTCAGAACCCATGCATGGTTAAATAGGAAGTTCTTTAGGTGCCCTGCCACCATCAGCAAGCATCCTTGTCTGTCAGACAATCACACGCATATATCCTGGAACTCAAAGCAACCCAAGCCACCGCCACCACCACCAGGCATCTCAATGGATCAGGAACTCTTTGTTTTTGTTTTTTTTTTTTTTAATATTTTTTTAGTTGTTGATGGACACAATGTCTTTATTTTATTGCTTTGTATGTGGTGCTGAGGATCGAACCCAGGGCCTCACGCATGCGAGGCAAGCGCTCTACCGCTGAGCTACAATCCCAGCCCCAGGAACTCTTTGTTTGAGTTGAGCCCAAATCTACTTTCCCTGTACCATTTACACAACTTGGGACATGGAGATGCTAGTTTTCAACACTGTTGTTGAGAACATCTGGTACAGAAAGAAACCAGGCAACTTTTTCATCTCCTCCACATCCAGGAGAACTTGTCAAAGAAGTAAGCAAAGGGCTGTATTCTTCATTTGTTTTCTTTTTTCCTTTCTGTATAAATCACATTTAAATTACCTGCTGGGGAGGAATATAAATGAGACTCAGTCGGACCTCATGAGTCATCGCTGCAGTGGGAAACAAAGCAGACGTATTTCAAAAAGCAATTTAATTAATTTTGTTATGTGCTGTGGAAATAAGCTTTTAAAGATGAATCAAAACAGTTGCGTATGATTGTCTAAAAATAAGTGAACAATGCAAATTACTGTCTGGTTTTTGGGGTAGGGAAATAGTTGAAAAATAGATATTTTTATAGGTAAACTAACAAAGTTTGCGTACAATATTAAAAAGGAACAAAACAAAGTGAGATCTTAGCTAAGAATATATGAAGGATAAATAAAAGCAAACTTGTCACTCTTTAAATACAATGCTTTTGAATAGGGACAGTTCTGTTTCTGAACTAGAAGGAGAGGACATGTATTTCAGACTAACCTTTGAACTTTCCTTCTCTGTGTCTCAGTTTTCTTATCTACAAAATGCAGATGACTCCTGCTGTAGCTCTTTCCTAGAGTTGAGAATCAAATAGAATAATGGCTATGAAAACAATTTCCAAACTGCAAAAATTTCTGAGGCCATATATGACATTGTTTCACTTAGTCATGGATAACTCTACTTTTCCAGAGTAGAAAAATAACACTCTTGAGCTATATCTCTTTTATACAAAAACACTCTCTCTGCTTTATTTTATCACATCTGTATTCCTTGAAAATATGGCAGAACAGTGAGGACACTGAATCTGACTTCTCACCTTTAGACCAAAACTGTAGTAGCTCCATCTTGTTGGTATCTAAAACTGTCATTGAATGACACCAGTTGTCTATGTCCAAACCTTGGATTCCTGCTTTGTTCAGGTCTTTCCTTCAGCATACATTCCATTGGACAGTCCTTCAATACACAAAATTCAACAACCTCTATACAATATCCCTGGGCCACACTCACATCATTTTATCACTTATCTTGCAGATGATGGCACCAGCCATGGCCTCCTAAATGGTCTCCCACATCCCCTGTCACTTCTTACAATCTAGCCTTTTAGCTGTTGGGTTTTGTGTTTGTGTATATGGGTGTGCGGTGCTGGGGATTGAGCCCAGGCCTCAGGCATGCTAGGCTAATACTGTAACTCTGACCTACACCACCAGCCCCAATCTTTAGTTTGTAAGTTTATATGCAGAGCAGGTACAGTTGCTTATCTATTTGCTCCTCTGTCTCTCCTTCCCTCCTAATTGAGGTCTTCCCTGGACTCAGAAAATCAGACAATTCCTTCCCCCAGCTCTGGGATGGCCATGTGACCATTTCCAGCCAATTGAATTGAAGGAAGAATCTCCTAGAAAGTTCTGGAATAAAATATCCTTCCTGCTAATAAGAAAGATATGCTTGAGGTAATCGCTTCCATCTACCTTTGGACTGTAATGTAGAACATGTTGCTTGGAGCTATGGCAGCCAGAAAGATGGTATAGATGAGGTAGTTATGCATTGTAGAGAATCAGCATAGCATCAACATTATCACACCACTTAATTAACCAACTCTGGAACCATTTACCTCTGGAATTTTTTGTCAATGGCAGGGCCAGATACTGGACAATGTAAGTTTTATAGTCCATCCCTGTTTCAACTCAATTCTGTCTTTGCAGTGCAAAAGCAGCCATACACAATACTTAAATGAATAGGTATGGCTGTGTTGTAATAAAACTTAATTTATGGACAATAAAGTTGGAATTCCATATCATTTCCACATATCCCAGAATGTTCTTCTTTTGACTTTCTTGACTATCTAAAATATTTTTAAAAACCATTCTCAGTTTACAGACCATACAAAAACAGGTAGCAGGACTGGAGTGGTGGTTCAGTGGTAGAGCACTCACCTAGCATGTGTGAGGCACTGGGTTCGATTCTCAGCACCACATAGAAATAAATAAGAAAAGATCCATTGACAGCTAAAAAAATAGTTTTTAAAAAAAGCAGGTAGCAGGCCAAATATGACCCACTGCTGAGCAGAATTCATCAATTCCTAAAGGGATAAGTATAAAACCTTCCCTTAGCCCTCTTTTTATTTATTTATTGTGGTGCTGGGGGTGGAAGCCAGGGCCTCACACGTACTAAGTAGGTGCTGTACAGTTGAGCTACTTCTCAGCCCTGTGGTCTTTTTTTCTACTTAAAAAATTATTTGGAAATATTTTAGACACACCAACAAATTTTTTAAAATATTTTTTTAGTTGTAGACAGACACAATATCTTTATTTATTTATTTTTATGTGGTGGTGAGGATTGAACCCAGTGCCTCATACATGCGAGGCAAGCGCTCTACCACTGAGCCACAACCCCAGCCCAACAAATTTTTTTTTAAAGTAATTCAATAGGCATCTATGGCACAATATTTCAATATATGAAACATTGATCATACATGCTTCAGTATCTTTTCTGTCTTAAGGAATTAAAGCCTTACCAAACACCTAAAGGCCACATCCTACTCCCATTGCCTCCCAAGAAAGAGGCAGCCACTACCCTGAGGTAGGTGTGTGCTTCTGTGCACTCTGAGTTCTTGCATGCATTCATATATTCATAATATATTGTCCTATTGTTTTATGTATTTTAAAGTTACATAAGTAGTTTGCACTCTCTATAGACTTTCCCCCGCTGGGCTCAGGGAGACTGTTTGCTGCAACATGATTAATATTGGCAAAATACTGGAAACCCCAAAATACCTTGACACTTCTTCCCAAGGTTGGTGAAGGAGCTTTCTAATAGTACAGGTGTAACCATGTCCATCTCTGGCCCCTGTTGCCTCATCTCCTGCCCCTCAGCCCTGTGCTTCTTTCTCCTTGCAGCCTTAATGCTCTGCTCTAGACATAATGGAATCCATTTCCTTTTTGGCCAACAACAGCAGTCGCAGGGAACTTTGTGTCCTGGCTCTGCCACCTCCCCACCCCAGTCCTTCTCACCCTTTCCGCTACCAATATCATACTTTCTGGTGTGCTGTGTGCTGAAATACCCTTCTCCCAGCTCTAGCCCCATGCCTCCTGTCCACTGCCAACACCTTTGCTTTCTCCACACAGCCAAGTGTGACATCACTTATGAAGCCTTTAGTGAATTCTTCTGGCCCTAAAGCAATTGACTCCATGTGCTCACACACACAGAATTGACTCCTGTCCACTCATCATTTATAGGCATCTGTTGGAACACTTCTAGAAAGGGAGTGTCCTCACTTGCTTATCATCTGTTCTCTCTAGTCTGGGAGCTATTTGTGTTCATGCACCATGTCCTTCCAGCCTCTCCGTCTCCTCAGCATTTGGTGCATGGCTGTACTCACTAAATATTTGATAAATATTTGGATGAATGAATAAAAAGTCTGGTCTCTTCACCATCGGCCCCCAGAAAAATGAGCTCAAGAATTATGGAGATGGAGATGAGACTGACAGAATCCAATTGAATTAACTCCTCCCATGGATATTTGAAACCAGTAAATACTGCTATATATAGCCACCAAAACTTCACTTTAGTATAATGATTCGACCAATTATTGTATTGCCACAAGTTTTCATTTTAAACTATTCTGAAACACAATACTCAAGTCAATTATTTACCCTTAGTTTAGGCAAGCTTCTTGTGAAAGCATGTAAAGTTTTAGAGAAGAAAATGCAAATATGCTAGGAAATCAATTTATTGAAAGGTTGACCAGACACTACCTGGCAGCCTCCCACAGAATCTGAGAGTTAGAGTTAACTGTCTCCCTATTCACCAGACCTGTCTGTTCCAATATGACACTTTAGTGATTTGGCTGTGGCGAAAACACTTCCTTAGTGTGGTGTTTATACTACAGCAGAAGCCTGTGCAACCTGTTTATTGGGGAGCAAGGGGGCAGTGGAAGGGAACTTTTTAAAAAATTTTTAAAATATTTTTTAGTTGTAGATGGACACAATATCTTTATTTATTTTTATGTGGTGCTGAGGAGCAAACCCAGTGCCTCATGCATGCGAGGCAAGCGCTCCACCACTGAGCCACAATCCCAGCCCCTGGAAGGGAACTTTTAAAATATGTTCATTTACCCACTTTAAGTTCAAGGGTTTATACACTAGGACCATTTGTGATAGAAATGTTTCTAAATATTCTGTACATTTTTAAAGTAAATAACACAGAATTACATTGAACATTCTCTTGAACACACAGTGTTATCCCCAGTGTAACATTGATGTCAAGAGGCTACTGAGATACCAAGAGGGCCAATTTGGGAGTTAGAGAACTGAGTTGTTCATCCTGGCTTTTCCATCATTTCTTCATTCTGCATCTCATTTGTAGAATGAAAGTTGAGACTAAGTGATTTTAAGATGATTGCTTCTAACCATGTGAAGTACTTATCAAATTTTCAAGTACACATAATGTTATATTGTGAACTTATTGGACATAAATTTTTAAGCTCATTTAGCATATGACACCAAACAATATTGATATTATTTATTTTGCAAAAGGAATATAAGCATTTACATCCAGTGTGTGTGCATATATATACATGTATATACACACACACTATATATATATACATATACACACACTATATATATTCATAGACGGATTTATGTTCATAAACTATGTATAAACCATGAACTACATATAAAAACTTCCAGAATCCAAAACAAGCTCCCCCAAGGCCCTTTGAATTATAGAGGTAATGACAATTAGCAACTGATTCAATGTAAAATTAATTCATGCATTCAAAACCTGAAGTACTGTGAAATGAGAGAGAATCAACAAAATAACATAGTCAGGCTACATTGAATCCACAGGACATTACAGAAGAGGCACTTAATGAGTTGGGCAAAGGATGTTGCTTGATCACCAGGTGCAGCTAATAAAAGACCCTTTCCCAAACTTTCCATGACAATGCTCTGCTAATTTTCTCAAAAAGAATCTGCTCATGTGGTGAGTCACTGCCCTTTTACTGGCATTATTTTAATGATATGAGATAGAAGAAAAGGTCACAATTTAGATCAATGCCATCTTTGGATGACAGAGTGGGTGAGTCACTAAATGAAATTAACACTGAAGCGTGGTTACCATTTTTGCTGTCTATACTTCCCCTGATACCCTGTACAAACGCATTCAATGAGGTATTTCAAGAGAGCTGGTTGCTAGGTTTCAGCCTCATTCAAAGCTCATTTCAGCCTCGGCAAGAAATATGGAAAATTTTCAAGATATATTAAATTTACCACGAGATATCAAAGGGCTTATAGGTCTGTATGTTGACAGTAGCAATCCTAGTGATTGGCATAAAATATAAAAACAAAACAAACCCAACTCTGCAAGAACTTTAGAAATCATCTTAGCTACCCCTCTTAGTTTTTACAGAACCCTGAAATTCAGAAAGGAAAGTGAATTCCTAAGAAGATCAGACACTTATGGGGAAGAGGACACCAGAACCCAGGCCCTCTGTCTTCTTGATACATAGATGCAGTTTTAGACTTTAGATTTTACAAAATGTGTCTTATTACTGTCTAAAGTCAGCTAAAAAACTAACTAACTGCAATCTTAATCCCCCCCCCGCCCCCAACCAAGTCAGGTAACACACTCCCAGGTTCTGGGGATTAAGATGTGGACATTTTTGAAGGGTCATTATTCCATCTACCACACCATATAACATTTGTTAGGGGTCGGACAGTGTCCCTCCCCTAAATTCACATGTTGAAGTCTTCACCCTCAGTACCATAGAATATGGTTGTTTGGAGATAGGGCCTTTAAAGAGATAACTAAGGTAAGATGCAGTCATCAGTGTGAGCCCTAATCCAGTGTGGCTGGTATACTCATAAAAAGTGATTAGAATACAGACACACAAGGACCACCATGAGAGGACACAGGGAAAAGGCAGTCCTTTATAAGCCAAGGAAAGAGGCCTCAGAAGAAACAATCCTGCTGACACACAGATCCCAGACTTCTGGTCTTCAGAACTGTGAGAAAATGTATTTCTCCGGTTTCAGTCACCCAGTCTGGGGTGCTTTGTGACAGCAGCCCCAGGAAACTCAGTCATGTAATCAAGGGAACCACTGTCCCATGCTGTTCACAGGTTTGTCCAATATTCAAGGGGAGGGGAGTACACAGGGAGTTAGAATCTTAGGGGCATCTTAGAATTACGCCTAGTTCAGGTGGCATCCCATCAGACTCTTCTGCCAAATCATTTGGAAAAACTGGTTTCACTTTTCTTGCTGGTTACATTTTTCTGTTTTCTGTTCATTTCCCACTCATCTTTTAATCTTTATTCTGGTTCATTGGTTTAAGGTGGGCTGAGAGGGAACAGTGGGCAGAGTGGAGGATGAGGACTATGTCTCTAGCTAGAAGCAGTATAAATTCCACCAACCCTCCATAATTGTGGATTCTGTATCTATGGATTCAACAAGTCATGGATAGAATATATTTTGAAAAAATGTGTCTGTACTGAACACATATAGAGTTTATTTTCTTGTCATTTCCCCCAAACAATATGGTATAACAACCATTTACATAGCAATTACATTATATTGAGTACTATAAGTAATCTATAGATGACTTAAAGTTACAGGAGATTATGCATAGGTTCTATGCAAATACTGTGCCATTTTACATAAGGGATTTGAGCATCTGCAGATTTGGGTATCTGCAGCAGGTCCTGGAACCAAGACCCTGGATACTAAGGGCACACATACTGAAAAAAATTGCATGATGTTCTTGGCCTGTCTTACATCCATTTTTTAGGGAAGAAATGGAATATAAAAATGTGCACAGATTTTATTTTTCACAGATTCTAAACATTTTCATTTTCTATTGTGAATATTTCTAAAGCAACAAAATCTGGCTATGCAACATACATTTTTTTCTTTAAAATATATACTTCTATAGTTTACACATGGCTGAGAGAATCTGATTCTGTTTATATTTACATTCTTTATGCATATATGCTTGCTAACAGACCAGAGCTGAACTTGAACACATTGTTGATATTTGCAGAATTGCAGCAGCAGAGTGTGAGGAAGGAAACTGGCAGGTCTTTCCAATCTGTTCCATGGGACACATCTTGAGCAGAATACTAGCTGAATGAACACAATTGCTGCGTGCAATGAAACCTTGCTAAATGGCAAATCCTGGACACCATACCCACCAAGAGCACATCCAGGTACTCTGCTGCTGTGCTTGTATGCAAAGAACTACAGATACTGGAGGAGAAAGGTATGGTGGTGAGAGGCAATTATGAAAGAGGGTGTGTTTTAGAACTTCAGAATAAAATGCAGAGCCTGAGAACAGAGAACCACAGATACAGATGGAAAAAAGAATTTGATGACCCTTTAGCCATTTCAATATTCTTCCTGAGGCAGAGCCCTTAAAATTTGGTACAGGAGGACTGTGTTGGGATCTTCCTATCTGCTATGACTAAGCCCTCATGCAGTTTTAAGTTTTGCTGGAGGATGGCCTCAGCCCCAGGCGCTACTATGTCCCCACATTGACATTCATTCCATGATCCACCAAGCATGCCTCTAATCCCTCCACTCATATTCATATCCATGTCTATGTCTATATGCATATATACATCTATATCCACATCTATATATTCATATATATTTTTGCACAGTATATTGACATATCCATTTAACAATTTTAAATCTGTTGAGCCCTGCAGCAAACATAGCTGGCAACCTCACCAGCATCAAACCCATCCCTCAAGGATGGGCACAGATGGACTTAACCAGTATAATTCCCAAGTAATTGATTTCGGACTGCTTCCTTGGCCACGCATAAACCCACCAATGCTTGGCATTGTTTGGCTCATGGAATTGCTTCACAGGTGGCCATGTGATCTGAGTTCATCCAGAGTAACACCCAATATTTGTTCCATAGTGGGACAAATGTTTATGGTATGCTGACTAGAGCCCCAGAATGACTATAACCATTTTGTCATCATGAGGGAAAGACTGAAGTTGTCAACACATTGAGAAGATGCAGGTGCAGAGAGAACTGCAATGGAGCAGGGACCCTAATTAAACCGTGGATATGGATTAGGCTCATCTCTGGCCTTTTGTTTTTAAGTCAACTTCAACTTCATTTTATATTACTTGCAACCAACCTAGATTGTCCTTACTAAGGAAAGTATTAGTAAAGGAGGTAGATAATAAACAAACAAGATAATTTAATCCAGCACTAAGTGCTATGATGGTGATGGAGGACTCATTAGATTTTCAGGGGAGGCCTCTCTGAGGAGGAGACACAAGAATTGAGACCTGAAGGTTGAGAAAGAGCCATCCATGGAAGATCTGGAGGAGAGGCTATCAAACAGAGGGAATAGGTAACGGGAGTTAATTGCAGGAGGTTCAGGAAATAGAACTCTAGCAGACTGGTGAGTGTTGAGCAGTGGAGGGGGGACAGTGAAAGGGTGGCATATAAAATGAAGATAAGTGGCTTGGCTTACAGGTAGCATGTGGCATCTGAATTTCCTCTTAGTGAGACAAGAACTATTGCAGGATTTTGAACAGAGATGTGGCACATTTGATCTACTGTTTTTCAAGGAAACTTCCAGTTGCTGGGGGACAAAATGAGCACAGGAGTAAGAGTAGCAAAGACCAATTAGAGGCTCCAGGTGAGGCATGACGTTACTTTGACCCCACTTGGGAGCAGTGAAGTAAGTGAGAAGTGGACAAATACAAGTCAATTTATGATGTCTGCTTACTTCGGGCAGTTGGATGCTTCTACTGGAGGAAAGCATCAACTGAGTTGCCAAGGGTGCTTACAATGGTCTCCACCTTCATGCTGTTATGATCTAAAAGTGCTAATCTAAATGCATATTTAATGGGTGTAACAGCAGGGCATATTTGAAATGAAGTGCTCAGAGGTAACAAGTGGGAGAAAGATATTTGGGGCAGGGGAGCCATATTTATTTTATTGCACTAGAGATGCAACCCAGGGCCTCATATATGCTAAGCACATGCTCTATTGCTGAGCTACATTCTTAGGCCCATAATAATGGAATACTGTTGCCCAGGAAACCATTTTTTCTCCATTACACCACTTCCTTTGAAAATTAGATTCACATAAACTGTTAGGTTTTCCCTGTCTTTAAAGACTACAACAGTGAGGACTCCAGATAAGGGAAAGACATCACAGGAGGCCATTTCTATGTACGTCTAAGTTGTTTCTAGGTTGGAGGTTCCCCATATTAAAATTTTCAGCTGATAAATTAACTGTAAAGCAAAGTCAATATGGACTGTCATGGACCCAGTAAAAAGCTCTGCATTTTAAACTGTGCCTTTGAGATAGAATAGGGGCCTGGCTCGGTGGGGCACGCCTGTAATCCCAGCACTTAGGGAGGCTGAGACAGGAGAATCGCGAGTTCAAAGCCAGACTCAGCAACGGTGAGGCACTAAGCAACTCAGTGAGACCCTGTCTCTACATAAAACACAAAATAGGGCTGGGAATGTGGCTCAGTGGTTGAGTGCCCCTGAGTTCAATCCCCAGTACCAAAAAAAAAAGAATAGGGAGTAAAGAGTAGGGAAGGGACAATAAAAGTGGACAAGAGGGTAAGCACAAGAACAAGCATTTTAACATGCTCCAACATGTTGTAAAATGGTTCTTGTTTCTCAAAGGATATGTTTCCATCTCACAGAGTGACTGCAGAATCTATAATCTGGCCCTCACCTGCCTGCATGACAACTGAAAAATCAAGAACCAATCAAGAGGAGCTTATCAACTTCTCCTTACATGCCTTTAAAGAAGGAATGCTGGAAGGCTTAAATGACATTCTCGCCCTCCCAGGTGCACTGCACCCGGAGTTCTGAATCTTACTTTTTAAATAAAATCCCTGCTCACTTGCTTACCTTGGTGCTCTTCATGGTGCTCATTCTTCAACTCCATGGTACATGAATCCAATCCCAACTCCTGCTGGGAACACCTTCAATATATCATAATGCAGGATTCTACCTTTTTCTAATGTTATGCTTTAGATGAGGTGATTGCCCCCACAAAAGCTCACGTGACAGACAATGCAAGAAAGTTCAGGAGTGAAATGATTGGGTTACAAACACCTTAACCTAATCAGTACATTAATCCCCTGAAATGAATTAACTGGGTGGTAACCATAGGCAGGTAGGTTGTCATTAGAGGAAGTAGGTCACCAGGGTTGAGCCTTGGTGTGAGGAGCTCTCTGTGCTTTCCTCTGTCATGTCATTCCACCATGATGTTCTGCCTCATTTGGGGCCCAATACCATAAGAGTTGGTCAACCATGGACTAAATCTTAAACTGGGAACTGAAATAAACTTTTCCTCCTCTAAGTTGTTCTCTTCACATCTTTTAGTCAGAGACACAAAGCTGCCTGAAACACTAGTGAAGTATGTGTTTACTTCAGGCTTTATAAAAATATTAAGTCCAGTGTTAGTAACATGCATTTAGAGACATAAATCTAAATATTTGCCAATGGGTCTTCATCTAGCTGTATGCAGGATCAATGCCTGTTTCAAAGACATTTGTAGGCCCTGCACCCAGAGATTTTGAGCCAGGTCTGAATTAGGTTTGGGCAATCTACAATTTTTACTAAGTCCTACAAAGTGATTCCAGTCAACTTAGCACTGCTTTTCTGTGGTTTCTGTAATGCCATTACCTGAATTCCTGGGACATCTCATATCTCACAAATGTTATATGGAAGGGGATGTTACTGATTAGTAAGAACAGACTGAAGTTCTTAGAAGCACAGAAAGGAACTAGGGTGTGTATGATCAAAAGATGGTCAGAGGATGCAGGACACAGGGCATTCATTGGTCATAAGGGGGTGCTATGTTAAACAGCTCCAGAATTTCAATTAACCACAAGTATTTCTCAACCATAGTTCTCTAGTGATACTGAAGCCTGTTTGCACCCAAACGAATTTTTTTAAAAAGCTATGGGGCAACCTTTTCTCCCTACTGCCAGGCCAGTTCTGATGGGGCTAACCTAGATGGCATATAACCAGCCCTTCCCATCCTGGCACCCCATGCACACCTTAACCAGTCTGAGCACCTCTGGTGTATGTCTACCACATTGAAGCTTATCCTTGACAGCTGTGTGCATATTGTACATGGCACAAACAGAAGGCAAACAAACACATCTTAAAAACAATATGTGCACATATTGTAACTTTTACAGAGAACAAGACAAAAGAAAACACAAAATTTTAAAAGGCAGAGATTAAAAACCTCACTGTTAATTGAATCAGGACACATCAATGTACCATTATGGACACTTTTTTAATGACAACAGATAGCAGATTTATACAAATGACAGGCTAGAATATAATGAATACAAAACCCATCCAGGTAAGGGTAGGAGAAGCATCACTTACAAAAGTCAACCTGATTGATTCAAGTGGCTAAAGAATTCACACCCCCTACTGCAATGACATGTGGCTTGAAACCAGGCACACTGATATCCTCTCCCTAGCCAGAGCACTAGTCAACAGTATGGCCTAGCCAATGACACTAGTGACTTAAATATTCTCTCACTCTTAGCACTGACATCAAGAGACACCTTGTAACAGGTTCACTATGCAAAACTCAAGAGAATGTGTGAATGTTCTTTGCAAACTGTAAGGTGCTGTGCAGATGTTGTTAGCTATTGCTATTATTCCTGTTCAGCGAGTTCTCACCAAACAAGGGAAAAAGGAAGACTAGTCTGTATAACTGACAAATATGACTTAGAGAACATGTTAAAAGGAACTCAGGTATTTCTTTCAACTACACAGAAACAACACAGGCAATGAAAGTGTGGCCAGGAGTGACGCTTAGGAATTTTGGTCTATTTTAAGGAATACATAAAGGACCAAACTACTTATAGATTACTTGTAATATTTCTGGTTAGGTTGCCCAAGTCCTTAAAAATAATTTTAATATTACTTTACGCTTGAAAAAGGAAAAAATAAAGAAGTCTTATCAAATTATTATTATTATTTTTATTTTGGTGCCAGGGATTAAACTCAGGGATACTTGGCCACTGAGCCACATCCCCAGCCCTATTTTGTGTTTTATGTAGAGACAGGGTCTCACTGAGTTGCTTAGCACCTCGCCATTGCTGAGGCTGGCTTTGAACTCACGATTCTCCTGTCTTAACCTCCAAAAGTGCTGGGATTACAGGCTTGAGCCACTGCGCCTGGCTCAAATTATTAATGTATACTTTAGCATAGCTTTTGTAAAAACGATCTTAAACACAGAAGCAGAATGTGAAAACAGTTGTACAGCCCTGGTGGAGGACATGGAATGCTTGACAGTAGAGAAACCTGCCACTGACCTAAGCCAAGAGACTAATGCTGTGCCAGAGTTGAAGCATTTATCAAATGTGCTTGTCAATGATCCACAAGTACACATGAGCACAAACTAACAATAAACGTGAACTTGTCTGGGTTTAAAACAGACTTTACATGTTTTATGTACCTTCAGTTTTAGTCTGTTTGAAGATATACCTAATTTGTTTAACTGTTTTAACTCATCTCCTTGGGCACTCTAGCTGTATATGTAAAATTTATATGAAGATGGAAAATAAACATGAAACTAGGTTACTCAGTTGTTTCCTTTGGTAAAGCTGATGTGATATTTATGATGAAAATATTCTAATTATCACAATTTATTTCTGTTAAGATGTCCATGAAGCAGGAGGCTTTTGTTGATTTTCTAGCACCTTTTTTGTTTTTGAGATAGGGTCTGGATAAGTTGCCCAAGGTGGTCTAGAACCCGTGATCCTCCTGCCTCAGCCTCCCAAGTAGCTGGGATTACCAGCGTGTGCCATTTTGCCTGGCCAAAACACAGGGTTTTATTTTGTTTTTAATGGAAGGTTTATAATTCTTCATTAACAACTCAAAACCAACTTCTGTTGTACACGAAACAGTATTCATTTGAAAACCTAATGACATTC
Source organism: Xerus rutilus (assembly GCA_028644305.1). Lineage (NCBI taxonomy): Eukaryota > Metazoa > Chordata > Mammalia > Rodentia > Sciuridae > Xerus > Xerus rutilus. The sequence goes on from CM053417.1 coordinate 3,399,477, forward strand.
TACAGCAGAATTTTCATTGCAGTACATTGGGGGAAAAAAGGAATATATTTTGGAGAGTAAATCAGGAGGTTAGGAAGGTATCATTACAGTAAATGGGATTAAATCAGTAGCTTGGACTGATGCTTCAAGTCACACTGCCTAACTGAGGTTATCATTACAATCAGTTTTCCAACAACAGTGAACATATTCCTATTTTAAAACATGTATAAGGGCTCAACTGTAGCTTTCCTTTCTATACATCTTGAAGTATATACATTATACAAGCAAAAACTGGCAAAATATCTTGAAAAACAAACTTATTTGCCAAATACCATGTTATCTAACATAGTTAGCAGCAGCAAACTAGTGAGTTAACAGTTAAAACCCTAGGATATGTAACTGCTTTGAAAAGTCTATTTAGTAATAATCCTAAATACTAATCAGTCCTAACATGTGATTTAACTTTTTAACACTTGGTATTTTTCCCAAGAGAAAATGATGTATTTGCACATAGCCCTGGTTTAAATACTTAAGGAAAAATATCCATATCATTAACTACTCAGTAAATGTCTAAAATTAAAAAATCGAACATTGAATGTTATACTTTACAAACAGCCTAAGATCCCCAAAGTACAAGAAAAACCTTGGCATTATGTAAAAATTCAGGTGATTAATTCTAAATACAGCAGGCCATCTAATGTGGAAACCATTTAGAACTCTACCATACAACACCCTAGATTCAAATGTCATTATATACAATTGTAATCTTTACCAAAAAACTTTACCTTTGGAATACCTGCTTAAAGATATTTCAACTGTAGACAGCATTTAACTTTAAGCAAGAATTAAAAACAATCCTATAATCACACTGATCTTTTATTTTTGTCTACAAGCATAAATACATACTTGACTTTTATACCTAGTCATCTCTTTTCCTTTTGTCCGGTTCCACAACATAAAAAAGCTAATAACAATGAACAAATTGATAATGGCAAACACTTAAGAAAGGGCCCTCATATTAGTATCACCAGTAATAAGAAATTTATATTTTCTTTTACTTTCTTAACTAATACATAAAAACATAAATATTGTACATATTTTGGGAGGCCATGTGATATATTGTTTTTGTTTTTGTTTGGTACTGGGGATTGAACTGAGGGGCACTCGACCACTGAGCCACATCCCAGCCCTATTTTGTGTTTTATGTAGAGACAGGGTCTCACTGAGTTGCTTAGCGCCTCACCATTGCTGAGGCTGGCTTTGAACTCGCGATCCTATCTCAGCCTCCCTAAGTGCTGGGATTATAGGTTTGAGCCACCGCACCCGGCTCCATGTGATATTTTGATACATACGGTGTGTAATGTTTAAATTAGGTTACACATATCTATCCTCTCACATATTTATCATTTCTTTATAGTAAAGATATTGAAAATTTCAATTTTAAAAGTAAAATACGCTAACTGGGTGCGGTGGTACACACCTGTAATCCCAGCACTTTGGGAGGCTGAGACAGGAGAATCACGAGTTCAAAGCCAGCCTCAGCAATGGTGAGGCGCTAAGCAACTCAGTGAGACCCTGTCTCTACATAAAACACAAAATAGGGCTGGGGATGTGGCTCAGTGGTCGAGTGCCCCTGAGTTCAATCCCTGGTGCCAAAAAAGAAAAACAAAAGTAAAATATGCTTCATAAGAAAATGGCCAATCATCATTCATGTGAAAAACAATGCAAATAGTTGTCTGGTACAAATGGCAGGATCTGAACTTAAACCAAACTTGTGGTGTGTATGGAACCAGCATTAAGAAATAGCTTTCAGCCGGGCGTGGTGGCTCAAGCCTGTAATCCCAGCACTTAGGGAGGCTGAGACAGGAGAATCGCGAGTTCAAAGCCAGCCTCAGCAATGGCGAGGTGCTAAGCAACTCAGTGAGACCCTGTCTCTACCTAAAACACAAAATAGGGCTGGGGATGTGGCTCAGTGGTCGAGTGCCCCTGAGTTCAATCCCTGGTACCAAAAAAAAAAAAAAAAAAAAAAAAAGAAATAGCTTTCAAGGCCTGGGGATATAGCAAAGTTGGTAGAGCACTTGCCTTGCATGCACAAGGCCCTGGGTTCAATCCATAGTAACACACACACACACACACACACACACACACACACACACACACAAAATAGAAATAGCTTTCAAAACTGCACACAGGATATAAAACAAAGTAGTAATTGTGATTAAGTCCATGTGGTAAGATTAAGGGGTGAATTTTTGTTGTTTTCCTGTTTGAATATGTAATTTCCATATATTTATATGGTTCTATAATTAAGAAACAAGCATTTGAGGGATCACTGTTTCCAGATTGTACACAAATAGTACCAAATGGCTGGAAAGAACACAGACTAAAAGTACAAAAGTAAAGTAAAATTACAGGTATTTTTTCTCCATTAAAAAAGATCTTGTGGATGAACTATGTCTCTATATGGTGAATGCAACTGAGCTCTGATTAAAAAGACCATTAGACTAGATATCCCTAGAATACTTCTTAGGTGATAAAAATAATGTTTTCAGAATTGCTTACACTCTCAATGTATGGACATATGAACAGTTTATGAAATGTAAATTCATATACACTATAATTTTTCTAAAAAAGTAGGAATTACAATTTTAAATAGAATTTACACGATCTTTGTATTGAAGCCTAACTTTGATGTTGAACTGGGGAGATAAATATATCATAAAAAGTTGGTCTGAGAAGCACACAGCTGGCAGGCAGCTCCCCTCTCTGCTCTCTAGAAGCTGCTATAAACCAAAGTCCTGTTGCATGAATGGCTGTGATTTATCTTAGTTTTCCCATCAAATAATGTAATGAGACATTTGTTTTGAGTAGGAATTACAATTTTTATGAAATCTCTCAGTGACATTCAGATTAATTCTAGTGTCCAAAATTTAAGTGCTTTTTCACAGGAAATTAAAATTCCAAATGCAAGGACCTGGTATTTTCACGATAAGTTAGGGAAATGCTCCAGTGTCAAAGTTTAGACTTGCTTCACTATGTACATCTTAATATATGAACAGTAAAGCTGAAAAGCAACTTTTAAGACAAAAAGCTATAAAACCTTTTTTGCTGTAAGATTATCAAACTTTTCCCAGGATACCGTGTAACTCATTTAATGTATTAATTTGTATCAATCTAACATTTCCAAATTCTCCTTTGCAAATGGGAAATTCATGAAGTTAAATCCAATTATAGAAACCAGTATATTAGATGAGTCAAAATTTACACATGGTCAAATGTGACTCCTTCAGTTTGATTTTAACATATTCTTTCAACTTTATTCAAATAAAATTTACTCATTACCAATGTCCCAGAAACATTTACCATATTAAAAAATCAATTCAATTCCATGAAAAGGTGATGTTCACTTTAATCTTGCTTGCCTTCACGCCACTGCCGTGAGCCTTCATTCCAAGCCACATACACAAAGAGGGCCAGCACCACATGAACTGCAACCACAGCAACAATTGCAGCATAAAAATAACTATCTCTATTCGACATTCCGAGGACACCTATCAAATAAAGCAGAAGTTTTCATTTTATTTCAAAATTTACCATGGTACTGAAAACAAGTATGCCAATTCTTATTAGTTGCATATTTAACTAGTCAAGCAATTAAAAGGTACTATTTTGGATGGTAGTAAATTGAGTAATCACTAAGATTTCACTACCTTGTATATACTCAGAACATTAATTAAAATGAAGTCATGATTATAATTTTGTTTAAGGACTTTTTTTTTTACCCTGGGGCCTGAACCTAGAGGTATATTATTATAGTACTACATCCTCAGTCCTATTTTTAAAATTCTGAGATAGAGTCTTATTAAGTTGCACAGGCTGGCCTTGAACTTGCAATCCTCCTGGCTAAGCATCTGAAGTGACTACGATTATCAATGTGCACCACCAGGTCTGGCTGTTTAAGGGCTTTGACATCAAAATGGAGATTTAATTATCTCTTCCTGCCAGTGGTTAACTGAAAAACTCCATTTCATGAAATTCTTATTTACCTGTGAGCCAAACTCTTGTGAAAGAGATAGTACAGAAATATAACCTGACAGACATAAAAATATAAATCTTAGGATGAAATCATTACTTGTGTTCAAAGAGTGCATTTCATTTAGATTTATGATTAATATAGTTTTGGAATGTAAAACAAATAGGAATACTCACTTTAGCGATAAAAAGAGGTCATTAAAACTGTAGAACTTAAATATATTAAGGGTAAAATGTCTTTTTTATGAGTTGAGGATTACCTTCAAATATGTAAGATTTAGTTGTGAAATATAATCCGATAGGAACTGTGATCATTAAAGCTGTGAAGAACAGGAGTGTCTTGAGTGTAGACGCTAAAGAACTTTCACTTCTGGAATGAAGTAAACAAAGAAAATTGAGAATTTTCACATCCATATCCAAATAGTCATAAGTCCGTAACAGTATAAACGGCCCCAGACCAGATGCTGGAAAATCTGCCCCTGTGTTTGAAAACGTGACCAGTGGAGTGTGTATAGAGAGCTTCAAAATCGGAATATCCAAAAGACCCCAGGTGGGCAGTGGGACGACTCAGCCGAAGTATGGGAATTTGTACCCTTCCCTTCAAGATTCAGTTCCAATCTCATATTAATATCCAGGAAGACACTGAAGAGAGTTTTGTTCTGTCTTGTCAATTCCCTCCTCAGAAACCCCTTCCAAAACCATCAAACCCCGGTCCAAGCGGTGAAACACTTTAATCTGGTCCTTGGCAAATGGAGCCATCTCTTGTGTGGAAAAAAAGGCCCATCTTAACTAGGAAACCTGTTCTCAATCATTATGGGCCAATTTTCAGTTAAGTCCTCAGGGGATGGGAGAGATGCAAGTATTATTAATCCCAATGGAGAATTTCCTAGTAAGAGCACAGCACGGTTTGCTCCGCTGGAAAATGGCGCAGATTCTTTCACCAGACTGCATTCCACCTTCTGCAGTAAATAGCCCCACCTCCAACAGGAACATCCCACCACTCCCCAGCACCGAAAAGCCATGGTCCTATTTAGTCCATGTCACTAGACGTCAAAAGAAATCTCAATGACTAGCACGATGAATTTGAAGATTGATGATTCTGACTCAGTGTAGACCTTGGCTAACGTGCATGTATGTGTCTTAGTTTTTAACCAAAACTTTAAAAAGCAAATATTTAAAAACTTACATAAAAGTATATAAACAGAGTATTTTTCCGCCAGCACAGTCGCGCGATATCTGCAATGGGTGTCCTAATGCCAGCCTCGCGAGAGGCTCAGACAGGAAGTTCCGGGTACCAAAAAAAAAAAAGCCGGCCTCAGCAACGGTGAGGCGCTAAGCAACTCGGTGAGACCCTGTCTCTACATAAAACACAGAATAGGGCTGGAGATGTGGCTCAGTGGTCGAGTGTCCCTGAGTTCAATCCTCAGTACCAAAAAGAAAAAAAAAATGGAATAAAGACCTAAAACTATAAGCCAGGCGCGGTGGCACAAGCCTGTAATCCCAGCACTTTGGGAGGCTGCGACAGGCAAATTGCGAGTTCAAAGCCAGCCTCAGCAATGGCGAGGCGCTAAGCAACTCAGTGAGACCCTGTCTCTACATAAAACACAAAATAGGGCTGGGGATGTGGCTCAGTGGTCAAGTGCCCCTGAGTTCAATCCCCGGTACCAAAACAAACAAACAAACAATATATATATATATATATATATATATATTTATGCAGCTGGGGATGTGATTCACTAGTTAAGCGCCCCTAAGTTCAATCTCTGGTACTCCATCCACCAAAAAAGAAAGAAAATTTTCCAACAGATCATAGATTTGACTTTAAGTAAGAAACTGTGATACACATGGGGAAGAGTGACAACATAACTTTCTTTTTCTTTCTTCCCTGTATTTCTTTTTCTTTCTCTCTCTCCCTCCGCACTGCCCTCACCTCCAACCCTTTCTTTCTTTCCTCTTTCCACTGTTGGGAATTAAAGCCAAGACTACTTTAATATGGAACTACACTCCAGGCCCCTTTTATTTATTTAAAGTGTAAAAATAAACTTCTTTATTAAAGGAAAACAAAGAAAAATAAACATGTCCACATGTATCATTTTAGAAATTAAACAGTACCAGAAGGCTTGTGATAAACTTTCTTGGAGTTGGGGCTGTGGCTCACTAGTACAGCACTTGCCTAGCATGTGTGAGGTACTGGGTTTCATCCTCAGCACCACATACATACATACATACATAAAGGTTTAAAAAACAAATCTTAAAAAAATGTTACGGAGCCCCCTCCTCCATCAAAGAACCTTAATTTTCTACACAGACTCTCACCAAAATTGTTCTCAATAGAATATCACAAAAATTATGCAAAAAAAATCAATGTGGGATCATACATCTTATTTATTTTCTGTGAGGACTGAGTTGCTCTTTCTTGCAAAAGCTAACTTGGACCACACATGATAATGTTACTTCTGTTTTTGTGCTTAAAACTTGAAAAACCTCTAATATAAAAAATGAGCCAAAAACTATTTTCTGTGAAGTAAAAAACAAACAAACAAAAAGATACAGTTAATGTAGACTCCTATGAAAATGTAAACCTCCAAGCCCCACCCCCAATGGGTATAAACTATGAAGGATTTTCAGATTCATGCTACAGAAAAGCTTCACTTGACAGCCTATCAAGATCGTACACCCAATAAACCTGCTCACGTGTCCAGCCTCTTCTGTCCTACATCATTTGGCAACCCATGTGAAACACTGTGGGCCAACACAGCTTTTCTGCCTTTCTTGTCTCTGGGTCTGGCTTCTTCAGACATGGGAAGATATTTCTCCTTAGTGCACCACAGGCTACTCTTTGCCTGCAGGCAAGGCGACATACCCTGGAGCACAACAGAATCCATAAGGAGCAGGAACCAGGACTAGGGAACTTGGAGCACTGCCCAAGTGAACACGTAGGACCCAGGTCCACTAGTGGCAGCCCACCTGGCTTCCCCATAGAGGACTCATCAGGTGGAAGAGGCTTGATCAAATTCTGAAGGTCCCTGAGTACCCTTCAAAAGGAGTTGGAGTTGAAAAGGACCCAGGGAGTCACCTGAGTAGTCTCTGTTCAGGGTCAAAGAGCAGAGGGGAAATGTGACTCCTTCTTTGGCTTTGGAATGTTAGGAATTGAGGTGATATAGAAATTATGCTCTCACCATGTCTGTGTGAAGGTATATGAAAGTATGTGAATGAGACCCCAACAAAGAGAAAGACCTCCTATCAAGATGCCCTCATAAGCAGCCTAAAAGAAGGGAGAAAGCGCTAAACATGAAGATATCAGAAGTACTCCAAAACTGACAAAAGCCCAGCCAGTTGGATAAGTGACTGTGTGAGGCCTTCCGACTCTTCACTCACTTTAATCCTGAGGTACCAGACAACCAGCAGATAATCAACACAGCCTTTGTAAGACAAGCCCACAGAAACATTCACCAAAAACTCCAAAACTTTGCTGGACTTTCCTGAAAAGAATGTCAGTGAGCTGATTAAAGTGGCCACCACGGCTTTCATGAAATGAGAAATCAGAAGCCCGCAGTGTCCAGCACATGGTTGGTGAGTTTTTCAAGCCCTGTGGCAGCCTGGTTCAGGTCAACTGGCCTTTAGCTGGGGGCATTCTTTCTTCTGGTGGCCCTCTAGATGGCAGTAGGCACATCGGCTTAGTCTCAGTCTTGTCCCTGGATAAGGTGGCCCTTCCATTAAGACCTTCCTTTGGTCCTGCATCTGACCCTGATTCTGATATTTGTTTTGACTTTGTCCTGGTGGGACCCCCGTTTGAGTGACCTCTGGGTTAGCCGTGAGGGCAGCTGCAGGGAGTCCCATCTTCTTCATCTTTTGGTCTGCCTCTCGTTGAGCCTGCTGGTCTCTGTTGATGAAAACTGTGGTGGCCCCTTTAGTCAGCTCACTGGCACTGTTTTTAGCACAGTCCCCTCGTTTTTGGAGCTCTTGGTGAATGTCTCGCTGAGCTTGTCTTACCTGCTGGTTACTTGTGCCTCAGAATCACAGGGAGGGAAGGGCAGAATGTCTCACATAGTCACTCACAGAACTGGCTGGGGCTTCCATCAGGCTGTTGGAGTCCTGCTGATCTTGCTCATGTTTAGGCCTTGCCCCTTCTTGTAGGCTGCCTATGAGAGCCTCTTGATAGATCTTTATCTGTTGGAGGTCTCCCTCTTTGTTGGGGTTCCCCCGGGTCTGTGTTGGGGAACTGGGCATGGACATAGGCTTGGATGTTGCCTTGTGCATCCTAGGCACTTTAAAGCTGCTTGGGCCGCTGGTCTGCATTCGCCCATCAACCCAGGTGGGCTGGTGTGTCTGCATAATGGGCTGCATCAGATCAGTCAGGGCTCCAGGCGTCTCCGTGCAGAAGGGAGTATGATTTTTCCAGTTTAAGAAATCAATGGTGGTGAAAGGCTGGCACACAAAAATGGATTATCCTCCCAGACATTTCCCTCCTGGTCACCATAGGCAGGTCCTCTAGTCTCTTGTAGGGCCATCTGGAGAGCTCTCATCTGGGTTATGCCCCTGGTCTTGGGACAACCCCCCCCCCC
>CM053417.1:3408152-3451253 GCA_028644305.1 Xerus rutilus
TATCTCTTGCCAGCAATCAATATACAGTAATTGGACTAGGTGTCCAGGGGTTCTGACAACTATTAAAAGGACCTCACCAATGACACTTTGGTCTAAAGATCTTTCTGGTGGCCCTTCCACATCAAAGGTTGGCCCTTCTAATTTGCAGAAAGTATGTAACCTTGGTGGAATGAGCTTCACCTCATAATTGCCATTAAAACCTTTCTTAAAGTTTTCTAACATACATTTCAAAGGACTCAGTTTCCTTTGTGTGCCTCCCATGTTCCATTCTGCATTGGTGGCGCACACTTAGGACAAGATGTGCTTCATCCATCTTTGGCTGTTCCCCTTTTAGGAACTTAGGGTCTTCTTAGCCTTGCAGGTCGGCATAAACCCCCTGACCTGGAGCTTCCACCTAGACACTGGTTGGTGGAAATTTGCCTCACACTATACAAGGAACCATGAAATTGCAGATAGGGACTCTGCACTCGCTTCGGCCCTAGGGTTGGGCTACAACCCTTCCCTTGTCCGTCTCATTCACACACCTCTACACAGACATGGTCAGAGCAAAATTTCTATATTGCCCCATTTCCAAAATTCCAAAGCCAAAGAAGGAGTCACAGTTTGCCCTCTGCTCTTTGACTCTGAACAGAGACTACTTGGGAGACTCCCTGGATTGTTTTCAGCCCCACTTCCTTTGGAGGATATTCAGGACCTTCAAAGGTTGATCAAGCCTCTCTTCCAGCTGTTGAGGCCTCCACAGGGAAGCCAGGTGGGCTACCACTAATGGACCCAGGTCCTACCTGTTCAGCCAGGTGGTGCTCCGAGTTCTCCAGTTCTGGTTACTGCTCCTCCTGGGTTCCACTGTGGTCTGGGTGAGTCACCTCGCCTACAGGTAAAGAGCCACCTGTGGTGCACCAAGGAGAAGTGTTGTCCTCCAGCATCCTAGGGAAGCCAGACCCAGAGAGAAGAGAGGCAGAAAAGCCATCTTTGCCTCCACTGTCCTATCTGAGTCACCAAATGTTGTAGGACAGAAGAGGCTGGACACCTGAGGAATTTTCAGGAAGCAGGTTTATTGGGTGCAGGGTTCAGAAGGGTCATCATCTAAAATTTCTCTGGACCTCGAGTATGGAAATTTTTGGAACTTTAGCGGGGCAGGGCTTGGAGTTTCACATTCCAAGTGCCTTTCCGTTTTCTACATTAGTCAGAGGTTTTATTGAGTTTTACCACAAGAGCAGAAGTAACATCATCAGATCTGCAGCCAAACTTAGCTTTTGCAAAACAGTGCATTGCAGTCCTCACAAAAAATAGGAAGTCCTATTCCTCATTGAGTTTTTTCCAGAAAGTTTGCCAATATTTTGTTAATAAGAACAATTATAGTCAGGGTCTCTGGAGAAGCTTAATTAAGAGTCTTTGGTGGAGGAGGGGGCGCCACTACAAGAGAACTCACTGTGCAATGGGTAGAGACCCGCAAACAGCAGGAATGCAACTCAAACATCAGGAGAAAGTACTAGAGCAGAAGCCAGAGCTGAAGGGCCGCTCACCCACTTCCCCACACCCTGGATCCCTCCTTCCCGAGCAAAAGGTTGGGGCTGGGCATGCAGACCCTGAGGGCTCCAACCTGCTCGTGGCTGCCCTGTCTCGTGGTTAGACCGTAACGATCCAGATGCCATGGCCATCCAGTCCTACTCAGGCCTTCCCTCGGGCCCAGCCCGCCCACACCGCAGCCCGGGACCGCTCGGGGCTACCTGAATTCAGGTGGCTGCAGAGCGTTCAGCGCCGCTTTATCAAGGCGCTCCATTATGTCGCCGCGCCGGCCGCGAGCACTCGGCAGCGGGCTGGGCTCAGCGGCCCCAGAGCGAGCAATACAGTTCCAGGCCGGCCGCGCCGGAAGTGCCCCCGTGAACTCCGTGCGGGGCGAAGTGCGCAGGCGCGGCGCAGGGTGGTGATGCAAGGCTGCGGCGGGCACCGGCTGGGGTTCGGTGTTCGCGCTCACGTGACTTACCCGCGCAGGTTTCGAGGCGTGCGCCCCGCCAGGAGCGGCTTGTTCTGGAGGAGCAGGCCGGGCGAATGGCCCAGCCACTCCACGTTGAGCCGGGACTTGCCTCGCAGCATACTCCTCCTGGCGGGCGTCGTCGCCACCCCCTGAGCTCGAGCGAACTCCTCTGTCACCCTTCTCAGTCCCGATCGCCCACCGGCGGCGGCGAGGCGACCGGAGCACAGGAGCCGCGGGGCAGGACAAGGAAGCAGATGACTGTGGTGCTAGGCAACTGAGCAGTTTCCGACAACAACACAAGAAAGCAATGCACATTATTCCACCAGCCCTTGAGCACACGGCTCATTAATTACTGCCCGCACTGGAAGTCCAGCCATGGGAAACTGGGAGGAGTTGTTTTACCACTCACCAGAGTTGATAAAACTAGAGAACCGCCTGCTGAAAGAGCCCTTGCTGAGAAGGACTGTTCCAGTCCGGTAGCAGTGACCCCAACTTCCACTCAAAGTTAAAAACATTTTGCAGCTGCTCAGAAAGCCGCCAATGAGACAACAGGGACTCAAATAGTAAGGACAGATGGCAACCCCAGAGAGATATAAATGAAAAGGGTGTGTAAGCCCAGGGTCAGGCTTGTCAAAATTAGGTCGCCACTGGCTGCTAATGAGAGGACAGCCCTTACATGGGCGATGTCTGGAAAGGGCCGCTGACCACACATCTATTTTCTGCACCACAGGAACATAAAGACCACATTTGAAATCATGACTAAACCAGCACCTTAGAGCCATAGACTGAACAGCAGGAAGCCTGGGCTTCGAATTTAAGTTCGAATTTAATAACCCCTCTTTCAGCCAAATATCAATCCTTAGGTGGATAGGAACCACCTAACATAAAAATTTAGGAAGAGCTAGAAAAATCTAGCACTGAGGTTGACAAATTGTAGCCAACCAAATACATATAACCTGCTGCCTGGTTTTCTACAGCACAAGACCTAAGAATCTTTTTTTCCCAATTGTAAGTGGTTGAAAAAAGTCAAAAGAGTAACATCTTACAACACATGAAAATTATGAAATTCAAATGTCAATGTTTATAAATAAAATTTACTGGGACTGGATCACAGTCATTAATTTGTATTGTCCACAATTACAGCATTCAGTTGTGCCAGGTGGTATGGTACATAAAACCTAAAATATTTACTATCTGTCCATTTACAGGGAAAGTTGGTGAACTTCTGCTGTAGATAATCATCCAAAAGAGGCCATTACCCCCATAAAGTAGCAGTGGGGGAATACAGACAATAATTTCCATGTATAATTCATACAAATGTGAAAACACACACACACACACACACACACACACACACACACACTGGGGAATGAACTCAGGGGTGATTTACCACTAAGCAACATCCCTAGTCCTTTTTATTTTAAGATGAGGTCTAACTAAGTTGTTGAGGCGGGCCTCAAACTTGCAATGCCTCTACCTCAGACTGCCCAGTCACTGGGACTACAGGCATGTGTCACCATGCTAGGCCAATTTTACATATTTTTAAAAAAACTAGTAATTGAAATGTTTACTTAGTATATGTCATCAAAATCTACTTAAAACATCACCTTTTTGATATGGGGCAATAATTATATCAGATTAATGACATAATCCTGGTTATCACATGAGAAAATACATGAAGTATCGCTAATCTAAAATAAACCATTCTAAATCTGTTGGTACATGAGGGAACAAACATGTGCCCCCAATTCCTAGAATATGGCCTCACTTAAATTTGGCACTGAATAAATATTTGTTAAATAAATGAGTATTGTCTACAAGGGGACAAAGAACAAAAGAGTTCTTGGTGGTGAAAATACTGGGAGCCACTGATATGGGTTTGTTAGTTTTCTGGGGCTGCTATCACAAAGTACCGCAAAGTGGTTTAAACAACAAGTTAATCATCTCTCAGTTCTAGGGCTAGATGCGTGAGATTAAAGTATTGACAAGATTAGTTCCTTCTGAGAGCTACAAGAGAAGGATATGGTGCATGCTCCTTTCTCTTAGCTGCTTCTGGTGGTTGGCTGACACTCTTTGGCATTCCTATGTCTCTGTGTCCAAATTTCTACTTTTCAAAAGGACACCAGTCATATTACAAAAGGTGACCTCCCTACTCCCTTATGAAATTTTCTTAACTAATTACATCTGCAACAGTACTGTTTCCAAATAAGGTCACACTCCTGTGCAGGAGGCTAGAACAATACAAATTTGATAAGGATGAGGATGCAATAACCTAAATACATCACAATAATCCAAACATATCCTTGTACAGATGTGGAAGCTGTGGTCCAGTGAGGGGAAGGGATTTGAGGGAGACACACCTATCTAGTGAGGCCTAGCTTGACTTAAGTCCAGGTGGGAACTTTTCCATTCTCACATTAGCCGCCTGTGTGGCACTTGCATGATAAACAAGAGCCATTCATATATGAGATCTCACATGGGACAAAGTGGCTACTTATTATAATATACATAAATTTGTTTCTTATCAACTGAAGCTCTCATACCTTCTTATTTTTTATTGGAGCATTATACATAATTTTGTGTTCATTTTGATAAAATCATACATGCGTGGAATTTGATTACTGCCTTTCAGTTCCAGTTCCCCCACACCATTCCCTCCCCTCCTATCTCCTCCTATTCTCCTTCCTCTACTCTATGGCCCTTCTTTTTGCTCATTTATTGATTTATTTTTGATTGATGCTTTCTACATAAAGTGGAGTTTCATAAGATATATTTATGTATGCATGTAGCACGATTTTGTTCAATTCATTCTGCATTTCCTTCTCTTCCCTGTACCTCCTCCCTCCCTCTCAATCTCCTTCCACTCCACTGATATTTTCTGTATCTTTATGATATCTGGCCCCCTTCCCCCTTATTTTGCTCTAGCTTTAGCATATGAAAGAAAATATTTCATCCTTGATTTTCTGAGTATGGCTTATTTTATTCACAATACTTTTCTCCATTTCTATCTACTTATCGACAAATGCCATAATTTCATTCTTCTTTATGGCTGAGTAAAACTCATTGTTACTGCAAAGGAAAACCCTAGCAGTACCTCCATTATTCCTTGGAGAATCAGTAAATGATTCTCAACTGAAAGACACCAGTCTGTCACTTTCACTTTGCTTTGGAAAACTGAGAACAATGGAAAATGACTTGCCCCAAATCCCTAGGGTCAGTGATAGGATTAGAGAATTTACAGTGCCTTAATCTCAGTCTAGTGCTTTCTCACCATATTATTTTAAACTTGTATACTGTGAACCTAGTAACATGTAAATTATGCACATAAAGTCAGGTCTCAAAACATGCTCTGATTTGCCTTAATGACCCACAAAATCATAATCTTCCGCAGTTCCTGTTCGGGTCATGACTGTGGGGTTTGGATTAAATAGGCATACTTGAAACATTACTTGGTACTTTTTGAAACTTATCCTTCACAGTCTGGCATTTTAAAAATAAAGATATAAGGAAAATGGAAATAAGTTTCACCAATCAACAAACCTTGTGCTGAAAACACAAGAGAGAGAATAACTCTAGTTTCATTATAATGTAGAATGTGATGCCCTTTTTTTTCCCTCAAAAGTAAAATATGCCACCTGGTGAAAAAAAAATGTGCTTACTTTCTAGGGAAAAGAAAGTAAGGGTTCATTATAGTAAAAACTCCACTGTCATAATCCCTTGGTCACTGAATTGCATGTGTTACTCAAAGGTCTATCTCACATAACATCACATCAGCTTCTAGCTACTAGTGCTGCCATGAAACATGATTTTTTTGCGTCATTTTAGAGATCCAGTTTACAATGTCTACAATTTATATGCCACCCCTATTTCATAGGTAGAAAAACAGAGGCTAAGGAAAATTTGAGTTTGTTGACGTACTCACAGCGCCCTTGGTTACTTGAGTCTTAATCCTTTGCCCTAAAATTTATATCAGGCTATCCCTTCCAGATTTCTCTGCCAGATAGTTAAGCTCAGATCTTAAAACTAGTGAGAGCATGGCACTAATGCAGCCAGGGAATACTCAGTGTCCACAGATCAGGACTATTTTTACTTAGCTGACTTCCTACAGCACACTAATAGATCCCTTGGAAAGATAAAATAGGCACTGGAAACCAGGAAACGGCCCTGCTGCCTGCCCAGCATAGTATAGGATCAGCCCAGACCCCCATAGCCCTTAACACACCAAGTGTTTGATACAAGGAAAGGATCCCTGCCTGAGATATGGCAGGGACTTAGCTGCCAACTGCATGTTGGCCCAAGCACTTTCCAAATGGGCCTGTGTTGACAAAGGTTAGAAGCAATGGAGAAAGGAAAATGCATCTACAGCAGGAAAAAGAAACTCAAGAGAAAAAAGACAAAGTGGAGCTGGTGGTTTGGTTACTGATAGCAAGATGGTGCCAGGTACACAACTCATTGGTAAAGCACTTACATAGCTTTGGCAAGGTCCTAGGTTACATCCCAGGGTGGAGTAAGGGACAGGAATAAAAGATGAAGAAAGTGTTCAGGGGCCAGACTTGTGGCTTTTGTCTTTTGGGCTAGCAGTCCCAGGTTGCTCCTCTGATTTCTGTCCTAGTTAGAAGAGATTGATTCCCAAAGCACCAAAGTGAATGGGAGGTGCACATGCATGTGTGCATCTAAGTATGTGAGTGTGCCTCATCAAGTGTGCAAGGACATGGATGACTCTGTGTGTGTGCCCGCCTGCATGTGAACTTGTGTATATTGTTGGTGGAAATATAATTGAAAATAAAATTCCTCCCAGCCCTAACAACCCCTCCTTAACAACAGAAGAAAAAGAAAATTTTATCAAATAAGCACTAATCCAGAATGTGATGTGTATCTCAGGTAACAAGCTAAAGTGACTGCAAAGATAGGAAGAAATCTCCTATAGCTCAGCGAGTACAAGCTGTTAAGAGGCCTTGAGTGAAGACCCCAGCTACAGACCAGGTGTGGCTACCCACCTTGATCAAAGAGAAAAACAGTGGTGAAGGACAAAAACAAGCTTTTATAAGTGTGCTCACACTGGAAGAGAAGGGTAGATATAAGAATACAGTGACCAAAGTTCTATCTTCAAGGGACTGATAGAAACTTTGAGGTTTCATAGAAAAGAGGAATGAAGGCAAGGTTTTGTGTAGCTAGAAGAGTAAGTCATCCTGGTCAGGCCACGTTCTGGTTGATCATTATCTTAGGACTGGTTTAGTGAAGTTCTAGGAATGTCACTGCTTGAAGGGGTAACTCAGTTCTTATCGTGAGATAATTGCTCCTGCTTTTGGGGGGCAGTCTTGGTTTTATAATGGGATAATATCTCCTATGTATGGGGCAATCTCATCATGGGGTGGTCTGCTCTACAAGGCTCAGATCGCTTGAAGACAGTTTCAGTCCCTTATCATAAAGATGGTTATCAGTTGGACTCATTGTTCTTGGAATCTGAGATAACTGCAGAAGGAAGTAGCTCAAGGGAAAAAATGTTAACTGGAGGCAAACGGAGAGAGGGACCATACAGAGGTGGTTAGGTCAGTGACTGGGCGTTCCTTCAAAGCCACTACATTTTGCAGGCTTCACAATTTGGCAACAGGCAAAAGCACAAGTGAGGCTCAACTCTTCCTAGGAAAATGCAAGCTCACACATTATCTTTCTTAGTGATTCTGTTGCAGAAAGACCCTCGTGTCCAGGAGGAAACATTCTGAACTCCTGAGAGTAGAAAGAGGCTCATTTAGTCATTGAAAAGATTTATGTACATTTTAAAAGAACAGAGAAATTCTGAATGAAAAGGAAGGGAGGAGGCTTATATTTTTCAATGTAAAGAATTGAGTCTCTTAATTTGTATTTGCCTTTACAACATAAATGTGCTAAAAGTCAAAAAATGCATTCGTGTGTGTGTGTTTGTGTGTGTGTGTGTGTGTGTGCGTGCATGCATGCACATGCACATGCACAGGCACCACATGTGTACGTGCATGCTGCTAGGTCAGGCCCTACCCAATGCAACTCTCCCGTCCATACCTCTCCAGTGTGCTCTCCCCTCCCCCAGCCTTGGAACCTGCCCCTCAGTCAGCTTGGATAACTTTTTTGTTGTTTGTGTGCATGTGTGTGTGAATTAAATGAATATTTATGTGCTGTACAAAACAATATATGTCAACAAAATGAAACACTTTTATTATATATGGCAAATTTGCTTTAAGTAATTTTTTATGATTTTTCTTCTAAGACATAGTCTGAGGATATTATAGGAATTTGTTTCAGCAAAAATAAAATTCTTCCCATGAATAACTTGCATAGCAGAAAAGAAAAAACAATCTTACATTTTAAATTGTCAGTGAAATTTTGTATTTGTTCTCTTTAGACATACATTAGAGTGTACTTTGACATATTACACATACACGGAGTATAACTTATTCTAATTAGGATCCCATTCTTGAGGTTGTATATGATGTGCAGTTTCACTGTGGTGTATTCATAATATGAACATAGGAAAGTTATGTTTGATTCATTCTGTGCTTTTCTATTCCCATTGCTCTCCCTTCCCTTCATTCCTCTTTGTCTAAGGAAGGGGAAGCTTCTATACTTCCCTTCCCTACCCTCCCTTTTTATGTGTTAGCACTCACATATCATAGAGCACATTCCCCCATTGGTTTTGGGGGATTGGCTTATTTCACTTAGCATGATATTCTCCAGTTCCATCCATTTACTGGAAAATGCCATCATTTCATTCTTCTTCAAAGCTGAGTAATATTCCATTGTGCATATATGCCACAGTTTCTTTACCCATTCCTCTGTTGAAGGGCACCTAGGTTGGTTCCATAGCTTAGCTCTTGTGAATTGACCTGCTATAAACAGTGAAGTGGCTGCAAGCTTGGACAACTTTGTAGAACAACCAAAACATGCTGATCCTCAATTGTCTTGTGCTATGTCTCCACTGGAAGTCCTGCTATCCCTATTTCTTCCACTTGCCAATTGCCATCTCTTTCTCCAACATCTCCTGATTCTTGAAGGCACTTTGGGATTTCAAGTTAGTGCTTTAACTCTTTTAACTTATGTGGCAACTATTTACAATACCTCATCTCCCCCACTAGAATGCACACCAGAGAAGAAGAGTACATGGCTGGTGACTTCTTCATCTTTGTACTGCCCACAGCACGGGGTCTTTAACATGTGCCCTTAGTCAAAATTGTGGTATTGAGCTGCACTGAGAATGCTGCTAGGCCACCTCTCTGGCTCTCATTACCCACTTTCTTTTCTTCTGCTCCTTAAACTGCTATGGGAATATTGAAGCCAGAAAAGTGAAAATTTACAAGATGTGTTCCCAGACTGGTTCCTCATAAGAGCCCTTGAAGTATATATCTAGTCTAGCACACTTAAAATGGGGAAGGGCCAAGCTTTGTAACTCCCCACCTGCTACCCAGCTCCATGCTCTGGCATTCTTCAGAACCACCTTCTAATTTGTAGACTTGTAAAATAACTGTACAATGGGACTTGTCCCCTTGGTGGGTGGTGGGTAGAGCAGAGGGATCCTCACCCTAGGGCGGAGGAGTAGGGTGGATTATGCTAGATAACTAGTTCCTTCCTCCAAAACTCTGATGGTTCTGTGCTCTCTAAGCCTGTGGTGAGATCAGGCATCTCACCATGCTCTGATGACCCCTTTGCTAAAGCCCTATAGAATTTGGGTTTCCTTGAGAGGAACTTTGTCCTGCACCCCCTTGTGGTTGACAAGGCAGTACTTTAGGCCTGAGGAAGCCACAGAAGGCAAGTGAGAGAGGAGCCTGCTTCCTTCAGAGGCAAATCCAGGCAGGCCTCTCAACAGACATTTGTCAACAAAGTCCAATGTTTGCACCACAAAATAGGTACTTTTCTGGAAATCTGATTCCAGCATTTGTGTATGTAGTCCCCCAATTCCAGGTTAGAGTGAGATCTGACTGCTGCCCAGCTGCCATCACTTTACCTTGAGAGTGGTACCTTCACTTTAGTGGCATATGCTCTATTTGGGCACATGGCCTAGTTTCTCTACTTTATACATGTTTCAGGGCTTGACCTAGACAGCCAACATTCCCTATCTGTCCTTTCAAAACACCTTTGAGTCCCACAAGGCAAGTTGGAGCCAATGTTGCCTCTGGCCATGGACAGGGTTGCAATCTTAGCTACTCTGGAGGCTTAAGCAGGGAGATCACAAGCTTGAGGTCAGCCTCTATTTTCAAATGTGCATCCCCTCAATGATCACTGTTGCATCTTACCTGTCTGTGCACAAGGCAGACACACAGGACCCAGTGAGGAAGCAGCTGGGTTGCAAAGAGCAGTCAGAGTACAGAACTTATGTAGGCTGGTGTCTCCATGGCAGGCAGTTTTGAAGTAAGTCACATCAAATAGGTGGTTAAGATAAGATTAGGATGGGCTGGGATTGTAGCTCAGTGGTAGAGGGCTTGCCTCACATGCATGAGGCACTGAGTTTGATCTTCTTTACTACATAAAAATAAATAAATGAAATAAAGATATTGTGTCCATCTAAATTTTTTTTAAAAAAAGATAACGTTAGGAACCAACTGCAGGGTAGAGTAACTCAGATCCCACAAGTGTGTGGGGGTGCAGGTACTGGCAATAATTTGCTCTGAGGATCTTGTGAGTTAATGGGTGCAGTGTTCACTTGTAAACTGCAAAGTCCTAAAGAAAGAGGCAGCTTGGGCCATGGGTGACAAAGAGACCTAGACTGGGGATAAAAAGGTCCAGATGCCAGTGTGACTTTGTCCCGGACTCCAGTGTCACCTTGTATGAGCCTCTTCACTTTCCCATCTGCCAAGCATCACAACTACATGTAGGTGGGACCAGAGAGACTCTAATGGCATTCTTCAGAACCACCTTCTAATTTGTAGACTTGTAAAATAACTGTACAATGGGACTTGTCCCCTTGGTGGGTGGTGGGTAGAGCAGAGGGGCCCTCATCCTAGGGCGGAGGAGTAGGGTGGATTATGCTAGATGACTAGTTCCTTCCTCCAAAACCCTGATGGTTCTGTGCTCTCTAAGCCTGTGGTGAGATCAGACATATTTTTATAGCACCCAGTACAGGCTTGTGTACACAGTTGGGCTTAGCTGAATGACTGAATGAATCTTTCTTTCTTCATATAACAGGGAAGGCCTGTAACGGGGTGTTATCCTTGGCCCCTGACACCAGAGTAATGATGGCGTCCCTCAGTAAAACATTTTTGTGTGTAAATATCACTTAAGTCTGCACAGCAGTTGTCAAACAGTGAGGCCCTGACAGAAGCCAGTGCACCAACCTGGAAACATTTTTATGGTAATCATTTTCCTACAGAACTCAAAGCTTCAAAAGGAGAGCATTCAAATGCTCCCCTAGAATGTTGCAGCTGGAAGAAACTTTCAAGATCACAGAATCCAACTCTTTCATTTCCCAGATGGCGAAGCCAAGGGGGTGAGGAGGGAAGTGCTTTTTGTGGCCCAAGGCCTGGCACATAGTAGGAACCCACTAGAGGCAAGGCCATGGCAGAGTGGGGTGAAAAAGTAGCCTCCATATGGGCGCCACAGCACCCTCCAGGGAGGCTGGAGGTAAAAGAGTAATATAGCCAGGAGCTAGAAATGAGATCCTGTGAAGATAAAGGGGAAAGCAAGAAATCAAACAGGAGAAAGCAGCCATGTGGGCAAGGGCAGCCATAGGTTCCTGTGATGAAGAGTGAGTAGCCCACCAGCCCCTAGGTCCTCAGGGGTGACATGGATATGCTGCTCCAACTTCACGACTCTTCCTGCTCCCTTTGTTTGGAATGCACGTCTCACTGGTATCTTTGGAAATCCTGTCTTCTTTATGAAACATGAAATGGCCAAATCTGAACACATCACCTCCCTTAATCCTTCGAGCAGGGTCCTACTATATGCCAATTGTCCCCATTCTTCAGCACTCGTGTCTGTTGGCTCATGAGAGTTGGACAGTGCTGCTCTGCCTGGTCACTGCCTTCCTTCCTATTATCAGTTCATTGTGTTCAGAAAATTGGTTTCATGAACACTTATGGCTCTTCTAGTCCCTGGCATTATTTTAGGGGCTCAGGAAGTATTTTCCCAGAGGAAAGAATGACTGGCTACACCCCCTTCCTAATGCAGCTAACTCACCCACGTTACCTAGGGGAAGGGGGCAAGGGGAAAGAGACAAGGAAGAAAGAAGAAATGAACACAGGAAGGGAAGATGAGGTAGGAAAGAAGGAAAGACTTGAGGAAACACAGGACCTCCGCAGGAAGCATGAGGACTTCATTCACTAATTTAGTCTCATATTTATTTATTGAATTCTTACAATGTGCAAGACAATGTTTGGTTTAGCAATTGCACACACTAGTGGTTAAGGGTAAGCCTGGCTTCAAATCCTAATTCTGTCATCCACTAGCTATGTGACCTTGAATAAGTTACTTAATTCTCTATGCCTCAGTTTGTTTATCTGTAAAATGGGTATCATGATAGTGCTTTCCTCATAGGTTATTATAAGAAACAACTTAATTGATGTTTGTGTTTACTCAATTAAGCACATAGTAAGCTGCATATGAGCATTGGTGATCATTTTAGGCACTAGAAATAAAGATGTTATTCATATCAGTAACTAAAATGGACCAAAAAAAAATCTTTGTCAGTATTGAGGTTAAAGCCTAGATGTAGGAGATGAACAAATAAAAATAACAACAACAAACAAAATCGTATTAGGAGGTGGGAAATAATATGGAGAAACCCAGAGCAGGTAAGCAGGGCTGGGAATCAGAACGAAGGATTCTGATTTGAGATGTGATGGTTGGAGGGGGTCTGACAGGAAATCCATGGGGTGACAGCCAGGAGCTGAGCTGCTCATCACCTCTCCAACTTTAGCCAAGGTACCCAGGGTTGCTCATGAGCATTCTTCTGGGACAGGAGGAGATCCTTAGAGAGAGAACTCTTAGAGATCAGGTGCCTTGAGGATGAAAAGCTATTTGCTCTGGCATAGAGAAGGCGCAGAAGCTGGCGAGGAACCGAGGCCTTTGCCAACACAGCAGGGTAAACACTTGTGGCCAAGCCTGGCAGCTGCAGGGCCTCTGCGGAGCAAACACGACCCTTGTGGCTGGCACAGAGGTGGCCAGGGGAGCCAAAACCCTTCAGGGATTTGAGTTAATGAGGGCCTGCACTATGAAGCTTGGTTCCCACCTTTCCGCTCAATGGGACCACATCACTTTTTTCCTAAGCTGGGTTTCCTCTCACCTGGGAAGGGTGATGGAACAGACTGAGAGTGCCCTGAATTTTTAATGATGCCTAAAGTCTAGAAGGTTTTGCTGTGCGGCATTCGGAATGTTGTTTTCTGAGTTTCAAGGGGATGACTCCAGGAAGAGCTATATGTAAGATCAAGATCCATTCTGGAGGCTGTGGCTGTGGCTCAGTGGTGGAACCCTTCCCTGGCATGTGTGAGGCACTGGGTTCAATCCTCAGCAGCACATAAAAATAAATAAATGCATTGAATCCATATACAACTAAATTTTTTTTAAAAAAAGATCCATTCTGGGGGAATATACAGTATGAGTGCAAGGCAGATCCCAAATCTACACCCTCATGAGCTCCAGTTGCACAAAAACTATATTCAAAAGCCCAGCTACTCAAGAGGCTGACACAGGAAGACCACTAGTTGGAGACCACCTGGCAGCTTAGTGAAACCCTGCCTCAAAATAAAATAAGAATGTGTGGGTAGTGGCTCAGTGGTAGAGCACTTGCCTAGCATGCGTGAAGCCTTGGGTTCAATGTGCAGTACTACAAAAACAATTAAGAGAAAACTATACCCAAAAGTCACTTTGCCTATCCCAAGTTCCTCTTCATTTCTTGACCCATCCCTCCCAACTGTCATCATTCTGGGAAGAAATGACAAATTCTAGAAGGACCACACTGGAATATGTGCTCAACCATTTATTTAGTCAGCAAACAAGTACTTTGCATTGTTTTCAGTACTTGGGAGATAAATCAGACCAAGGTTCTTCCTCCTAAAGCTCATATTCTAGTAGGACAAATAGACAAAGGTCATAATACATGTGAAAGGCAATGTCAGGGAACAATGACTGCAGTGAAGCAAAAATAAAGCAGAGTGGGCAGAACAGGAGTGTGATGAGGGCCACTTTGGTTGGAGTGGACAGGGAAGTCTTCTTCTTGGTGATGATATCTAAACCAAACCTGAATGAAGCTATGGGCCAAGCCATTGTCCCAGGCCAAGGAACAGCAAATGTGAAGGCCCTGAAACAGAAATAGGCTAGTACAGTGCCGTCACTTCACTAAGGTAGAAATTAACATCCAAGAAGGCAAAATGTCAAGAAGGGAGTGAATGAATGAAAGATCCTGACAACCAAACTAATCACTGATGATATGTTTATGTATTTTCTTCCAGATATATGCAAACATATGTATATGTTTATGTATATGTGTGTGAATGAAAAGACCCTGCTTTGTCTGCTCCAGCAGCTATAACAAAATGCCATAGACTGAATGGCTTAAACAGCAAATATTTATTTCTCACAGTTTTAGAGACTGGAAGTCCACCATTAGGGTGCCAGCATGGTGGGGTTCTGGTGAGTCTCCTCCTGGGCACAGGCAATTTTCTTCTCATTGTATCCTCATATGGTGGAGAGGAAAATCATCTTTCTACTCTCTCTCTTTTATAAGGTACTAGTTCCATTCAAAACATCTGTGCCAGCAGGGCGCAGTGGCACAAGCCTGTAATCCCAGCACTTTGGGAGGCTGAGACAGGAGAATCGCGAGTTCAAAGCCTGCCTCAGCAATGGCGAGGCGCTAAGCAACTCAGTGAGACCCTGTCTCTACATAAAACACAAAATAGGGCTGGGGATGTGGCTCAGTGGTCAAGTGCCCCTGAGTTCAATCCCTAGTACCAAAAAAAAGAAATCAAAACACCCATGCCTTATGGCCTCATCACCTCCAAAGGGCTTCACCTCCTGATACCATCATATTGGGGGTAAGGATTTCAAAATGCCAGTTTAGAAACAGCACACAAACATTCAGACCATAGCATGTATACATATGGGTTTTTCATTAACTGCTATTTTGCAAACTGTTTTTTTTTCCAGTTAACTATATTCAAGGACAATTTCCAATGTCAATAAACATTGATCTCCATTGACATTTTTTCAACTTAATATTTGTTTGTACCAAAAAACGATTTCTTTTGTGTTTACTGAGGCATAATTTACTTACAGTAAAATTCATCCTTTTATCAATATTTACTGAGATTAAAAAATTTATCCTTTCTAGGTATACAAACTTATATAGTCATGTAATTATCACCATAATACAAGAGAGTAAATTTTTCTATTATCCCAAATAGTTCCCTCATATCCCTTTGTAGTTAATTTCTGCCTCCCACCCATAGATCACAGGCAAACAATGATCTGATTCATGTCCCAATAATTTTAATTTGCCCAATATGTCATGTAAATGGAACCATATAGTGTTTATCCTAGCTCATTCACTTAGGATAACACTTTTTGAGATTATTTGCATTGTTCTGAATGAGTAGTTTATTATTTTTATTGCTAAATAGCATTCCATTGTATGGATATACTGCAATGTATTTATCCATTCAACAGTTGAGGGATACTTGGATTGTTTCCATTTCTTTAATTTTTTAAAATTTTTTAAAATTTTAATGGATAAAATTTAATGGATAAATTTTAATGGTAGATGCATAAAATACCTTTATTTTTATTTATTTTTATGTGGTGCTGAGGATCCAACCCAGGGCCTCACACATGCTAGGCAAGTGCTCTGCTACTGAGTCACAACCCCAGCCCTGTTTCCAGTTTTTAATCATGAAGAAAACTATTATAAACATTCATATATAGATCTTTTGTAGACATGTCTTATTTCTCTTGGGTAAATACCTGGGGTGGTATTGTTATGGTGCATGGTAAACATGTGTTTAATATTATAAGAAACTGTCAAACTGGAGACTGTACAATTTTGCATTCCCATCATCAAACTATGAGAATTCTACTTATTCCACATGGCCATTTATATTTTAAAATTTAGCCGTTCTTATCAGTGGGTAGTGCTATGTCATTGTAGTTTTACTTTACTTTACATTAAGAATCGGTATTTTTTATTTTTTTATTTGCTCTTTTCAAAAGTAATGACCAATGATTTTGACCATCTTCTTTTTTGTTTTCTTTTTTTGGTACTGAGATTGAACTCAGGGGCACCTAACCTCTGAGCCATATCCTCAGCCCTTTTTTGTATTTTATTTAGAGACAGGGTCTCAGTGAGTTGCTTAGGGCCTTTCTAAGTTGCTGAGGCTGGGTTTGAACTCATGATCCTCCTGCCTCAGCCTCCAGAGCTTCTGGGATTACAGATGTGTGCCATTGCACCAGGTTTGATTATTTTTTAATGTTGTTATTTGCTATCGTGCTCTTGTCTTTGGTGAGGTTACAGTCCAAGCCTTTTGCCTATTTTCTAACTAGACTGTTTGCTTACTGCTGAGTTCCATTAGTTTCCTAGGGCTGCTCTAACAAATCTCCACAAATTTAGTAACTTAAAATTACATAAATATTCTCTTATAGTTCTCAGAGCCAGAAGTCAGAATGACTCTTTGTGGTGTAAATCAACATGTGGGCAGAATGTGGGCAGAGTTATTTCTTTTTGGAAGCTCCAAAAGAGATTCTTACTCTTTCTGCTTTTTTTTTTTTGGTACTGGAGATTGAACTCAGGGGCACTTGACCACTGAGCCACATCCCCAGCCCTATTTTGTGTTTTATGTAGAGACAGGGTCTCACTGAGTTGCTTAGTGCCTCGTCGTTGCTGAGGCTGGCTTTGAACTCGCGATCCTCCTGTCTCAGCCTCCCAAAGTGCAGGGATTACAGGCGTGTGCCACCGCGCCCGGCATCTTTCTGCTTCTGGTGGTTGCTGGTATGTCAGGGCTTATGGCTGCATCACCCCAAATTCTGTCTCTGTGGTCTCATTGCATTGTTTCCTCTGCAGTCAAGTCTCACTGCCTCCCTCCTTTTAGGTACTTGTGATGACATTTAGGCTCTTCCTTGATAATTTCCTCATCTCAAACCCTTAATTGAATCGCATCTACAAAACCTCTTCAGGGTATATAAAGCAACATTCACAGGTTCCTGGGGTTAGGACCTGGATAACTTCAGGAGAAATTATTCAATCTACCACATTAGAGAGTTCTTCACAGATTTTGGTTACCAGTTTTTTGTTTTTTTTTTTTTTTTATCAGATATGTGCTTTACAGATATTTTCTTCCTGTCTGGGAATTGTCTTTTCATTTTCCTTACAAAATCTCCTGAATAATACATTTGTTTATTTTGAAGAAGTTCAATTTGTATGTTTATAATTTTTTTCTACTATGTTTTATACTTTGTGTGTCCTATCTAAACAAACTTCACATAAGACAAGGTCATGAAGATTTTGTCCTATGTTAACTTCCAAAAATTTTATAGTTTATGTTTTAAAGTTAAGTGTATGAGCAGTTTTGAGTTAATTTTTGTAAATTGTGCAAGTTAGAGGTCTAAGTTCATTACCTTGCACCATCTGTTTTAAAAAAGTATACTTTCTCTGTTCTATTGCCTTTCCATCTTGTCAAAAACCAGGTGACTATGTTTGTTTATTTCTGTTCTTTGTCATGTTCAACTGATTTATGTGTCTGTCCTTTCACCAACACTACCTTCTCTTGTTTAGCACTATAGTAAGTCTTGAAATTTTATAGTCAGAGTCCTCCAATTTTTTCTTCTTTTTTAAAATTGCTATTTCTTTAAAATTTCAATTTGCAATGGTTTTTTGCTAGTATATCAAAACATAACTGACTTTTTATATATTATACATCAGCCTGGTATCCTATTTAGGTAGTCTTTTCATAGATTCCTTGAGATTTTTACATAGACAATCATGTCTATGAATACAGAAAGATTTATTTTTTCCATTCCTATGTGAAAGCACTATATCTCTTCCTTGTTTATTTCACTCAATCTTGGGTGGGTGAGCATTCAGTCTATTACCATTAGAAGTTAAAATCTTAAATCATTATTGTTTGCTAGGACATTAAAATAAAACATTATTGTTTTATTATGAATGATTGCATAATTGTCTTGTTTTCTGACCTTATACTGTTAACAGGGTGGATTACATTGCTTTATGTCTGGATGTTGAATGTTACTATCTCACAGTTTTGCATTCCCAGAATCAATATCACTTGTTCATGATATATTATCCTTTTTTATATTATTGGATCAATTTGCTAATATTTCCTTAAGAATTTTTACACTATGCTCATGAGGAATATTAGGTTTTAGCACACTGGATTTTTTTTGGTACCAGGGATTGAACTCAGGGGCACTCGACCACTGAGCTACATCCCCAGCCCTATTTTGTGTTTTATGTAGAGACAGGGTCTCACTGAATTGCTTAGTGCCTCGCCATTGCTGAGGCTGGCTTTGAACTTGCGATTCTCCTGCCTCCACCTCCCAAAGTGCAGGGATTACAAGCATGTGCCACCACACCTGGCTCACACTGGGTTTTTTATCCTTCAGTATAGTTGTCTGGTTTTGGTGTCAAGGTAATACTGGCATCATATGATAATCTCAAAAGAATTCAGCATCTTTATTTGGAAGTCTTTGTAGAGCTGGAATTAGATATTCCTTAAGCCTTAGGTAGATGTTGCAATTGATGCCATGTGAAACTAAAGGTTAATTTGTGGGGAGATTTTAAACTCCGGGTTCCATTCAATTCATTTAATAGATGTAGGACTTCCAGTTATGTAGTTCTTATTGGATAAATATTGGTAGTTTCTTTCTCTCAGGGAATAAATCTATTTGATCTAACTTGTGAAATGTATGTAACTAGTATTGTTTGTAGTTCCTAATTGGCCTATTAATGTCTTTGGTATTGCCATTTTAATGAGTGCCTGATATATAAATGTATAAAAATGTACTTAGTCATTCCATTATTGTTGAATATTTCTGTTATTTTATTTTATTTTTTAAAATTGTTATTGTTTTTTTAAACCACTATTTTATTTATTTATGTATTTTTTTATGTGGTGCTGAGGATCAAACCGAGTGCGTCACGCATGCAAGGCAAGCACTCTACCACTGAGCCACAACCCCAGCCCTGTTATTTTAATTTTTCACCTTGATAAATATCTCTGTGTTGAACATCAATGTACATTCATCTTTGTAGAAATGTCTAATTTTTTAAAATAATTTCCTAGAATTAGATTTTGTTCTCTATTGCTCCACAATAACCACCTCTAAAACTTGTTGATTAAAACAAACATTTATGATGTCACAGTTTGTGTGCGTCTGGAATCTAGGTGTGGCTTGCCTGGGTCCTTGGGCTCAACAGCTCCCATAAAGCCACATGTTGAACAGAGGCCAATCTGTTACTTATCACATGAGCCTCCATTTAAGAGGCTCACAACACAGCACCTGGCTTCTGTCAAGTAGGTAAGAGACTAAGAGTAAGCAAATCAGACATTAGCCACAGTCTTTGTGATATCTAATTCTGGAAGATGTATCCCATCACCTTTGCCATATTCTATTTATTAAAGAAGTCAGTAGGTTTAGTCCACACGTAAGAAGAAGAGACACAAATTCCAGAAGGTAAGGATCTTTGGGGGGACATTTTAGAAGCTGCCTAAGAAGGACTGTTGGTTGAAAGAGTATGTAGTGGCTGAGGTTGTGGCTCAGTGGTAGAGCACTTGCCTAGCATGCATGAGGCAAAGGGTTTAATCCTCAGCATCACATAAACAAAAAAATAAAATAAAGATATTGTGTCCATCTACAACTAAAAAAAATTTAGAAAAGCAAAAGAAAGAGTATGTAGAATCCTTTCACCAAAAAGAGTTGTGATTATGGGTTCAATTCCAACTCTTTCCTTTCCTTTCCCTCTCAAGGCTAATCACTCTTCCATTTTCATTATTCTCTTCATTTATCACTACATTTGATATGACATGCATATGTATTTTTCAGCACCATGTTTCTTTGTTCTGCTTTTGAACTTCATATTGCACTGCATGCATTATTCTGAATTGTTTTTTTAACAAGCGATACTCGAGATTCATCAATATTACTGAATATTTTGCAACTATATTTCATTCATTGTCTCTGCTAGAAAAAAATCTCATTGTATGCATCTACTATAATGTGTTAATGCTCTCCATTGGTGATGGACATTTTCCATAGCCAACATGTGGTTATGAGCGTTCCTGTGCATGTGCGTCTTGCCGGGCACCCAGGTGCAATTGAGATAGACATTACCATTCTGATGGGTGTGTGTTGGGAAATGGGTTGTGCCCTCTCCTCCACCTCCACTAGTTTCATATGTTGAAGTGCCAACCTCTACTACTTAACAATGTAACTGTGTTTGGAGATAAGGTGAGATAAGTTGGGGGTTTTTTTCTTTTTCTTTCCTTCTTTTTTTCTTGTGGTGCTAGGATTGGAACTCAGGGCTTCACACATGCTAGGCAAGTGCTCTACCACTGATATACACCCCAAGCCCTGAGATGGGATTTTTATAAGAGGTAATTGAAGTAAAATGAATTCATGTTTGGGCTCTAATCCAATCTGACCAATATCTTTATAAAAAGATGTACATTGTATGCATATATGAAAATATCACACAGAAATGCATTATTTTTTACAATTAATATGTACTAATACTTATAATAAAAGGAGACAGTGAGAGAAAGGAGACTAGGAAAGAGAACATACCCTAACCAAGGGCTGACCATCTGCAAAAGGCCTCAAAATAAAACCAAATCTGCCAGTAGTTTGATCTTGAGCTCCTGCCCTCCCAAACTGAGAAAATAATTTATATTGTTTAAGGCACCTACGCTGTGGTATTTTGTTATGGCAGCACTAGCAAACTAACAAAATGTAGGTATTTTGATGTGGGTTTAATTTGCTTTTATTTAGCTTGAGCATCTTTTCACATGTTTATGGACCACTTGGGCTTCCTCCTCCTTGAAATGCCTGGTAATGTCATTTGCCCACATTTTGTTAATGTTCTTGTTGGGTTATTTGCTTTTTCTTTGTTTGTCTACTGCCTTTCTTCGTGTATTTTAGACTTTTATCATTTGGTGATGTATGTATTGTAAACTTCAACTTCTCCAATGTGCAGCTTGTCTTTTTAATTTTTCACCTTTCTCGCTGGCAGGTACTTAATATCTTAGGTTTTATTTTTAATAACAGTAAATACTTGTGAACCCACTGCCAATCTAAGAACTAATCTACTCCATCCCTCTGTGTTCCTTTCTCAAAATAATAGTAGCTAACACTTCAGCGAGTACTACTACATGTCAGACACTGTCTTCTGTCCTTCATATGTGTGAACCCTGTGAGTTAGCTCTGTTATATGCACAGCCCACTGATGCATAGAGGAGTTAAGTTACTTGCCAAGGTCACACAAGCATTTAGTGACAAAGCTAAAATTGACCCCACCAATCATTTTACTATAAACTGCTCATTTTTAACCACGACACTAAAGTTTCTGTTTCTCATTTAGTCGCTTTTAAAAACTTGTTCTTACACATTTGTGTATATGTAAATAGCATACTCTTTCATTTTATGTGTTAACTTTTTAAAAAAGGCACCATGCCATAAACTGTACCAAGAGACAAAGTATGGGGCTTTTTGTTTCATTTTTTTGTTTTCTTTGTGGTGCTGGGGATACAATCAAGGACTTTGCACATATTAGGCAAGTGCTCTGCCACTGACTTACATCCCCAGCCCCATATGGGATTATTTTGAACTGAAGACCATGATAGTGATGTACATTCCCCTTTATAGTGTGTGCTTTTTTTGCACCCTGTTTAAGAAACCCAGAGTGATAAAGATACGGCTTTATATTGGTTGCTGACAAATGTATAGCTTTGCCTTTCAGTTTTACAGTTTTTAATTTTTTACTTGGAAGTAATTTTAGACTCATACAAATGTTGAAGAAATGGTACAGAGTGCCAGCTTCTTTGAATTATAATCTTAACCCTATAATAGTACAATGATCAGAACTGGGAACTTGATATTGATATACTATTACCTTTAGGTCTTGCTCAGATCTCACCAGTTTTTACACAGACTTCTCTTAATTTTGGTGTATAGTTTTATGAAATTCAATCCCATATATACATGTGTTTAATTGCCACCACAATCAATCAGCATAGATCCTTGTGCCTCCCTCTCCTTGCTCCTAACTCCAGGATAATCATTGAAGTGATATTTATTATTATAGTTTTATCATTTTGATAAAGTTATATAAGTGGAATAATACAATATGTAGCATTTTCATACTGACTCTTTTTTATTCATCAGAAGGCCATGAAATCAATACAATTTTTTCATGTATCAGTACTTTGTTTTCATCAAGTAGCAGTATTTCATTACATGGATGTATCACATTTTCTTTATCCATTCACACACTGAGCAGTATTTGGGTTGTTTCTAGCTTTTGAGTATCATGAATAAAGCTGGTATGAACACTCTCATATAGGTTAATGTGTGAACACAAGCTTCATTTCTCTGGGATAAGTACACAGCCGTGGGACTGCTGGGTCATTTCATAATGTATGTTTAACTTTATAGGAAACAGCCAAACTAAGAAGCTGCTGGACTGTTTGGGGCAGATGTAGTACATTTTACGTTCTCACCAGCTATATATGTTGGTGATTCAGATTCTCCATAGCCTCACAGTATTTTAGTAATTGGTTTTTTGTTTTGGGTTTTGTGTGTGTGTGAACTCAGGGGCCCTCGACCACTGAGCCACATCCCCAGCTCTATTTTGTGTTTTATGTAGAGACACGGTCTCACTGAGTTGCTTAGCACCTCATCATTGTTGAGGCTGGGTTTGAACTCACAGTTCTCCTGTCTCAGCCTCCCTAAGTGCTGGGATTACAGATAGGAATGCACCACTGCATGCAGCTTGTTTTTTTTTTTTTTTTTTTTTTGTGAGTATATACTGACATCTGATTGTGGGGGTTTTTTTTATTGTGGTTTTGATTTATGTTTTCCTAATAGCTAATGCTAGTGAACCTCTTTTCATGTGCTTATTTGTCATCTCAATTTCCTCTTCTGTAAACTATCAGTTTAAGTATTTTTCACCCCAATTGAATTGTTTGCTTCCTTATTGCTCAGTTTCAAAATTTGTTTATATATTCTGGATACAAGTCTCTTATCAGATATGCAACTTTAAAATATTTTCTCCTAGTCTATAGCTTCTCTTTTTAGTGTTTTTCAAAATGTCTTTAGCAGAGTTGGTATTTTAATTGTTTTTTTGTACTGAGGGTTTGAACCTAGTGGCACTTAACCACAAGCCACATCTCTAGCCCATTTTATTTTTTCTTTTAAAACAGGGTCTTGCATAGAAGTTCAGTGGATTAGACAAGGAAGAATGAAGGGCAGGGGATAGGAATGGGAAAGACAGTAGAATAAAGTGGACATAACTTTCCTATGTTCATATATGAACATAACCAGTGAAATTCCATATCATGTACAACCACAAGAATGGGAAGTTATATTCCATGTATAATATGTCAAAATACATTTTACTGTCATGTGTATATGTGTGTGTGTGTGTATAACAAATTTTAAAAAGTTAAAAAAGAAACAGCGTCTCACTAAGTTGCTGAGGCTGGCTTTGAACCCATGATCCTCCTCAGCCTCCTGAGCCACTGGTATTACAGGTGTGCACCCCCACACCTGGGTAGTGTTTTAATTTTGAGAAAGTTCAGTTTATCCTTTTTAAAAATACTTATGCTTTTGATGTCATGCTTAAGAAGTCAAGAATTACCCTATGCTTTCTTCTATGTTTTCTATAGTTTTATGTTTTATGTTCAGAACTGATTTGCTTTGAATCCATTTTTTAGTTAGGTGGGGCCGGGTGGGGAAAAGGAGATATGGCAGCTCACTAGTGCATGGCAAGAAAAGCCAACAGGACTCTGGCCCCCAGCCTCAGCATCACCTGGTAGGCAGGGGTCCCACCTTCTTTTGTGGTGGAGAAGAGTAGGTTTAATCAAAATAGTTCTCTCTTGCAGGGCTGCCCTCATCCCACTCTTGAAAGAATAAGCTTTTCTTAGGACTTCTTTTGTTGTGCTTATAGTGTTCTGGAGTTGTGAATTGTTATATAAGTAACAATAAGTAATATAAGTAATAAGTAGCAATAAGTAATATGTAATATAAGAATTTTTATACAAGTAACCTGAGCTATGAGGCAAAACAAAACAAAAATACACCCAGAAGATCCACTGCTTAGCCATCCCTTGAATCTTGAGATTCCTAGCTAGGCCTCCCTCTTTTCTTCATCTTCTAGGATCTTCTATTAATCCTGTGTTTGGGCTAGGATTTTCCTTTGTAATTAATGGGAGGAATAAGGTGGAATGTATTTCCTCTATTTTATCTGAACCTAAACCCACATTTTAGCCTTTAATTCACTTAGAATTTATTTTGGTGTATGATTAGGGGTAGGGATCCAATTTCACTTTCTAATATGCATAATTTCTTTTTCATTACAATTTTGGAGAGTCCACTTCCCACTCACTCCACCTCAACAATCCACAAAGACAGCACTGATGTCTGGTAAGGTCAGGGCTTTCACCTGGTTCTCCTTTAGGAACACCTTGGCTTTTCTTGGACATTTGTTCTACCATATAAATTTGTCGATCTGCTTGTTAAGTGCCATGAAAAAAATGTGTTGGAATTTTTATTAGAATGGCATCAAAACTTCAAATAATTTTGGAAAAGAATGGACATCTTTATATTGTTAAGTTTTCCAATCCATGAACACAATGCTTCTTAATCTATTTAGGATTTCTATCATACATACCATTGTGCATCTCTTCCTTGATTTATTCCTACTTGCTTTATATTTTTGATGATATAATAGCTCACTGAAGAAATACTGGCACCAATGTAAGAGTATAGTGACTGGGCACAGACTAAAATACACAAATATCCAAAGCTTGCTGATATTATAATGTGGCAAAAAGTAGTTTGAACACAAAATGGAAAAAGAAGAGCTCCTATTCTCAATCACAATATAAAAGACATAAGATATCCAGAGATTAAGCCACCCTAAGAGATATAATTGGTAGTCAATTTTTGCAACAGATATTATAGACCAAGGGATAATACCCTAAACATAAAATAGCATCACAAGTCAGTAAGAACAACACTGACCTCCCAAGAGTAACATGGGTAAAAGAATGGACTAGAATAATCACACACAAGTAAGAGAAATGAATAGTACAAAAAATCATCTCACTAGCAAAGAAAGATAGTAATGAGATTTTCAACCATAAGTCTGCCAAATATTTTCAAGTGTGTTTCTTCCCACTGTGACAGGGAAAGGGAGTTATCTAGCATGCCACACTTTCCTCAACTGCTCAATGGAATGATAGTGTCTCCTAATGTAGTTCTGAGCATTAATGAGACAGTTCCCTTAGCACTGCAAATGTGTATGATGCTTTGGAAAAATTCAGAAAAGATGCCCCCACTCTGCTATCAATTGCAACATTTCCCAGCAGATATACTGGCTTGGTAAATGGACAGGGACTTTGTGTAGAGAAAAAGCCTGAAAGCCTTCTTCCAGGCAGATGTAGAACTGGATAGCCTGTGGGTGGAGAGTGAGCTTGATTTGTATACCCACCTTGGCTCCCAGTGAGCATCTCTGCACAGAACAACTATATGGTAGCCCTTAATCCATGTCAACTAATATTCAATATGAAAGACAGTGGAATGAATCTGACATAACTTTCATAGTGAAACTTACCATCGTGTACATCCACAAGACTGGTGTCCTAATTACACTAAGATATACTCCATGTTTCTAAAAATATGTCAAAATGGACTCTACTGTCATATATAACCAAAGAGAACTAATAAAAAGGAAAAAGATATGCCTAGCATTTGATCATTAAATATTATCTATTACTATGTTCAGGTATATTCAATACAGTGATATTAATAATGGTGAAAATTTGAAAATGACCTAAAGGTACAATAACATGGAAATTGTTACATTAGTTTGGCATATGCATGTAATGAAGCTGTTTTTTTTTTTAATATTTTTTTAGTTGTTGATGGACACAATGTCTTTATTTTATTGCTTTGTATGTGGTGCTGAGGATCGAACCCAGGGCCTCACGCATGTGAGGCAAGCGCTCTACCACTGAGCTACAATCCCAGCCCCATGAAGCTGTTTTAATCCATGTTTTAAGACACTTTTGAATGATATTGGGAAATTCTCAATATTAAGATTTAACAATCAAAATTCAAAGTGGATAGTGTGACCCCAATTTTGTATATCCTCACATATTTTTTACACACACACACACACACGTACACATAAAATAGTGACAATGGCTTGCCATGTTTGGGAAAAATGAGGGATGGGTTTTAGTTCATATTTAACCTTTTCTCATGACTTTAGAAATTGTATAGAAACTGTGTGTGGTGGTGCACACCTGTCATCTCAGCAGCTCAGCTCAGGAGGCTGAAGCAGGAGGATCACAAGTTCAAAGCCAGCCTCAGCAATAGCGAGGCGCTAAGCAACTCAGTGAGACCCTGTCTCTACATAAAACACAAAATAGGGCTGGGGATGTGGCTCAGTGGTCGAGTGCCCCTGAGTTCAATCCCTAGTTTAAAAAAAAAAGTTGTGGGGCTGAGGCTATGGCTCAGCGGTTGAGCACTTGCCTCGCATACGTGAGGCACTGGGTTCGATCCTCAGCATCACATAAAATAAATAAAGATATTGTGTTCATCTACAACAAAACAAAATATTAAAAAAAAGTTGTATACAAAGTATATATATTACCTTCATAAGCAAAAATGTTCCACAAACTGTCTTTCTTGGTCATAAAATTGGGAAGGCCATCCTGGAAGTAGATACTCTGGTATGGGCCAGAAGGCAAGAGGGGTCACCTAGCTCCACCCCACTGTCCTTCACCTTCAGGAGGGAAAACTGCACCCCAACGTGTCTTATTTTAGAAGGAGCTGGGTAACTGTTCCTTGCTCTAGGCACTCCTTGCAAAATGCACCAGGAAAAAAGTGCACAAAATCCATTCATGCAACAAAAATGTCCCCAGATTTTCTCTTAAGAAACTGGTTCCCTTCATAGGCAAAACAAAAGCCAGAAAACTATCTCCGGTACATAAGGCATGCTGGCATGCTAGGTCTTGGGAAGAACAAAAGACTGGACTGGGGCTGCGGCCTCCTCTGCCCAGTTCAGTTTCCCCCATAGGGTTCTCTCACTTTAATTCCTGTGAAGCCTTTTCAGAGGAAACCAGTTGAGGGAGTTTATATTGGAATGACTTAAGGAGCAAATATGAAAAATTGGTGGGCTTGGAAGAATAAGGGTCCCTCTCATATGAGAGAATTGAAATAGAATCAGGTCAGGCTAGCAGGCAACAGAAACAAGGTATTGGTATAGAGCATTCTGGAATCAGACAAGCTGGATTCAGGTCTCCTCAACTTAATAGCTGTGTGACCTTGGGCAAGATACCTAACCTTTCTGTGTGTTTGCATTCTTATTATGTAATGAGTAGCATAATAAACCTACCCACACCTAGGGTTGACAGATGAGTACTTTGCACTCCTGCATATCATACAGTGCTAGGACAGAGTCCTCCTTGGGCTGGGGGTGGCAATTCAGGGGTCTGCTTGCTGTGGGACAAATAGCCCTCTTCCTCTCTACCATCCACAGCAAGTTCCAAGCATCTTGATCCCAAGCACTTCTTTTTGGAAGCATACTCATTTCAGATCTAAACTCTGGGACTAGGGAGGCAGACCTCCTGAATGAAGTGATCTGGAGATGCCAACTCTGGGTTCTAGGTCCAGCTCTGCCACATTCTTCTCTTGCTGGTGCTTTGGCAATAACAGCTGCAATTTGCTTATCTCCTAAATGCATATAATTAGCCCTACCCTTCATCCCTTACAGGGCTGCTGTGAGGATTAAATGAGATAATGTAAGGGAAATAATTTTGTAAAGTAGGGGTAATTAGTCTCCCAAAGGCCCAGTGAATATTTTTGCATAAAAAATGTCCCAATTTTATACTCAAAACGTGTTCTTTTCAGCATAAGCTGTCTGCCTGAGTGCTTATCTGATTCTGAAGCACTGTAATACTGAGTCCTGTGGATTTGTAGACATCTCCAATTGGTTCTTTCTCTTACCCTTTATTTCTACCCTAAATCCCCCTGTCCTTCAAATCACCTGGGGTGGGAGCCTTCATCTCTGCCTCTCCATCCATGTCACCATGTGGCCACTACCTGCCTAGACTGCAGTAAGGTTGAAGCGAGAGAAAGGATGTGGCAGTGCCTGGCATGGAGAGCAAAGTCAGTAGCAACTGAGTCTTGGCACTCTCTGGTCTTTCTCTAATTTGCATGAGTTGTCTTTTGGCCAGAATTTCAATTTTATCATTTATACTCTACAATTTAAATCTTTCTCTGGGACAGCTGTCTTGGAGGACATTTTTCTTTAGGGAAATCCTGAGGCTAATAGCATAGACTTTCTGTCTAGACTGACTTCTTTGCCCAAAGAGGAATCTTATTTTGATGAGAATTATGGCTGGCATCTTTTCTATGTAAGTAAAATAGCTTTGCTATTATAAAATAGGAAGGTGGCCCCTCCCAGGGACCACCTGAGTGATGTACACCATGGCACAGATTTGCTGAATGTGACGTTTCCAACAACCCACACGGCCAGGGCTATATGGGCACCTCCCCACAACAGAGGCCATTGCAGATGGGGTACAATAATTTCTTCTAGGTTATTCGTTGTCTAGGCGGGTCTGTCACAGGAAGAGACCCTGTCTTCAAGCTATCACTTGGAGTTGGTAGGAGTCACTTGCAATGGTTTCAGGAAGTTTTCTTGTGTTTTAAAACAAACTATTGTGTGAGATTATGACTTGGCAGAAAGGAAACATACAACACTCACCTTTCTTTTATACAACTCAGTATCTGAAAGCTCAGGCACATTGAATGATAGCAACTGTTGATGTAGAAGCTTAAGTATTTTTATTTAGCAAAGAGTCAGAGCGTTTACTATGAGCAGGGAATTTATGGATTCCTTACAGCCACGAGCTGTCCACTGAATTTGCATAACCCAAACCTGCAAAGTGGAAGTGCCTGCCCTGCCCACTGGGCAAAAAGACTCAATGTGACTGCAAAAGTAAGTTCAAAATTTAAGCAGGTCTTGAGTGATAATGCTAAAATGCCCAATGTTCCAATGTAGCACTGGGAGCCCAAGTTAAGCCACAAATCTCTTAACAATAAAGTGCACAGTTCCCCAGAAGAAACCTGGCCCTGGGAGCTGCACTGGAAACCATGCAAGACGGAATTCTGGCTTAAAGATGGTCAGCTGCACTCACTGCCATGTGCTCCTGCCTACTTCAAATTCAGGCATGAGAGGCCAGGAAGAAAAATTCACATACTCCTACACTGATATACTGAAAATAAGATGGCAAGCTCTCAAGTACACCTGAAACTGAGAAACATGACTGAAATACTGATGACATACAGGAGCAACAGAGATACAGGAAAAATCTGCTACAGAGAAGTGACAGATTATGTCTTTTTCTTTCCTTTACTTTTACCTTTACTGTCCAAATTTTGCCTAATTGGTATATGTGCATTTTATAAAGGAGAAATAAGTTTTATTCCTGAAATAGTCTTGGTAAACAGACAAAGAAGAGAAAGAAAGAAGGAAAACAGAAAGTATCTGAAAATCAGGAGTCAGATTCCCTGGGGAGTAGGCCTTAGTTCTTTTCCTCATTTGTAAAAGGAAACAAGTAAGCTGGGCCTCTCAGAGCAAGCCACCAGTGGTCATCATCTGATAGAAAGTCATTGGGGTAGGGAAAGAGAAAATTATCCAAAGGTTGTGTCCTGTGTCTAGGCAAAACGTCAGAAGGTAGTGTGAAAACACTTAGAAATAAGTTTAACCAAGGAGGGGTAATATGTATATACCAAAAACTGTAAGGCATTGATGAAAGATATAGAAGAAGACAAAAATAAATGGAAAGATGGCTCATGTTTGTGGATTGGAGGAATCAGTATAATTGAAATGTCCATAATACCCAAAGCAATGTACAGATTCAATGCAATCTCTATTAAAATACCAACAATATTCTTAACAAAACTAGGGAAAAACCCTAAAATCCATATGTACCCACAAAGACCCTAAATGCCCAAAGCAATCTTAAGCAAAAAGAACAAAGTTGGACACATCATATTTCCTGATTTCAAACTATATTAGAAAGGCATAGTAATCAAAACAGTATGGCACTGGAACAAAAGCAGAGACAAAGACCAACAAAACAGACTCTAGAGCCTAAAAAAACCCTCACATTTGTATATCAACTAATATCTGACAATAGTGTCAAGAATACACAATGGAGAAAGAATAATCTCTTCAGCAAATAGTATTGGGAAAGCCTAATATTCACCTGCAAAACAAAGAAATTGGGAACATATGTTACATACTCACAAAAATTAACTGGAAATGAACTAAATTCCTAAATATAAGACCATATTCCTAGAAGAAAACCTGGGGAGAAAGCTCCTTGATATTGGTCTTGGCAATGATGTTTTGAGGTATGACACCAAAATCATGAACAACAAATGCAAAAATAAACAAGGGGTCTCCATTGAACTGAAAAGCTTCTGCATACCAAAGGAAACAATCAGCAAAATGAAAGCACAGTGTACAGAATGGGAGAAAATAGATGCCAAACATAGTGTGATAAGGGATTAAGATATATAAAACTCAAAATTCAAAGCAAAATATATACCAAACTCATAAAACTCAATAGTAAAATGAAAACAAGACCAAGTTAAAAATACCTACAAATAATGTTATAAATAGTACAACCTCTATGGCAATCAGTATGGAGGCTCCTTAAAAGACCAGGCATGGAATCACCATATGACCCAGCTATACCACCTCTTGGTATTTACCCTGAAGAATTTAAGTCATCATACTACAGTAATACATGCATACCTATGGTTATAGCAGCACCATTCCCAATAGCAAAACTATGGAACCAGCCTGCATGTCCATCAATGAATGAATGGATAAAGAAAATGTGGTGTATATACACAATGGAGTTTTATTCATCTATAACTAGAAATGAAATTATGGCATTTGCAGGAAAATGCATGGCACTAGAGACCATCATGTTAAAGTGAAATAAGCCAAAGTCAGAAAGTCAAGGGCCATATGTTTTCTCACATATGCAGAAGCTACAGAAGAAAAACGAAAAGAAGGGTGGAGGAGAATCTCCTAAAAATCAGAGGGAGATCAGTAGAGGAAAGGGACCAAGGGATGGGAGGTAGGGAGGAAGGGGGAAATGCTAAGGAGTGATATTGGCCAAATTATATTGTTAAAGCATGTGCATGTCCACATATGTAACAACAAATCTCATTAATACATGCAACTATAATATGTAAATTTAAAGTGTGGGGAAAATTGGCTAAAACAAATGGGTAAAGGACACAAATAGACATTTTCCATACAATTGAACAAGCGTATGAAAACAGTTCTAATTATCAGGGAAATATACATGAAAATCAGACATGTGTGTTGTCTTTGATATGTGGAATCTAAGAATTTGATCTCCTAGAAATAGAATAGAATAGTGGTGAAGGGGAGGTGGAGAAAATGGGGAAATGTTGATCAAAGGGTATAAACTCTCAGTTATATGATGAATGAGTTTTGGGGATCTACTATACAGCATGATGACTTTGTTAACAGTATTGTATACTTGAAACTTGCTGAGAGAACAGAGATTCCTCTCCCTGCGCTTCTGGGGATTGTACCCTACTCACTCTGCACACACACAGAAGGGATCATATGAGGTGATGGATATGTTAACTCACCTGATTGTGATCATCACTTTACAATATATACATACATAAAATCATCACCCTAGCTGTGTGCAGTAGCACACATCTGAAATCCCAGCAACTTGGGAAGCTGAGGCAGGAGGATCATGACTTCAAAGCTAGCCTCAACAATTTAGCAAGGCCCTGTCTCTAATAAAATCTAATAAAGGGTCTGGGGATGTGGCTCAGTGGTTAAGCACCCCTGGCATCAATACCAGGTACTAAAAAAAATGTTCACCTTAAATTTGTATCATTTTATTTATCAGTTATCCCAGTAAAGTAGAGAAATAGAAAAAAGAGGAAGAAATATGAATGATTAATAGATATATGTGAAAAGTGTTTTAAAAAAGGATTTTTTCACTGTCATGATGTTATAATTGGTTGTATTTCTGATCTTACTGTTGTTCCAACTAGAATTTCTGCTCTGATGCTGGCCTCCTCTTCAAGCCTTGGGAACTAGGCTTGACAAGCCCACTGGGAATCCTATGATCCCTGGACTCCCTGACTGGAATTATGGAGTAAGTGAGTCTTTTTCTGGACCTCATCAAACTGTGACAGCTCTCCAGAATCAAAGATATCTCCCAAGTTGAAGGAGCCCCACAGGCACAAGAAAATGGAGGTCAACAAACAAAATTGTCTCCCTCATTCTCTTGTTTCCTTTCTCTTTTTTTTCTTCCTTTTTTGAAAACAATGTTTTATTATATTTCCATCATACAAGTAATACATAATAATACATATTGTTGTGAGCAATCTGAAAATAAAGATTTGGGTATATCTGTACAAGGTAATAATATGCAGCTGTTGAAAAGCACACATTTTTTAAACATAAGGTAAGTCTATATATATTGACATGAAAGATGTCCATGACATATTGTTTAGTGAAAAAAAGCAAGTTACTGCACAGTGTATATAGTGTGATCCTATTTATGTTTAAAGAAACACATACATATGTTTATATGTGCACACCAATGTCTGGAAACTATATACACTGACCTGTTCCCAGCCATCCTCTCTAGGGAATGGCATGGAGGGAAGGAAAATCTTCACATACATACTTCTGTCTGGTTTGCTCCGGTACTTTAAAAAAATGTAAGGCAGCAAAAGAATAAAGGCAAAAAGAGAGCCAGTCAAGATATTTCTATGTTGAAATAAAAAGAAAACATAAGCCAAAAGAAAAGTCAAACAGCCACATGTACTCCCTGCTCCTCCTCCTCTGTGAGGTCATCTCTATTGATGCAGTCTGTTTCCTATCTGTGTGATACATACATCAGTTTTATGCATGTATAAGGAATTCTATTATACATATGGTTTTCTTCTAACCTTCTTTGTTCACCTAATAATATAGCATGAACATCTTTCCAAATCAATGGAAATACATGTACATTATTTGAAAAGGTTGTATACTAATTTAGTTTGTTGGGTTTTTTAATGCCTCTATTAAGAACAAGTCCACTCTGAATATTCCTGGGCAGTTAAATCTCTGTACACATTATGTACTGGGAAAATTATTGAAAGCGACACTATTGGGTATAAGGATGCACAATATTTGTTAAAGATTTTACTCTGTGCCTTCCAGAAAGGCCTATTGCCCCTTCCTCCAGTAGTCCTGGTCACTATATTATGGACCCCTCTGTTAATGAGTTCTTTTCTTTGAACATTTTATTCATTTGGTAATTTAAAAAATGCAATCTTGGAGGATTTAATTATCACTTCTTTGATTACTACTAAGCCTGAACATTTCATAATGTGTATTAGTAATCTGTCTTTTGATGAGTTGCTTATTCATGTGTTTTTCCAATCTTCTCACTGGGGTGTTTGTCTTTTCCTATTGATTGGTAAAAGCTCCTTACATATTAAGGACATTAATCATTGCCTTTTTATATGTGGTAACTTTCCAGGTATGTTATTTTGGTTTTTAACTTTATCCATGATTTTTTTTAAATGCACAGAAGATTTCAGATTTTGAGTCAATGTTCTTCCGTTTATAGTTTCTGTGTTTACTCATATTTAGAATATCCTCCCTGATCCAAGTCTATACAAATATTTACCACTATTTTCTTCTAGTGTGATGCTGCAGTCTTCAATCCATCTGGATGCTATTTGAACACATGGCGTGAGGTAGAGTTTTAATGTCTTTGTTTTTGGAAATGGCTAACTACCTGGCCCAATACCCACATTGGTGCTCCTTTCATTTTAGTTCCATTTCAAGTGCTAGCTGGGTGTTTTGCAGGTCTTGCTCTCCTGTTTCTACCATTTGGTTAAGACGAGAGGTTTGGAGGTGGCTCCTGGGTTTGTCCAGAGCTTTCTGAGTCATAGTAGCCCTAAGTGTGTGCACTGGGGGCTAAAAGAGATATGTCTCGAGGATAGACAGGATTGACTATATAGCCATACTTCCAGAAACAGCCTTCTCCAAATATAGTTCAGTCCAGCATACTTCCAGACCTCCAAAGTACCAGCCATTGCTGTGCAATTCTGAAAGCCCACATTCAAAGGCAGAAGCTACCCCTGCTGTCTGGCGCTGGTAGCCTCTGGGTGGCACTGCGGAGCTGCTCTGTACTGCCTAAAGGGCACAGACTGGGGAAAGAAGCTCTGGGGCTCTCTGGGCACCCTGGTCTTCATGGGGCTCCAGGAATCTAGGTGATAAGATCTAGGGAGAGGCGCTGCTCCCCAAGGCTACCAGCTTAGCTTTGCCGCAGTCCTTGGCACAGAACCATACACTGCTTCTAAAGGGCAGGCACAGCTGAGACTCCCAGGGCAAAGCCATCAATAAGACATAACAGCCAAGCCTCTTCATAAATCACCCTAGCAGAAGCAACACAGACAGCTTGGTGGCCAGTTCACCTTTGGACTGACCTTGAGGACCAGGGCAGATATGGAAAGGGCAGGGAGCTGGAAAACATGTCCATCTTCACAGCTCAAGAAAGTTGAGGAAGTGAACAAATGGAAAAAAATCTCTTGTTGGAACCCAAGCAAGTTCTTGTCCCTGTCTGATGATCTTTTCTTACCAGAGAAGTATTAAGTTGTACCAAATATGAAGATTTAACAATTGGGGGAAGAGTGTCCTAGATGGGAGGACATGGCACCTTCTTAAGAGTATCCTCAAGCACATGCTTCAGTGTGGCTGGCAGTGTAGGGGACATGCTAGCCAGGGCTGAGAGGGCGCCAGAAGAAGGCTGGGGTCTGACCTGTACTGTATTCCCAGCTCTGAGTTGCACCTTGGCCTGTAGATGTGAGAAAGGGCTCAGCAGGAAAGAGCAGATTAGTGTCATCTGTGCAAAGTGCTTTGGAAAGTTTTCTTTGGTTGTGAGTGGGAAAGTACTTTGGGACCCCCAGGAGCCAAAAAGTGAAGGTACATAGGGGCTGATACTTCCATCTAGGCAGGAGTCTGAAGCAGCTCAGTTTGGACTTGAGATACACCATGGCAATAACCCTAGGACTTATTGAGGGATGGAAACTGGACGGTGAGGAAAAGAGAAGTGACAAAGATGCAATCTAAGTTTTCTCCCAAATATGGCCAAAGAATGTGTGGGGAGGAGTAGATTTGGAGGTAGCACTGGAAAAACATAGAGTGCACTTCTGTGCTCAGCAGTATGTGTTTCATGTATACTTAAAATTTTTATTCTCCTAACAATCCCATGAGGTAGGCACCATTCTTATGAC
Source organism: Xerus rutilus (assembly GCA_028644305.1). NCBI lineage: Eukaryota > Metazoa > Chordata > Mammalia > Rodentia > Sciuridae > Xerus > Xerus rutilus. The sequence continues at coordinate 3,443,692 of CM053417.1, forward strand.
ATTTTGCAAATGAAAAGTTAAGGTGCAGAATATTTGCTATTGTCAAGTAGTAAGTTACCAAAGGCAGGACCTAAACCTGCAGTATCTACTCCAAAATCAGTGTTTTTTACTCACATGTTAATACTGCTCTCCATACTAACGTGCTTGGGAATGGGGACCTGAGTTCAAGCCAGGTTAAATTTGAGATGCCTATCAAATTCATGTGGAAAACTCAGGAATACAGATGATAAGATTACCTGAGATGGTGACTGTAATGGACACATGTGACTCCTGGAATTCCAAGGGGCCTCAGGCAACATTATTAACATTATTATAATTTGTAAAGGGCATAGAATATCACAGGACTAAAGATAACAACTGTCATCATCACTGGAATGTTCCTATGCACCTCAAACTCAAGTTGTGCAAGTGAAACTCATTATCCTCCTCACAAATGGGCCCTTCTGTTCCTCCCCTCCCTCCTCCTTCAGTTGATCAAACTAGGAAACACGGAGGCAGCCTAACTCTCCCACCTCTCTCAGCTGCCACACCCAATCACCACTATATCCAATTCGCACAGACTCTAAAATGAATCTTAAAATGTTTTTCTCCTCCTTCTCTTTGCCCACACTGCCATTCCACCCTACAGACATTCATCTCTCCTTGTCTGGGTGATGACCACAGCTTATTCAATGCTGTTACCTGTCCTCTTGGCTCCCTCTTGGGCTTCTTCATACATGGCCCCCAGGCCCAAATCCAAAGTAGAGATGCAGGCATGTTACTGCTCTGCTGAAAACCCCCCAAGGCCCTTCTCCAGCTAACACAGTCCCAGCTCTCCACGGCCAGGGAAGCACAAGGAGTTGTGGGGATGGTGTGCGCTTGGAGAAGGCTTTCTGGAATAGGTGACTTGAGTCCTGCAGGGTCAGTGGGAAGTCAGCAGAGAAAAGGAAGGAATTTCAGCACATGGAAAGGCACAATGGAGAAAGAAAATAAAGTCAGCAGCTCACAGTGTGCAAAGGATCATGGCATGCCAGGCCACAGTGAGACTTTCAGCCCTCCATGAAGAGCTGGGATTTCAACCTGAGAGCCAATGAATTCCACACAATTGTTGGTGGAGAGAAGAAATTTCAGATTTGTGCTTCTAAAAGGTTTGTTCTAAAGTGGCACAACTCCTGTGGGAAAGAATTTGGCAATTTCTAGTAAAATTACATATTCATTTCCCTTGTGAGCCCACAATCTGACATCTGTGAATGTACCCCCAAAACACTAAAGAAAACATGAAATAACATGTGTGCAGGCGCTTTATTGCAGCACTATTTGTAAAATTAAACATTTGAAAACAACCTAATGTTCATCAGTTAGTAGCAGATGGGTCGAATAAACTACAATCCAGCTGTAAAATGCTTCACTAAAATACAATAAAGAAGGTCTGGATGCAGAGCTATATCATGATATCTTCAGAAAATATATAGTTAATCAAAGAAAGCAAGGTATGGAAGAATGGATATAAAGGCTAATGTTTTGTGGGGGGGTGGTTTTGAAATGTAATAGTAAAAGAATAAACTAAAAAGTAACAAAAAGTGATTACCTATAGCTGAAGTTAGAGAATGGAAAAGGGAGAGGAGACCAAGATAAAAGCTAAATCTCTAAACTTTTTTTATACTTTTTGATTTGGAGTCATTTAATATATTATGTAATTCCAAAACAAAATTAAATCAGAGAAAAATTGATCCCTTAAAGTTGAAAACAAATTCAAATAAATTAATCTATCTGTATGTCAAGTTGATGCCATAATCATACAAAACAGAATAATTTGAAGGTTTCTGAAACAATATTTTGACTGTATACCCCTGGTGAAATATGTACTGAGGACAAAGAAGCAGAAATATTAAATTACATTCAGTCTTTTGTTTGGAGTTATGAGGATATTGTTATTTTAACATGCATATTGGAATAAAACAAATTATACAGATATATTATGCATACATATTATAACAGAAAAAATAAATGATAATGTAATTTTTCTTGCAAAATTATTTTCAGTATAAGAGAAAAGAGATATTATGAAACAAAAGATATTGGGCTGGAGTTGTGGCTCAGTGGTAGAGCACTTGCCTAGCATGTGTGAAGCACTGGGTTTGATCCTCAGAATCACATAAAAATAAGTTAGTAAATACATACATACATACATACATACATACATACATATATACATAAAGGTATTTAAAAAATAAAAAAATTAAAACACATGAAGTGAAATGCATTGTACTCTTTCTAATTAATTGGAATTTTCAGTATGGATTCTTCATTTTTTGCATTTCAGAAGGAGGATATTTTCCATCCCTGTCCACTGAAAAGGCAAAGAAATAAGGCAATCCAGTAGTAAAGAGGCTGAGAGCCTGAGCAGGATTCCAATACTGTGGGGCTGGAAGGAACATTGTCAGAGACCAGCAAGACACGGGTCTGATAAACAGGCTTTCAGTTGAGATTCCCCAAAGGGCTGCATCTAGGATTAAGAGTAAATAAGAAAGTTAGTAATTATCACAAAGATTCAGGCCCAGGTTTGAACTGGCTTGAGCCCTACTTAGATTTGTGTGATCTGCTCCTACCCATACTGCCATTGAGAAGACACCATGCAGCCCCTTACATGATCTCTTTCCACATTCACAAGCAATTTCCAGCATTCAATAGAAGATATCAAGTATATCAGGAGACAAAAATCATGTGCTTAGAAATCAGGAAAAAGGAAACAATAGAAACTGACTCAAACAAAATACAGACTTCAGAGATACCAGGCATGGATTTAAAAATAATCCTGATTAATACATTGAAGAAATCCCATGGCTCAATGGAGATTAGCAGCAGAAAACTGAGAATCATATGGAAGGATGAAATGGAAATTCTAATACTGAAATATACAAAATTGAAAATTAACAGTTTACTATATGGGTATAATGGCAGATTAAATAGATGGTCAGTAAGCTGGCAGATACAACAAAAAATACATAACAGAAACATGAGCAAAAAATAAAAGTGTGAAAAATATATAAAATTGTGTAAAAGATATATGGGACATGGTTAAAAAGTTATAGATATTGTCATATGTCATAAAATGATAGTCTTCATTCAGCTATTCCTCTATTAATTAAGGAGAATTCCTTGAAAGATTTAGGACTCTCCTTCCCATACACATGTTAAAGGAAAATGTCATCAATGACCCCTAAGACAATCTCCCCAAATAGTAAAGAGGACTGCAACCTACAGGCATGGAATTAATTTAGGGAAGCAATTATTGAAATTCATTAGAAATCTAATCAGGAGAAAGAAAGAAACAAAAAGAAGAGGGGGAAAGAAGGGAGAGGGGGCAAGAGGGAGGGAGAGAGGAAGGGACAGAAGCTGGAAGAGAAGATAGTAGGAAAGGAGGTAAGAGGTTGGGAGGCAGGGAGGTATGCCCAGTTTACAAATGGAAAACATGCACCATAGCTCTCCAGTTTCCATAAGGAGATACTTAGATTTTTTTTTCCTCTTGACAAAATCCGGGGCAGAGCCACTAACATGCCCAGGGGATTGATGAGTAGCTGGGGGTCTGGGCCTCAAGGGATATTTAACCCTAAAGCCAGTACCCAATCTTCTAATTTCCTGCTCCTGGGGGGGATGAACTGCCATCCTGGCCCCTACTTGCTCCCAACTTCAGCCAAGTAAAAAGGACACAAACAAGCGCACCATATTAAGAAGAAAACGTCCAACAAGTGAGATCTCAAAGGATTTAAGGCCTAAGCCACACAAGAATTCTCCCATTTGTCTAATTGCTCCCAGAATCCCTGTTTCAATTTGTGTCTGGACTCAAAGAAAAACTAATAATCACTATACAGGTGGCCCTGTTTAAAGGAGGTATATATTTTTTTTTTTGCTGCCTTGGAGCACATTTCAAGATATTCACAACTGTGTTAGAAACTAATGCATTTGTGTTAAGTGTAGTCTTAGATAAGAGAAGGTCAAATAATTTGGATGTTTAGATGCTTGAGCCCCTTCCTAATGCTCCTATCATGTGGTTAGCCAGCCTTGGCATGAACACTTCAATGGCTGAGAGCTTGCCGCCCCCTGGAGGAGTTAACTAATATAACTCTAGCCCCTGTGGACCAATAGTATGGAGAGGTACAGGGAGAGGATCATAGCCATTGTGTATTTATCCCACAGTGAAAGGACCAGTCTTTTCCTCTTGCTGGAAATACCCCAAACTTTCTCGTCCCAAGTCAGTTCTTTGAAAAATAATAGATAGCATGACTGAATTCAGATAAAAATATTTGCAACTGGCTTAGGCATATTAGAATCAACAGTTTGCCATTGTGGTGAGACCTTAACCATTACTCTAAAAGACTGCTGTACTAATTTGGCAGTTGCTAAATGACTGTGGTTACCACTCAAGGTATCTCTTTCTCACTTTATAGATAAGATGTTGTCATTGAAACTGAACTGAACTTCCATGTTTATTTCTTCCAAATGAGGTCTTCATATCAGCAAGGTTATTGAGTCTGTGGGTGGCATTGCACAGTTATTTATTTCATGATCCCTGATAAAAATCAGCAGTATTCAGAGATTTCCAGTGGAGATAAGTTCTCTGTATTTATCTTGATACCATTAGCCCAAAGAACAAGTAGTGGCAGTGTGGCTGGCCCACGGTTGAACATGGAGCTTTCTACAAGGTCCTCAGACAATGAATCACAGTTGGCCCCTGATATCCCAGAACAAGTCTATGATTTCTCTTCAACTTTCAGCTATCCAGATGTGGAGAACGTTATCAGGATCTGGGTGTTTACTAAAGAGTGAAATGGAACAGGAAGAAGGGAGATTTAAAGACAAATCTGGCTCTCCACTGCACAGCCTCTGTGCATGTGTATTTCCCTTAAAGGGCTTCCCTTTTTCCTCTTGCCAGGTCCAAATTAAATCACACTCTTATTTGAAGATAGCTCATGCCACTTCCTGCTTAAAATCTCTCTTAATTGCCTCAGGGAAAAAATGAGATTTCCCCTGTGACTGAAAACCCCTTGAATTTGGACACATGAGCTTGAAGTACTTAAGGGACATACAAGTTTGAATTAGCAGAAAAAAGGGTGGATAGCTGGATGTTTGTCAGGAAAAAGGTCCAGACTCAAAATAAAGCTGTGAGAATTGCCAGAATATAGATGATAGTAGAAACTATGACAACAGATGAGAGACATTGCCCAAGGAGTATATCGACTAAGAAGAGGAATAGGTGTCACATAAAAGTTGCATTCACTGCACAGAAAAGCTGTGTTGGTTGTCTGTGCATAATGTGAAAATTTACTAAGCAATAATTTAGGCAACTACATCCCACCCTTGCATGCTTCTAACAGTGATAACACTAGCTTGTATTTATTTGTGTTAGGTCCTTTGTCATCACAGAGTGTTTTTATATACACGCATCAGCGAGTTCTACAACTATTGCCTAAGGTAGATACTAATATTCCCATTTGATGGATGAAGAAGCTGACTGCCATAGAGGTTAAGCACCTTACCTCCATTCCATAGGAATGGAGGTAAGGTGGAGGAATGGTGCAAGGAACGGAGCTGAATCTCAAGCCCAGTTCTATGAAGGCTCCAAAGTCCATCTCTTGTCAGCTGCCTATTGCCATGGTGAATGTATTTTTGTTTGTATTATTATTGCATCTGATGTAGACAAGCACCAGCCACTGGGGATAAGACAGTGACTAGAAACCAAGAAATCCATAGGTGCTAGTTGACAGATCAGTTAAAGAGTAAGAAGTTCCATTGTGAAAGTCTTTCCTTTAACAATGTTTTAACTACTCCAAGAGTCATTTCCAGGCTCCCTCAGTTCCTCCTGCTACAAGCCACTGAAAAATGGCTCCCAGCCTCCCTCCATTCCCATAGTTTAGCTGACTTCTATATGAAGGCTATGGTGAGTAGGTGACAGCAGGGGCACATTATATTTCTAGAGAAAGCCTTTCTCACGGTCTGCCAGGGAATCCCAGTTATTTGTGTCCCATGTGCTCTCCCTCAATAGACTATCAGCCCCAAGAGGGCAGAACTCTGTCTTATGCATCTTGGTAGTCCCTTCAGAAGCTGACATTATAAAAGTTTGCTGACTAGCCAAGTTATGGAACCAGCCCAGGTGCCCATCAATAGACTAATAAAGAAACTGTGATAAATATCTACAAATGCAGTTTTACTCAGCCATAAAGAACAACAAAATTATGGCATTTAGTAGTAACTGGATGGAACTGAAGAAGATCACACTAAATGAAATGAACCAGACTCACAAAATCAAGGGTGAAATGTTTTGTCTCAGATGTGGAACCTAGAAAGAGAGTAAAAAAGGAATATAAAAGGGATCTCATGAAACCAGAAAGAAGACAAATAGAGTAGAGGAAGGGAATCACAGAAGGGAGGAGGAGAGGGCAAGGGGAGGTACAGGGGAATGGAACCAACCAGATTATGATATGCACATGTGCAAATGTCACAATGGATCCAGCTATTATGTATAATTATAATTCACCAATGAAATATTTTAAATGTTTATTGAAATAGAGCAAAATGTTATTGATGACTGCAGCACATGCTCTTCCTCAATGCACAAGTGTCCTGATTTGTGGGAATCCCTCCCACCCATTTCTCCCTTGGCCCTGACTCTGCTCTCCACCAACTCCTGCTTTTCCTGATCCCAGCATTACAATATCATGTCATCACTGTGTATTTGTTTTTCATGCATCCCATAGATTGATAGCAAATTTAGCTAAGGACCCTGTCTGATTCCTTTCTGTGCCCCTACCACCTGGAATATTGTGGCTAATGAGTGTGTGATGAATGAATAAAACAAAGGAAGCAAGGAGGAAATATTGGAAGTAAAGAAGGAGAGAGGGAAAGAGAGAGTAAGGAAATAAGGATGAAAGAGGAGGAAAAAAGATGGCCTGAGCATTTTAAGTCTCTTGGATTGGGAGAATAGCAGTGCCCATCATTCCCCAAAACAGGGAAGGGAAGGCAAGAACTCAGTGGGGGTGGGAGGAGGGAAAGAGGTTCATTTTTCTGAAACACTACAAATTCCTGACCCTTGTAAGAAATTAAAAGAATGTTAGATTACAAGCAAAAAAACACTTTGATTATACAGCAGGGAAATCACACAGCACAGATTGCTTTCCATTTACCTGATTTTTGGAATATAATGTGATAAGCACAGTGTAGGTGTTTCAGAAATACACCACAATTGATTAATGTACAGAAATTGTTCCAGGAAAAACCTATCAAATCCCAAACCCAGAGAAAGAAGACAAGGAGCAAGAGTGCCTAAAGAATCAGTAATAAAGCATAAAATAAAAGACAAAGATGATATAAAAATTTATATATACTCTTCATTGAAAGTACATATAAAGATGTTTAATATGAAGAATGTAATCTGCTTATAATTTTGTGCAAAGTTAGAAAAATTATGATTGTAACAATTTTTTTCTATTTGCCTCAACAAATGTTTTCAGTGAATAGTGTGTACAGCTTCTGAAAATTTGTTTTTTTCTGTTATGTTTGCTAACATGTATTAAAATGCAACTTTT